>CM076570.1:191406475-191826677 GCA_034641835.2 Pinus albicaulis | reverse complement strand
TTCATATAAAACCATACACTCATTGTTGTGTAACCAGCTCCAAAAAGAGAAGAAGAGAGATATGAACGCCTTAGAAATAAGCCACTTCGAGGGGGCAACCTCCAATACATTACATAAATGAACAATTCTTGGATGATACAATTCACAAAACCTCCTTTCTATATATAGGAGTCCATGGGGGCATAATGTAATCCTAGTGGGCCACAATGTAATCCTAGCCGACCTAACAATAATAATTTAAGGGCACAATAATAACAAAATGGGGGTTACAAGGGTACAATAATAACAATAAGGGGGTTACACTAACAATAATAAGGGACTATACTAGTGATGTAGGGACCTAACATGCCCCTCTCCTTCAAAAAAGTGTTGTCCTCAATGCTTGAGTAGCTCCGGGTGCTTCTGTATAAAATTCTCATCCTCCCATGTAGAATGTTCAGTGGGTAAGTTCTTCCACTCGATGAGATACTCTGAAATTGATCGATTCCGTAGCTGTCGAGTTCTTGTTTCCATGACCGCTTCAGGTTCCAATATGATTTTTCCTTCCTCATCAAGTTCTGGCAATATTGTTTGAACTGAAAGATTTTCACCTATAACCTTTTTTAAGCATGAAACATGGAAAACTGGATGTACTCGCGAAGAAGCAGGAAGCTCCAATTTGTATGCCATAGAACTAATCTTTTGCAACACCTTGTAAGGACCATAGTACTTTGGTGATAATTTATTATCCTTCTTAGCTTGCTTGAGGGACATTTGTTTGTATGGTTGTAGCCGTAAAAATACCCAATCTCCTACATCAAAACTTCTCTCGCTGCGATGTTGATATGCCCGTTGTTTCATTCGATTTTGTGCCAAATTCAGGTTATCCTTTAAGAGTTGGAGAACTTCTTGCTGATGCTCGATGTGATCTTCCACAGCTTGAACCTTCGAATTTTCCCTTAAATATGATGTGATGGATGGTGGATGATATCCATAAAGTGCCATAAATGGGGTCATTTTTGCTGCAGTATGGAAGGAAGTGTTATACCACCATTCAGCGAGAGGTAACCACTTGACCCATTGTGTTTGTTTATCAGATACAAACAACTAAGATATCCTTCCAAACATTTATTTACTATCTCAGTTTGACCATCAGATTGAGGATGATAAGATGAGCTATGAGCTAATTGAGTACCCAAACAAGAAAATAACTCCCTCCAAAAATTTCCAGTAAAAATGGGATCTCTGTCGCTCACAATAACCCTTGGGCTTCCATGTAGCTTTTGAATTCTGTCCATAAATGTAGTAGCAACCGTACTTGCTTTAAATGGATGAGATAATGCACAAAAGTGTGCATACTTGGTAATTCTATCAACTACCACCATGATGACACTCTTTCCTTCGTACTTAGGTAAACCTGTGATAAAATCCATTGAAATCTCCTCCCAACGTTGACTTGGAATGGATAAAGGTTGTAGAAGTCCCAGGGTCTTAATTGTCTCAACTTTATTCTGCTGGAAAACCAAACATTCCGGCACAAACTTTTGAATATCAGATTTAAGGCCATCCCAAAAAAATTCTTTCTTCACCCTGTGGTAAGTTTTTAAAAATCCCGAGTGTCCTCCTAAAGGAGAAGTGTGCAATTCCAGAAGAATATTTTGTTTTATTTGGAATTCTTACAAATATATAAGCGATCTTTGTACCATAAGGAATCATTTTTCCAACTAAATGTATCAGATGTACTAGGATCTTGCCGCAACTTTTGAATGAGTGTCCATACATATTTTTCCTTCTTCCATTCATCTCTTGCTTCGGTTATCCAATCTGGTTGGATAATAGAAATGGCACAAAGAAATGCTTCCACCTCTTCATTCTTTCTTGAGAGTGCATCCGCAACAACATTAAGCTTTCCTTTTTTGTAGATTATTTCAAAGTCATAACCCAACATCTTTGTGACCCATTTTTGCTGCTCTTCTGAAGATAGTCTTTGTTCAAAAAGTGTTTAAGACTATCATGATCAGTTTTTACCTTGAAGTGTCTTCCCATTAGGTAAGTTCGCCATTTCTTTAGTGCATGCAGTATTGCTAACATTTCTTTCTCATAAATAGGTTTTTGTAAATACTTTCCTTTGATTGGACGACTTTCAAAAGAAATGGGTCTTCCTTCCTGCATTAAAACTGCACCAATTCCATTTCCTGAGGCATCACATTCCACAATAAAGGTTTTTGTGAAGTCCGGCGTAGCTAAGACCGGTGCTAGGCACATTGCCTCTTTAAGATGTTCAAAGGCCTTAGTTGCTTCAGGAGTCCATGAAAATGCATCTTTCTTCAATAATGTTGTTAGAGGTGCTGCTATTCTCCCATAATTCTTAACAAACTTGCGATAATACCCTGTTAACCCGAGAAATCCTCGCAACTTCTTTATGGTTGTGTGGACTTTCCATTCCTTAATGGCTTTAATTTTTTTAGGGTCTACTTTAATAAGCTTTCTTTTTTTGTAGATTATTTCAAAGTCATAACCCAACATCTTTGTGACCCATTTTTGCTGCTCTTCTGACGATAGTCTTTGTTCCAAAAGTGTTTAAGACTATCATGATCAGTTTTTACCTTGAAGTGTCTTCCCATTAGGTAAGTTCGCCATTTCTTTAGTGCATGTAGTATTGCTAACATTTCCTTCTCATAAATAGGTTTCTGTAAATACTTTCCTTTGATTGGACGACTTTCAAAAGCAATGGCTCTTCCTTCCTGCATTAAAACTGCACCAATTCCATTTCCTGAGGCATCACATTCCACAATAAAGGTTTTTGTGAAGTCTGGTGTAGCTAAGACCGGTGCTAGGCACATTGCCTCTTTAAGACGTTCAAAGGCCTTAGTTGCTTCAGGAGTCCATGGAAATGCATCTTTCTTCAATAATGTTGTTAGAGGTGCTGCTATTCTCCCATAATTCTTAAAAAACTTGCGATAATACCCTGTTAACCCGAGAAATCCTCGCAACTTCTTTATGGTTGTGGGGACTTTCCATTCCTTAATGGCTTTAATTTTGTTAGGTCTACTTTAACACCCTTGTGAGATACAATATGACCCAGATATTCCACCTCTTGTACTCCAAAGAAACATTTGGATTTTTTTGCATATAATTGTTTCTCTTGCAATAGTTTGAGCACCCTGTCAACATGCTCAACATGATCCTTCCAAGACTTGTTGTAGATTAGTATATCATCAAAAAATACTAGCACAAATTTTCTAAGGAAGGGTTTGAAAATGGAATTCATCAACCCTTGAAATGTAGAAGGTGCATTGGTAAGGCCAAAAGGCACGACCAAAAATTCATAATGACCCTCATGAGTTCGAAATGCTGTTTTTGGAATATCTTCAGTCTTCATTCTAATTTGATGATATCCTGAACGAAGATCCAACTTGGCAAAATAAATTGCTCCATGTAATTCATCCAATAATTCATCAATCACAGGAATGGGAAATTTGTCTTTAATGGTGAGCTTATTGAGCTCCCTATAATCTGGACACATTCGCTATGATCCATCCTTCTTGTGTACCAATACTACAGGAGCAGAGAAAGAACTTTGACTGGGTTGAATTATACCCGCCTCTAACATTTCTGCAATCATACGTTCAATTTCGCTTTTTTGGAAGTAAGGATATTTATAAGGCCTGATGTTTGGAGGAACACTTCCTGGAATCAAATGAATAGCATGATCATGATCACGAATAGGTGGGAGTCCTTTGGGAGTTTCAAACACCTTGGAATGATTGTCCAAGACTTGTTGGAGATCCGCAGAAATAGATGATTTTGATGTCGGAACTTCTAGTGAGCATAATTGTGCAATTACGCCTCGTTGTTCTTTCTTTAGAAGCTTTGTCATGACATTAGAGCTTATTATCCTTCCTGCCTTCCCTTCAATACCCCGTAATTCGACTTCCTTTCCTTCTGAAAAAAATTTCAAGAAAAGTTCTTGAAAATTAAAAGCTACCGTCCCTAAAGATTGTAACCATTGTACTCCTAGTACAACATCAGCACCTCCCATAGGAATGGAAAGCATTGGACTAGTCAACACATATTCCCCCATGGTTAGCTTGATGTTATTGCATTTTCCAGAACAATTTATAGTTCCTCCATTTGCAACCATCACTTGACATTCTGGTGCTGGGTATAGGAAACAATTTAATTCCTTGGCTACCTTACAATGAATAAAATTATGGGTGCTACCCGAATCAATCAACACTATTACCTTTCTCTTCTTGATTTGTCCTTTTATCTTGAGAGTTTGAGGAGTGGTAATTCCTGCCAGTGCATTACACGATATGGTTGGATTCATTTCTTCCTCTTCTGGGGTTGGTTCCCGGTGTATATCCTCTTCTTGTTCATTTTCTTCTTCCTCTTCACAATCTATGTAAAATAATTTCTTCTCAGCACACTTATGACCTTTAGTGTATTTTCTATCACAACTGTAGCAAAGCCCTTTTGCTCTTTTTTCTTCCAATCGTTGTGGTGTCAACCTTGTAGGTTGTGGAAATCTAGATGTAGCCACACTTCCTTCTTTATAGAATTGAGTAGTAGACTTCCTTGTTGCCATAATTTTACATTCAACTTTTCTTGCCAACCTGAATGCCTTCTCTAATGAATCAGGTTCCAGAACACGAACTTCATGTTGAATGTTATCCTTTAAACCGCCTAAGAAGAGATCAATCCTGTGGTCCTCTGAAATATCAGTTACCCTTATACTCAATTTTTGGAAGTCCTCAATGTGCTGCCCCACTAAACCCTTTTGTTTGAGATTTATCAATTGGGTAAAGAAGGTGTTGCTCTTTGTATCCTCATAATGTGCTATCATTTCCTCCGTAAAAATTGACCAAGTGACAATTTTTTACGGGAGCAAAGCCATCGATACCATACAAATGTATTTTGTTCTAAATGTAAAGTTGCAATGCGTACCTTTTGTGTGTTTTGCACATTATTGAGATCAAAATATTGCTCCATATGTAGTATCCATGTTACGGGATCCTTGCCATCAAACTTCCTCATATCCATATTTGGAATATGGTGGTTCTTCCCGCCAACATTAGAGTTTATGAAATCACGATTAGAATTTATTTTGTTCTCATCATGAGGTTCTTCTCATATTTCCGCCATTAGGAAAGTTTTCCTCGGTTTTAAGCTTGTGTTCAAGCCTTCCATGTAATGCTTTTAGATCATTCTTTCTGCGTTTTCCATGTTGCTTTTCATGTCATCCATCTTAGCTCTATGCCCACTTCCATGCCATCCATCTGGTAACCTTCCATCTTAGTCAGACAATTCATCCATCTTAGCTTCCATCTTAGCTTGCACACCATCCATCTTAGCTTCCATCTTAGCTTGCACACCATCCATCTTAGCTTCCATGCCTTTCTTCAAACCATCCATCTTCACTTCCACACCTTTCTTCAAAACTTCCATTTCATTTTTTGCTGCTCTTTGCGAGAGTGAAATTTGTTGCACTTGTTCTTGTAATTTCGATAGATCATGTTGCAATTCTTCATCTTCATGAGTCATGGTAGAGCCTTCTGAAGGCTTGATGGGTGTTGAATTCTTTTTAGGGGCCATTTTAGAATTCAATATTGATATCTATTCTACAATATGCCCTTGGAATCAATTCAACTTGATTCTTCAAACAAGACTTATGCAATTTGGGAAAAAAAAATACACACCTTTTACTAGCTTTTAGGAGCTCGATATTGAAATTGAATTATCTCCGTATTTGAAAATCTTCGATATCTGAAATTCAGCTCTGTAGTAGATCTCTGAAGCTTCTTTCAAATGCCACAGGTCTGACCTGATTTGGATTCTCCAAGACAAATTTGTGTCCAATCTCCCACAATGACCTAATTCTGGACTGGTTCAGTAGAGCGAACTTGTATGAATTGCCACGTGTCACTGTTTTGTCCTTTGTCTCTGAAATTGATAGCGAAGAAACTTCAGTCTGTGTACTTGCGACCACTTTTTACGGCACTTCAATCCAATGCCCAAAGAGAGAGTTATTGAAGTTTTCCCACGATCACCTCTTTGAGATGAAATTCAGGAGCCTGAAAAAGCACTACCTTCCACAGATCATATCTCCAAAAATATTGCGAACCAAGCTCTGAAATTTTTTGACGAATTTCCTCAGGATTTCAGCTTCGTACCATATGAATTTCAGACTCTGAAACTTCGTACAAAAAAATTTAGAGCGCAATTTCCACGATGACCTACTTCGAGGGGGCAACCTCCAATACATTACATGAATGAACAATTCTTGGATGATACAAATGAACAAAACCTCCTTCTATATATAGGAGTCCATGGGGCCATAATATAATCCTAGTGGGGCCACAATGTAATCCTAGCCGACCTAACAATAATAATGTAAGGGCACAATAATAACAATATGGGGGTTACAGGGGTACAATAATAACAATAAGGGGGGCTACACTAACATAATAAGGGGCTACACTATTAATATAGGGACTTAACATTCATCCTCCACCTCCACTCATAAACCCTTCTCTTATAAATCTTACCTGGGTTCCATTACCTCCTATCATGGCAGCATGGTGTGCCCCTCTGGTACTACCACAACCTTTACTACCTATGTCACATGACTATCAATCTAGAATCCCTCACTTTAATGGAACTAATTATACAACTGCCCAATAGCATGAAGACAAGATGAATGATGCTTTCGATTACCAAGAAGTAGAAGATGAGACTATAAAAATGAGAATTTTTGCCCAAATTTAGGAGGAGAAGCAAAGAAATGGTTCAAAAAATTAACTCCTAATAGCATTCATGATCTTCCGTCCCTGTATCAAACATTCATAAACAAGTGGGAGACTAAGAAAAATCCTCTTCAAAACCTATAAGAATATGATAACCTTAAATGAAATGTTGGAGAGAGTGTCCATGACTACTGCACTAGGTTCAATAGTGTATACAATGCACTCCCTCCCCACATGAAATACCCACAAGGCCTAGCCTCATTAAAATTTCCAGATGGATTTGATCCAGACATGGCTTATAAATTAAGAGAAATAGATCCCCTTACCTTATAAGACATGCAAAGGGGAGTAGCAAGTGTAGAAGTCAACCTAATTTCTAAAAGGCTAGAATGAGAGCATAGAAGAAGGTTACATACAAAGAGGAAACTATGACCTCCACATCCGATGCTAAAACTGACAGCCTAGTTAGGAAAATGGAAAGGATGACAAAGAGAATCAACTTGAATGAAAGAGAACCTCCTAGGGAAAACCAAACAAACCCTCAAAACAGAAACAGAAACCAAAACTTCAGAAGAGATCCTCCTTAAATAAGACAAAGAGAAAATGTCCAGCAAATCAAACCTCCTTTCCAAGAGAAATATGTAGATGAAGAGGAGAGAGAGACTTAGGAGCCAGAAGAAAATCATGTCAATCTAATAGACTCTAATAATGATGATGATGTTTTTCTCACAGAAGAAGAACAAGGTATATTTTCCTCAAACCAAACTCATAGAACATATGAGGATTCTAAAGAATACAAGCTAGGGTTTGAAAATGCTATCATGGAGTTTCATAGGCAGTATGACCTCAGAAGTAGGAAAACACAAGACATCCCTAAGAGGAACAAACTTGAAATTTCTGCTAAGAAGAGCCCTGAAAAACACTCCTAGAAATACAATAGAAAATACCAACATAATGGCTAAGAATCCTTATCAGAGCAAAAAAAAATCAGCTAACATGATGGTGACCAAAGTTTCCCTGGTACATCAACTAGTGGCCTTGAAAAAACTGCTTTAACTAAGATTCAAACAAAATTCAACAAGCTAAATTTGTTGAAAAGAACATGTATGATAAAATTTATCTAGCTCTACCAAGAACACAGACACCATTCAGTATTGAGGGTGAAATTTCCAAGATAAAAATACGCATACCTCTTACTGAATTAGTGACTCAAGATGTATATAGATCTCAAGTTTTGAAGGCTTTAAACATAGGAAATGACACTAATACTCTGAATCTGACTGATCACAAGCCAGAATTGTTGTTTGGACCAAAATTAGAGGGAAATATTCAAGAGGGATTTGTGCCTCCATTCTATGTCAGTTTGAACATTCATGACAAAATCCTACACCATGCCATGCTAGACTCTGGTGCTTCACATAATCTCATGCCAAAGGTAGTCATGGAGAGATTAGGCCTCAAAATAACAAGACCATATAAAGACTTGTACTCATTTGATTCAAGTAGAGTTAAATGTCTAGGCCTGATCAAAGATCTGTGTGTCAATCTGGCACAAATACCAGCCAAGAGCATAGTCATGGATATTGTAGTGGCTCACATACCCCCAAAATATGGCATGTTTTTATCTATATCATGGGGAGCCAAACTCCAAGGAAACCTTCAAATGGACATGACATATGCTACCATTCCGGTCTTTAACCAAACAAGAAGACTGTATAGAGAATCTCACATGAAATACATGACAAGCAACCAAGATAGGCCAAACAAAACCCCTCTCTATTCTATCCATTTAGACCTTGATTCATTTATTTTATACAATGAAGATGACATTAATGAACAAGTAGATGAAAAAGAGGAAGAGAAAGACCTGTCAGAACAATCAAACCAAACACAAGATGAAGAACATAATAGCCAAAACCCTAACATCCATGAACAACAACATAATGGTGTTGTGTAACCAGCTCCAAAAATAGAAGAAGAGAGATATCAATGCCTTAGAAATGAGCCACTTCGAGGGAGCAACCTCCAATACATTACATAAATGAACAATTCTTGGATGATACAATTTACAAAACCTCCTTTCTATATATAGGAGTCCATGGGGCCATAATGTAATCCTAGTGGGCCACAATGTAATCCTAGCCGACCTAACAATAACAATTTAAGGGCACAATAATAACAAAATGGGGGTTACAAGGGTACAATAATAACAATAAGGGGTTTACACTAACAATAATAAGGGGCTATACTAGTGATATAGGGACCTAACATGCCCCTCTCCTTTAAAAAAGTGTTGTCCTCAACACTTGAGTAGCTCCGGGTGCTTCTGTATAAAATTCTCATCCTCCCATGTAGAATCTTCAGTGGGTAAGTTCTTCCACTCGATGAGATACTCTGAAATTGATCGATTCCGTAGCTGTCGAGTTCTTGTTTCCATGACCGCTTCAGGTTCCAATATGATTTTTCCTTCCTCATCAAGTTCTGGCAATATTGTTTGAACCGGAAGATTTTCACCTATAACCTTCTTTAAGCATGAAACATGGAAAACTGGATGTACTCGCGAAGAAGCAGGAAGCTCCAATTTGTATGCCATAGTACCAATCTTTTGCAACACCTTGTAAGGACCATAGTACTTTGGCGATAATTTATTATCCTTCTTAGCTTGCTTGAGGGACATTTGTTTGTATGGTTGTAGCCGTAAAAATACCCAATCTCCTACATCAAAAATTCTCTCGCTACGATGTTGATCTGCCTGTTGTTTCATTCGATTTTGTGCCAAATTTAGGTTATCCATTAAGAGTTGGAGAACTTCTTGCTGATGCTCGATGTGATATTCCACTGCTTGAACCTTCGAATTTTCCCTTAAAGATGATGTGATCGATGGTGGATGATATCCATAAAGTGCCATAAATGGGGTCATTTTTGCTGCAGTATGGAAGGAAGTCTTATACCACCATTCAGCGAGAGGTAACCACTTGACCCATTGTGTTTGTTTATCAGATACAAAACAACGAAGATATCCTTCCAAAAATTTATTTACTATCTCAGTTTGACCATCAGATTGAGGATGATAAGATGAGCTATGAGCTAATGGAGTACCCAAACAAGAAAATAACTCCGTCCAAAAATTTCCAGTAAAAATGGGATCTCTGTCGCTCACAATAACCCTTGGGCTTCCATGTAGCTTTTGAATTCCGTCCATAAATGTAGTAGCAACTGTACTTGCTTTAAATGGATGAGATAATGCACAAAAGTGTGCATACTTGGTAAGTCTATCAACTACCACCATGATGACACTCTTTCCTTCGGACTTAGGTAAACCCGTGATAAAATCCATTGAAATCTCCTCCCAACGTTGACTTGGAATGGATAAAGGTTGTAGAAGTCCTGGGGTCTTAATTGTTTCCACTTTATTCTGCTGGCACACCAAACATTCCGCCACAAACTTTCGAATATCAGATTTAAGGCCATCCCAAAAAAATTCTTTCTTCACCCTGTGGTAAGTTTTTAAAAATCCTGAGTGTCCTCCTAAAGGAGAAGTGTGCAATTCCAGAAGAATCTTTTGTTTTAGTCGGGAATTATTACAAAGATATAAGCGATCTTTGTACCATAAGGAATCATTTTTCCAACTAAATGTATCAGATGTACTAGGATCTTGCTGCAACTTTTGAATGAGTGTCCATACATCTTTGTCCTTCTTCCATTCATCTCTTGCTTCATTTATCCAATCTAGTTGGATAATAGAAATGGCACAAAGCAATGCTTCCACCTCTTCATTCTTTCTTGAGAGTGCATCTGCAACAACATTAAGCTTTCCTTTTTTGTAGATTATTTCAAAGTCATAACTCAACATCTTTGTGACCCATTTTTGCTGCTCTTCTGATGATAGTCTTTGTTCCAAAAAGTGTTTAAGACTATCATGATCAGTTTTTACCTTGAAGTGTCTTCCCATTAGGTAAGTTCGCCATTTCTTTAGTGCATGTAGTATTGCTAACATTTCTTTCTCATAAATAGCTTTCTGTAAATACTTTCCTTTGATTGGATGACTTTCAAAAGCAATGGGTCTTCCTTCTTGCATTAAAACAACACCAATTCCATTTCCTGAGGCATCAAATTCCATAATAAAGGTTTTTGTGAAGTCTGGCGTAGCTAAGACCGGTGCTAGGCACATTGCCTCTTTAAGATGTTCAAAGGCCTTAGTTGCTTCTGGAGTCCATGAAAATGCATCTTTCTTCAATAATGTTGTTAGAGGTGCTACTATTCTCCCATAATTCTTAACAAACTTGCGATAATACCCTGTTAACCCGAGAAATCCTCGCAACTGCTTTATGGTCGTGGGGATTTTCCATTCCTTAATGGCTTTAATTTTGTTAGGGTCTACTTTAACACCCTCATGAGATATAATATGACCCAGATATTCCACCTCTTGTACTCCAAAGAAACATTTGGATGTTTTTGCATATAATTGTTTCTCCTACAATAGTTTGAGCACCCTGTCAACATGTTCAACATGATCCTTCCAAGACCCGTTGTAGATTAGTATATCATCAAAAAATACTAGCACAAATTTTCTAAGGAAGGGTTTGAAAATGGAATTCATCAACCCTTGAAATGTAGAAGGTGCATTGGTAAGGCCAAAAGGCATGACCAAAAATTCATGATGACCCTCATGAGTTCGAAATGATGTTTTTGGAATATCTTCAGTCTTCATTCTAATTTGATGATATCCTAAACAAAGATCCAACTTGGTAAAATAAATTGCTCCATGTAATTCATCCAATAATTCATCAATCACAGGAATGGGAAATTTATCTTTAATGGTGAGCTTATTTAGCTCCCTATAATCCGGACACATTCACCATGATCCATCCTTCTTGTGTACCAATACTACGGGAGCAGAGAAAGAACTTTGACTAGGTTGAATTATACCTACCTCTAACATTTTTGCAATCATACGTTCAATTTCGCTCTTTTGGAAGTAAGGATATCTATAAGGCCTGATGTTTGGAGGAACACTTACTGGAATAAAATGAATAGCATGATCATGATCACGAATAGGTGGGAGTCCTTTCAGAGTTTCAAACACCTTGGAATGATTGTCCAAGACTTGTTGGAGATCTGCAGAAATAGATGATTTTGATGTCGGAACTTCTAGTGAGCATAATTGTGCAATTACGCCTCGTTTTTCTTTCTTTAGAAGCTTTGTCATGACATTAGAGCTTATTATCCTTCCTAGCTTCCCTTCAATACCCCGTAATTCGAATTCCTTTCCTTCTGAAAAAAATTTCAAGAAAAGTTCTTGAAAATTAAAAGCTACCGTCCCCAAAGATTGTAACCATGTTACTCCTAGTACAACATCAGCACCTCCCATAGGAATGGAAAGCATTGGACTAGTCAATACATATTCCCCCATGGCTAGCTTGATATTATGGCATTTTCCAGAGCAATTTATATTTCCTCCATTTGTAACCATCACTTGACATTCTGGTGCTGGGTATAGGAAAAAAAATAATTCCTTGGCTACCTTACAATGAATAAAATTATGGGTGCTACCTTAATCAATCAACACTATTACCTTTTTCTTCTTGATTTGTCCTTCTATCTTGAGAGTTTGAGGAGTGGTAATTCCTGCTAGTGCATTACACGATATGGTCGAATTCATTTCTTCCTCTTCTAGGGCTGGTTCCTGGTGTATATCCTCTTCTTGTTCATTTTCTTCTTCCTCTTCACAATCTATGTAAAATAATTTCTTCTCAGCACACTTATGACCTTTAGTGTATTTTCTATCACAACTGTAACAAAGCCCTTTTGCTATTTTTCCTTCCAATTTTTGTGGTGTCAACCTTGTAGGTTGTGGAAATATAGGCGTAGCAACACTTCCTTCTTTATATAATTGAGTGGTAGGCTTCCTTGTCGCCATTATTTTACATTCAACTTTTCTTGCCAACCTGAATGCCTTCTCCAATGAATCTGGTTCCAAAACACGAACTTCATGTTGGATGTTATCCTTTAAAGTGCATATGAAGAGATCGATCCTGTGGTCCTCTGGAATATCAGTTACCCTTATATTCAATTTTTGGAAGTCCTCAATGTGCTTCCCCACTAAACCCTTTTGTTTGAGATTTATCAATTGGCTAAAGAAGGTGTTGCTCTTTGTATCCTCATAATGTTCTATCATTTCTTCCGTAAAAATAGACCAAGTGACAATTTTTTTACGGGAGCAAAGCCATCGATACCATACAAATGTATTTTGTTCTAAATGTAAAGTTGCAATGCGTACCTTTTGTGTGTTTTGCACGTTATGGAGATCAAAATATTGCTCCATCCGTAGTATCCATGTTACAGGATCCTTTCCATCAAACTTCCTCATATCCATTTTTGGAATATGGTGGTTCTTCCCGCCAACATTAGATTTTATGAAATCACGATTAACATTTATTTTTTCCTCATCATGAGGTTCTTCTACTATCTTTTCACCATTAGGAAACATTTCTTGTATCAAATTTGTCAAACCTTCGATGTCTGTTTTTAGATCATTCTTCATGTTTTCCATGTTGTATTTCATGTCATCCATCTTAGCTTCCATGCCAGCTTCCATGCCATCCATCTTAGCTTCCACGCCATCCATATTAGCTTCCACGCCTTTCTTCAAAACTTCCATTTCATTTTTTGTTGCTCTTTGTGAGAGTGAAATTTTTTGCACTTGCTCTTGTAATTTTGATAGATCATGTTGCAATTCTTCATCTTCATGAGTCATAGTAGAGCCTTCTGAAGGCTTAATGGGTGTTGAACCCAATACGGGGCATATTTTACGGGGCATATTTTAGAACCCAATACTGATATCTATTCTACAATATGCCCTTGGAATCAATTCAAATTGATTCTTCAAACAAGACTTATGCAATTCAGAAAAAAAAAAAAAAAAAAAAACACACCCTTTTCTAGCTTTTGAGGAGCTCAATATTGAAATTGGATTATCTTTGTGATTGCAACAATTCAATATTTTATTTTCGGTACCAACGTAGCCCTATAAATTATCTTTCGAATGCCACAGGTCTGACCTGATTTGGATTCTACAAGACAAATTTGTGTCCAATCTCCCACAATGACCTAATTATGGACTGGTTCAGTAGAGCGAACTTGTACGACTTTCCACGTGTCACTGTTTCATCATTTGTCTCTGAAATTGATAGCCAAGAAACTACAGTCCGTGAAATTTGGACCACATTTTACGGCACTCCAATCCATTGCCCAGAGAGAGAGTTATTGAACTTTTCCCATGATCACCACTTTGAGATGAAATTCAGGAGCTTGAAAAAGCACTACCTTCCACAGATCATATCTCCAAAAATATTGCGAACCAAGCTCTGAAATTTTTTGATGAATTTCTTCAGGATTTCAACTTCGCACCATAATAATTTCAGATTCTGAACCTTCGTAGAAAAAAGGTTATAGCGCAAATTCCACGATGACCTCTTTAGGAGCCTAAAAAAATACCTAAATTCCACAGATCATATCTGCAAAAATATTGTGAACCAAGCTATAAAATTTTTAGACAATCTTCCTTAGGAATTCTGCTTTTCACCCTAAAAATTTCAACTTTTGAAACCTCGTATAAAAAAATATATAACGAAAATACCACGATGATCTGTTTGGAGCAGGGAAACCCTAGAATCCAAAGCCCTCTGATACCAAATGTTGTGTAACCAGCTCCAAAAATAGAAGAAGAGAGATATCAACGCCTTAGAAATGAGCCACTTCGAGGGGGAAACCTCCAATACATTACATAAATGAAAAGTTCTTGGATGATACAATTTACAAAACCTCCTTTCTATATATAGGAGTCCATGGGGCCATAATGTAATCCTAGTGGGCCACAATGTAATCCTAGCCGACCTAACAATAATAATTTAAGGGCACAATAATAACAAAATGGGGGTTACAAGGGTACAATAATAACAATAAGGGGGTTACACTAACAACAATAAGGGACTATACTAGTAATATAGGGACCTAAAAAATGGTGAATATGAACTTGAAACACTTTGGAACATGAGCTTTGATGGCTCTTGTGGCAAAGTTGGTTCAGGAGTAGGTGTTTGGATACACAAAAATAATGAAGGTCACTCTTACAAGTTGGATTTTCCATGTACAAACAATATTGCAGGGTATGAAGCTCTTCTCTTAGGGTTACAAATGCTAAAAATTATAGGAGCTAAGAGAATTTCTGTTCAAGGAGATTCCGAGTTAATTATTAGGAAAATCAAACGACAATATTCAGCCAAAAATCCTAAGCTAAGAGAATATATAAATGCTACCTTAGACCTCCTAAAAAAATTTGAAAAATATGAACTTACCTCTATCCCAAGAACTCAAAACAACCTTGCAAATGAACTAGCCTTTCTTGCCAACACTTGCCAACTACCTCATGCCAATGAACAATACATGGTAAAGGTCAAAAACTAACCTATAGTCTCTAATAACATAGATTATTGGCAATATTTTGAAGGTGAAAAACATATTGAAGACTTCCTACAGTCCAAAAATGAATTTGAAATGCAAAAACCAAACTTAGATCATGAAGAGGACTACCCCGCTGAGGTACAAACACACAAAATAGATCTTCCTTATGCTGCTGATATAAATCTGCTAGAACACCCTCTTGAGGCAGAATTGTGTGAAGACTCAGACAAAAGGGACCTTGAGGTATTGCAATGAAAAGATAACTTATTTCCAAGAGGACTTTCCCCCTTAGAATAATTGTATGATTTTAATGATGTTGCTAGGAAGCCTAAAATGGAATCCACCGAAACAGATGTAGAAGAATGCAACATAGGCAGTAAGGAAGAACCTAAGATGATCAAACTTTCCAAAACACTACCAGCTCAATACATTGAGTTATTCAAATAATTCAAGGATGTGTTTTAATGGGGCTATGAGGACTTGTATTCCTACGATACAAACCATTCAGCATAAGATTCCTCTCAAGGAAAACCAGAAACCATTCAAGTAGAAATTGTGTAGGATAAACCCTGTCTTAATGCCTCTAGGTTAGAAATAAATTTAAAAGATGTATGATGCTGGAATAATAGTCCCACTCAGGTACTTGGAATGGGTCTCAAACCTTGTATCAGTGAGGAATAAAACAAGGGAAATTAGGCTTTGCATAGACTTCAAAAATATAAACAAGGCCTCCCTAAAATACAACTACCCTTTACCTAAAATGGATCATATACTACAAAGGGTGATAGGCTCCAAAAGAATATCTTTGCTTGATGTCTTTCCCAGTTATAATCAGGTGCTATTACATCTAGATGATTAGCACAAAACAATGTTCACCACACCCTGGGGCACCTTCATGTATGTCAAAATGCCTTTTGGGTTAATGAATGTCGGGGCCACTTTTCAAAGAGCCATGGACATTTCTTTTTCTGAAGAAATAGGCTTCTTCATTGTGATATACCTTGATGACATCACTGTTTACTCAAAAATTGATGAAATACACCTAGCTCACTTAGAAAAGTCTTTGAAAAGTGTAGAAAGTACGGTTTATCTCTAAATCCAAAGAAAAATCTGTTTGGTCTTCAAAAAGGAAAAAATTTAGGCCATATCATATCTGAAGAAGGGATTAAGATAGACCCAAAGAGAATTGAGGGAATATTGCATATTAGTAACCCTAGGAACATCAAAGAGCTGCAATCTTTCATTAGAAAGATCAAATTATTAAGAAATTTCATACCAAACCTTGAAAAACTCTTAGGAAACATTACAAACATGTTGAAAAGAGAAATAGGAGTCAAATGGGCCATCGAAGAAAAGAAATCCTTTGAACTAGTAAAACAAGCACTTACCCAAACACCAGTTCTAATCAGCCCTGACTTTACCAAGGACTTCTTCATCTTCTCATTTGCATCAGAACACACAATTGTTGCAGTATTGCTACAAAAGAACATAATGGGACAAGAACAACCCATAGATTTCTTTAGAAAGGAACTAAAATATGCACCACTGAAATATAACATCATGGAGAAACAAGCTTTTGCATTAATCAAAGCCTTAAAAGATTTCAGAGTTTACATCTTGCATTCACATGTCATTTCTTTTGTTCCTCATGCAGTTGTTAAGGACATACTAACTCAGGATCCTGATGGTAAAAGAGGTAAATGGATTGCTATCATCTTAGAGTATGATCTAGAAATCAAGCCCACCAAGATAATCAAAGGGCAAGGACTGGCCAAGCTAATGGCTGAAGCAAACTTTCAAGCATTAGACATAAACAAGATACATTCCTTGGATGAAAAAGAGGAGCTGGTGACTCCACCTATTAAAGAAGCATTTCTGAACTCACTCTGGTATGCTGATATATTATATGTGCTTTTTAATCTAAATTCTCCTCCTGGTTTGTCCAAAACAAAGGCTAGATTATAGAAACAAAAGGTTGTAATTTTTTTCATCTTGATGCAGGGGCATTAGACACTAGCCAGCAATGTAGGAGTTTTGTCCACATGTTGTGGCTAGGAGGGTTTGAAAACAGTCGAATTGTTACAGCTAGGTGTCAATACCTTAGCTGATTGTATTATTAGATCAGTTAGAGTCGTAGAAGTATAATAGCTCAGTTATTCTAGCTGTCATATTCCAGTTAGTTGAATTGTTTTAATTAGACTGTTGATTTCCTGAAATGGTCCTCTCAGAGGAACCGAAGAGTCATAGGTTTATGTATATAATTGTAACCCTCAGATGTATGAGGGAGGACAACAAGAAGAGAGGAGATTCTGCAATAAACTCTGTGTGTTACAATTGCTTCCAATTAAATAGTTTCTGTGCGCATTTACCCTAGAATCATGTTGAATCCTTAATTATCAAGAGGTTGTTTAATTGTGAAGTGATGAACTCTGTGCATATGTATCTACTGGAACAAACCGTTGTATAGATTCTGCATGTCTTTGTTTATTGTTTCCCTCAATTTTCTCGAGTAGAGAAGCCTGTGAAACCGTGGTCATTTAACTCTGGTTAATGGTAATAGAATCTCGCTTAACACAGTAAATTACAATCATTTGTCAACCAGAGTCTGAAACTGAGTTAACAACCAAGGTATACAAAGGTGAACACAAACCCCGACGTGAACCCTGGTTAGCCACTATTCAAAACCACTAGCGGATTTGTGAAAGCGGATTGCCCATATCGCATCGCTTTTGGTGCAAAGGCGGTATTTCTGGGTCGAGGAGCGATTCCATAGAGAGTTTGATGCGTGGCAAGGTGGACCCCTGGAAAACCACCATTCAAGCACGCCATCGCGCATTAAACTTCGATGTTGGATGCCGAGCGATATGCGTATGAGCCGTCGATCTGGGCAAAGGCCATCGGACAGTGTTCATTCGACGAAGATGCATGAAGATTAAACAAGGTATGACACACGCATTTGATTGGGCCATTGACATATATGTGGGGCCGGCCGAAGGTCTATTATAACTTCTATTAGTTATAAGGTGTCGAGATATTATATAAGGCGCGAAGATTTATTTAAATTACAAAGGTTCATTATAAAGCCAATATTAATATATAACGTGCGAAGGTATAAACTTTGATTATAAAGTTGGAAATAAGATATAAGCTGGGAGATACCATTTGATATTCAAAGCTGTTGAATATAGTTATTTATCAATTTTCCCCAAATTTGATAAATAAAATTTCCAAGGAAATGTAAGTATACCACGTGGAGCCAACGAACGAGGGTCTTGAGAAAGGGAGCTGACTTTCAGCTGTTGTTGCGTCACATCCTAGATAAAGCTTTATATTGGAAAAATTCTATTGGTATCCTGCTTAAATGTTTACTTGAATAATATGCATATAGAATCATGCATGAGTTTCATAAAGGAGAATGTGGAAGTCATCTCTATTGGAAAACCAATGCCAACAAAATCCCTAGATCTGGTTTCTATTGGCCCACTCTTTTCCCTGATATCCACAAGCTAGTAGTGACTTGCCATAAATGCCAAATCTTTGAGGGAAAGAGAAAACTACTTCCTTTTCCTTTACACCCTATGAGTGTTGAAACTCCTTTTAAAAAGTGGGGTTTAGATTTCATTGGAGAAATCCACCCTGCCTCCTCTACCCAACACAAATATATTCTCACTGCAACTGACTATTTCACAAAATGGATAGAAGCCATCCCTTCAAAGACTTCCACTGACTTGGTAATCATCAGATTCCTTGAAACCAATATTTTGCCTAGATTTGGCTGCCCAAGAAAAATCATCTCTAATAATGTCACTGCATTTAAATCCAAGAAAACGGGATACTTTTGCCACAAGTATCACATTACATTAGGGCATTCTATAGCTTATTACCCTCAAGGTAATGGGTTGGTTGAATCCTATAAAAAAAATTTGGTAAATATTATCAAGAAGTTGTTGGAAGAGAACAAAAAGTCATGGCACAACAAATTGGTGCATGCACTATGGGCATACAGATTAACAAGCAAGAAATCAATTAATATGTCTCTCTATCAACTAGTGTATGGCATGGATGCAGTTTTTCCAACATCTTTGGGAATCCCAGTGATTAAGCTTCTCCAAGAGGTACAGTCAGAGGAGAATGATATGCAAAGGAGGTTGAACCAAACCATTCAATTGCAACAATCAAGGGAAGAAGTATACAATATAACACAAGCAGTACAAGAGAATATCAAGAACATCTTTGATAAGAGGACCAAAGAAAATGATATCCAGATTGGAGACAAAGTGTTGAAGTGGGATTCAAGAAGAGAAGACAAAGGCAAGCATGGAAATTTTGAAAATATGTGGAAAGGTCCATACATCATCCATTCAATTAGAGGTAAAAATGCATTCTTTCTACAATAAATGGATGGAACAGAGTTATTTGGAGGTCCTGTCAATGGTAGGATGCTCAAGTACTATTTTTGTTGAATTTCTTAGTTTAAAGCTTCATTCATTGTACATAACATTGCTTGAATAAAAGATCAGAAAAATGAAACACACAGAAACAAAGAAAAGAATAAAAAAAGGGCAGATAAAAATAAGAGGTAAAGCCCCATACCAAAAAAGAATACGTCTGAAAGCATGCAAGTCCAAATGCCACTACTTTTGAGAAAGGGAAGTCTCGTTCAATAATACAACCTAACCATGATTGAACATGTTTTAAATTTCTACTGATAAGTTAGAAAATGAAGATTTGACAAACCATCTAAACTTGGCTCATCAGTAGACTAGATTAGAAAAAGATACTGGTTCTCAAAGCTCGAATCTGAACCAAAGAGAAAAGAAAGGGATGAGCGACAAATTTCAAATTATAGCCCTCAATTTTTCTAATTTTATTTGTACAAAAATAAAATCTGTGTGCCACTTGTCCAACATGCCACAGCTCATGACAAACCAAACTACTCAACCTTGATTTGGTCATGTTTTAAATTTTGTGTTGATAGGTTAGAGAATGAAAATCTGTCAAAAATTTTAACCTTAACAGATAAGTAGATTAGGTAGAGAATAAAAGGGGCTCATCAGTCTAATCTGAGCCTTTGGATGATATAAGGGTAGAAGTAGATAGTTTGTGCTTTAAAAAGAAAAGATGATGTTCAGGGTTTGCCAATCCAAATGCACCCAAATTTTTTTTTATAATGCTAGGAAAAGTATGATGGGTCGGTAGAGTTGATGTTGAAGAATTCATGGTTTTTCAGATTTCAAGATCACAGCCTCCAAGAATAGCAGCAAATATTAGCATTGCAAAATGAAGGAAATCAACAAGCATGTGAGGCATCTCATCGGAAAAATCAGAGATCTGAGATTCTTGAAACCTCCTAAAGGAGTTGCACTCCCCAAGTGGAGCCACTTTTAGTCATCAATATTTTTCACTATCTTTAGATGACTATAGGATGTTTATAGATTTTTGAAAACAATATTCCTTGAATATCTTGAGTTTTAGAAATCTCACTGCCTTCATTATCCTTATAAACCTATTTTCACTATTCCTCAGTTGGTCTTCCCAAAGCCACCCTATTGCTCTTAAAAAAGACTCATTATGGGCTTATACCTCTCATTTTCATCCTCCTTCCCTGCCTTTGACCTCATTTCCCTATTTTCCTTGTCAATAGACTCCACCCTCCCTCTATGGTTTCCTGTTGTAGACTCATTCCCATGGCCCTTTGGGCATAATAACCTATAACAATACTCTTTTTTCACTTGAAAATCTCCAAGCCAAGTTTTTAGTCAAAATCAGGTCAAAGGACCCTCCCACTAGGTCATTAGGGTTTTTACATGTTTTAAGGTCATCATTGGATGTTTCAGGCACTGCTTTTCCTTTGCAAGAATTTGGCTTAGATGTAATAGAATGTCAAGACATGTTTATTCAAGAAGGACCTGAAATTTCCAAAGAAGTTTGTCTTATCAGTTCAGGAACTGCAAATGAGGAAAATGGAAAAAGTTTAGCACTTCGGCAGGAGTGTTGACAAATTTATCAGTAGAAGGTACTGATGAGATAGACTCTCTACTCCTAAATGAAAACAACTTACAACAAGGGAAAGAGGAAAAAATTGGCCTTGTAGATGACTAGGGTTATGAACTGGTTAGCCCAGTTGAGTGCCAAAACAATGATCACTTGTAGAAAATGACATGGAGGAAGCACACAAGGACAAACATGAAGAAAGTCTATCAAAATATATTGAAGAAATATGGAAAAAGGTGAGGTGAACTAGAAAGAAATGAATGAACTTGAAAGGGCTATAGAGAACTTATAAGACAACACTAATGATTGCTATAAATACTGCAGACACTTAGGGTTTTGAAAGCTGGCCAGAAAAGGTGGAAAAGTTGAGTTTTAACGTGAAAACTACAGAAGATTTTGAAGATGTTGCGATATGATAAAATCCCAAACTTGTTAAAATGAACTTGACATACCTCAAGGATCAAAATAAAAGCCAATTCAGTGACTTCAGCAAACCTTCAAGAAAAAGTGTAAAAGAATATCAGTGAAAAAGAGAAAAAATGGTTTCAAACATTAGAAAGTGGGTTTTCATTATTAAATCAAATTCCTCTTATCTATAAAATCCCATTTCATACTTCAAATGAATCATTGTTTCCTTGCAAAGCATTATAAGTTTTAAAGAGAGAATAATTTGTAATTTTGCAAGCCGAATTTGGGCAAATTGTCTTGGTGTTGCGCGCCTAGGAGTTGGCGTTGCACGCTTGACATTTTTCCCCCATACAATTTGAGAAGGCGTTGCGTGCCTAGGAAGTGCCACTACGTGCTTGGAGGAGCACTGCGCTCTTGCCCAATAGAGCCTTTTCTCATTTTCATTGCCGCTGCGTGCTCAGAACTGGCATTGTGCGCTTAGGTTTGGTGCTGCACCCTCAGCCTTAGCGTTGCGCACTTGGACAAAGAGGGTTTCTAAGCCCTCCAACCATTCAAATAACATCAAAACTCCTTCAAATATTTGCTCAAGTCTTATAAGGAACTAGTAAGAGGTAAGTACATGACATGAGCTCATCTTCAAGCTATTTTGGTCATGATTTAATGAATGGAATGAAACCCTAATCAAACCCTAAGTTTCAAGCTTGAAATCATTGTTTTACCATTACTCCATCCTCCTTACAGCAATATCAATCATAAAAAGGGGAATTAAACTAGTTTGGAGGGCTTCTATTCATATTTCTTGTCACAACCTCCATTCCTTTCATTCTCACTTACTCCCTTCATTTGCAAAATTTCCATTTCATACCCTCCCTTCATCTCATTTCACATCAGCCCTAGGGTTTCCAAAACAGATTTTACAATATCTGAGGGTGAAGATAGTGGTATGGAGGCACAAATTCCAAGGAGGCATGATCATAAAGGAGGAAATATAAACATATTTTAAGCCCTCAATACAAGGGAACTCATGGCATCTCCCCTTACTGTTTCCTGCTTCAAACATGCAGGCTGCTTTGAATTTTGTGAGAAGGTGCAGCAAGTACAAAACCACCCTGATCTAACAAGACTATTCATTATCAATTTGCATGAAAAAAAATTTAATCTTTCCGGGGTCACCTTTGAGATAGATGTCTACAAATGCAATATTCCTTCTTAGGAAAATCAAAAATATTGACAACAAAAACGTAGTTTTCAGAAAATTATGCTATAATAATGAGGAATGACACTTGGATCCATTATTTTATGTATTATAGCCCTCAAATATAGAAGATAATCTGAAACAAATCATTCAAGCTAAGTTAAATAGATCTCCCAAGCTCAATATAGTCTAAAAACACCAAAACCCCATGACTACTGCAACACAGAATTTTTGAAGCATATGATAGCATAGTTTAATGAGGGTTTCTACTACAGCAAATAGAAACAAATGGATCTGAAGATATATTACTCAAAGAGCTGAGAAAATGGAGATCTAGTCTCTTTTATACAATCTTAAGATAATCGGCAAGGGTTTCTTGAAAGCATGAGGTACAAAAATTAGATCTACAGATCTATGACTGAAATCACACTGTCTGACTGCAGCTCTGCATACATATGGCTGGAAAATACAATAAATTGCTGAAACTTCTCCTTGCTAGCTTTCCGGGAGAAATATTGATCCTTTCCCTAGGAAACTAGCTCACAAATAAGGGTTTTAACCCTTCCACTGCAACGCCATGAAAATTAACGCAGTTTCTCCAAGGGACTGCACTGTAGCTATAAGTGACTACTTGACCCAATGTCTGATGGTGAAAATATAGCCCAGAATACTCCTCTCAGATCCCTTCACCAAGTTCTCCAAGAAAGAGTGTGGAATTCCCGCATGAGAATACCTAGCACTAAACAGTGCAGCAAACCCAGCTAAACAGCTAAAGCATGCAAGAAGTCATAAGAATAAAACATAAAAAATATTCTGAATGTCTCTCATGTCTTCCATCCCTTACCTTTTATTCTTGGTGAGCCTCATCATCTTTGGCCCCACTCATTTATGAGGTTACTTCCTTGCAAAGACTCCTCCAAAACTCCAGTGTTCCCACTAGCTCCACTCTCTCTTTTGGCAACACTATTGATTTGGTCAACCTAGATCTAGTCCACATGCATTGCTCCCTTTTACACCCAAGGTGAATTTATTTTTCCTACCTAAACTGATCCACATTCACATTAGAAGTGTTTTATTCCTACTAAAGAGATTTAAGGGTCTCCCTACCCCATTTATTCTTCTAGACTGAAAAATAGAGCAACATATAATATTCCAACTAGCAACAAGCTTATTGTGAATATTACAGCCCTCCCCTCCCAAAAGCTACTTGTCCTCAAGCAACAGTAAATAAGGATGCTGCAAAATCTTCTCTCCTTCCCAAGTGGCATCCTCATAAGGAAGATTCCTCCATCGAAACAGATATTCTTTGATTATCCTACTCCTTAGTTGCCTCTCCCGAGTATCCAAGGCTTCCTCTGGTTGCAAAACTAGATGGCCCTCATCATCAATACGTGGGATATACAAATTGGAAACCACATGTTGTCCAATGGCCTTCTTGAGGCATGAGACATGAAAAATGTTATGGATCTTGCTCCCCATAGGAAGCTCCAACTCATATGCTACTTCCCCAACATGACAGATCACCCTGTATGGTCCATAGAATTGAGGTTTGAGCTTCTCAGCTCCCTTCTTCTTGAGTGTAGACTGTCTATAAGGCTGAAGACGAATATAGAACAAGTCATCTATCTCAAATTGTCTCTCTATCTGACCACGGTCTGCATATATTTTATGTTGGTTTTGTGTTGTAGCAATGTTGTCCTTGAGGACCCAGAGTATATCCCGACTCTCTTGAATCCATTTATTTGCTCTAGGATCTTTGCTTGCCCCAAACATCACATCAACAAATGAAAGTGCATCATACCCATAAAGAGCTCGAAAAGGGGTCATGCCAATGGACATATGAAAATTTGTGTTGTAACAATACTCCCCCAAATGGAGCCAATGCAACCATGCTCTCTGTTGGCCTGAAACATAGTTTCTCAAGTAGCCTTCCAACCACTTGTTCACTATTTCAGTCTATCCATTGGTTTTTGGGTGATAGCTAGTAGTTGATGTCAATTCAGTACCCACTAACCGAAAAATTTCTCGCCAAAATCCACCCATGAAGTGGCTATCCCGATCACTGACTATGGTCTTTGGGAGACCATGGAGTCTAAACACATCCCTGAAGAAAATATCAGCTACCTGTGAAGCAGTATATCATGCAGAAACAACAAATAAATGTGAATACTTTGTTATTCGATCAACAACTAAAAAGATACAATCCTTACCCTGAACTGTAGGTAGACCGGTGATGAAGTCCATGGAAATACTCTCCCATTTTCCATCCGGAATGGGGAGTGGCTGCAATAATCCTGCAGGATGGCTGTGTTCTCCTTTGTTTTGTTGGAAAATTGCGCACTCCTTGATGTGTTGGAGTACATCCTCCTTGAGACCCTTCCATGAGAATCTCTCCCGAAAAGCCCGATAAGTCTTGGTGAATCCTTGATTCCCTACAAGTGGGGAATCAGGTGATGCTTGCAAAATATTCTCCTTGAGCTTAGAATCTCTAGTCAAGAAGATCCAATCTCGGTAATAGATGACCTCATCCATCACTCTATACCTCTCATCAGTCACCACTCCATCTAGGATCTCACATGCAAAGTTTTCTTTGGAGTATTCCATTAATAACTAAGGCTTCCAATCTGCATCTATGCCCCTTAAGTACAGTGCTGCTGGCCTCCTCGATAGAGAATCTGCCACCACACTACTCTTCCCTTTGACATACTCTATGTCAAAGTCATATGCTTGGATCTTACTTAACCATTTTTGTTGCCTCTCTTGAAGCTGCTTCTGCTCAAGAAAGTGTTAGGGTCCCATGATTTAGCAGATTGGGAGACCAAATGCACATGGTAACATCAAACCAGTCTTTGGAGTCCTAGGACCTAGCCTTCCTGGACTTAGAGAGGGCTCTCTCTATTACGTGTGAAGGATATAAACTGGTCAAAGTGCCAATCCCGGATCATCTCTTATCTAATTGGTTTTGTAAGTCACTCTTACCAACCCTATCTAAGGACATTTGTTTTTCTAGTGCGGTCACAGAAGATCAATCCATTCGCCGCGCACATCATTTAGATTTGATCTATTCGTAATCTGGCACGCTATATGATTTACTCCCCCATGCCCCTAGTAATCTGAATCCTCCCGCTACTCAGAAACCTGGAGAACACGCTGACGGTCTTATTGGTGCGATCTCCAGTATAACCATAAAACAGCTTAGTGGGAAAAATTCCCAGACATCTTCAGCTGCCATTGCCCCTAACCAATCAACTACTCTTCCTACCGCTGAGGTAAATTCTGTGCAAATTTCATAAAAACCTAGTGGTAAAAACAAGAAGAACAAGAAAAAGACCTCTTCCTCGGAAGAGAAGTTGGATCATCAGAATAATCCCAATCAGAAAAACGCTGCTAAAAACAACAAAGGGAAAGAGAAACCCATGAAATTTCCTTGCAGAATCTATGCGGAGGACCACTTGACATATAAATGTCCTCGGCTATAGGAATGCACAGATTTTATCACAAACAAGGACTCTGGGAGGACACTTGTCTTCCTTCATAATCCCTTCCCTAATCCACAACAGCAACAGAAACACATGATTGCAAACCCACCATTACCCCTGCAAAGGGGAAATGGTGGTACGCATCCTTCTGGTGAAGGATTGGCCTCCATTTATGGCGTAGAAAGTGTTGAACTCCAAACATGAGCCAAACTTTATGGAAAACCTATCATTGATACTTAGCAACCTGGTACCAGTTCAAATCCACCGCCACCCAACGATTTGCATATCAAACAACCCGTTGTTGACCCTGCGATTCATTCCCCCAAAGGGACACTTCGATGCACGACACATAACACCTCTACACATGTCGCCCAAAACTACAATATTATAGAAGATTTGGCGCAGGCACCGTCAGCTATCTCTGCTCTCGAAGTATTGCAAACTTTCCTAGCACAAAGGAAAGCCTTGCTTTCGGCCATTGGTGGGATTGACCCCCAGGATTCTATGCTAGATATCTTTGACATGGATAAATCTAAACCTCGCCTCTCACACCAACTTGCATTATAGGTACAATTTGTGTCGAAAGGGAGACCAATTCATCGTACTATCATAGACAAAGGTGCTTCGACCTGTGTTATGTCAACTACTTGCTGGCTCGCTTTGGGTTCTCCCACTTTGTCTCTGTCGTCGAATTCCCTTAAAGCTTTTGATGGCCAAACTTTCCTCCCAAAAGGCTACCTTGCTAGCTTTCCCATTTCCCTTAGTGGGAAAACAATAATGGTGGACATAGAAGTCATAGATCTTCATCTCAACTATAATCTATTGCTAGGTCGCAGTTGGTCATACACAATGTCTGCCATTGTTTCTTCGGTTTTCTGACTCATCCTCTTTCCGTTGGATGGGAAAATAGTCACAGTGGATCAGTTATCCTTTTGCACCCCTAATTATGCCACGTTACCAAGAATCATTGTACCCCTAATAGGAGGCATTCCTAACTCATACGTCAGTATTGGTACCAGTCTTCTAAAGGCATCTTCCCTGATGGGTTGCTTTCCTCTCCCGCCATCTAAGTTTCCACATACAGTTGCAATGATATCCACCACTTTGGATATCTCTATCAACCCATGGATCCTACCTTCAGAAATTTATTCCTACGAAGATCATATGCCGCTCTCACCAGCCGAGTTGGCTTATCAAGCCATCCAGATTGCATCTGAACCCTCCACAACTATGGTTTAGACCAGTGGTACAAACCCCCTGCCCATCACGGATTTTTCTAAGGATATCCTTGATGAAGTCCTACCTAAGGATGAAGCTATTCAAGAGATCACGTCTCTAGAAGAACGACCTTGGGGAGATTTCCACCATCGCGCTTCGATGTTCGATTCAAACGCGATAACTACTCAAATCCCATCTTTTGACCCACCTGAGATCATCTCCTCCATTTACACGACTGTTCAAACTATCGATTCGGAAGGGAACTTGGGAAGCCTTTCTAAGACCATGCTCATTGATATCTCGGTCAAAATAGGTATCGTGGAAAATATTTAGATTGGAGCAGATTGCAATCCTGAGGAAATTGCACACTTCACATCCCTTTTTAAGGAATTCCGCGATGTGTTTGCTTGGTCTTACGACGAAATGCCTGGCATAGATCCATCTATAATCGAGCATGAAATCAAAGTTTATGACAATGAAAAACCTGTTTGGCAGAGACTCCAACCTGTCCACCCATGTAAAGCGGCCGCCATTAAGACTGAAGTCAAAAACTTCTGAACGTTGATTTTATCTATCCCATTCCATTGACAGAATGGGTTTCCAATCTGGTCCACGTAGACAAAAAAAAATGCACCATCCGAGTTTGTGTTGATTATTGTTATTTGAACATCGCTTGTCCAAAAGACAATTATCCTACGCCATTCATAGATGAGATCCTTGATGATTGCACCAGATCTGAGTATTTTTCCTTTATAGATGGTTTCTCGGGATATAACCAGATTGCGATCAAAAAAGATGACCAGCATAAAACTACCTTCATCTGTTCTTGGGGCACATTTGCATATCGTAAACTCCCATTCAGTCTAAAGAATGCAAGAGCAACTTTTCAAAGGGCTATGGACTACGCCTTTCACAACATTAGGCATATTGTACAAGCTTACTTGGATGATCTTCCGGCTCATTCCAAGAAGCGATCCCATCACCTCGCGAATCTTAAAAAAATCTTTGCTCGGTGTAGGTTCTACAATATACGTCTAAATACACATAAGTGCATATTTTTTGTCGAGTCTGGATTCCTTCTAGGTTTTATTGTCTCCAAGCACAGGATTAGGGTTGATCCCGATAAGGTTAAGGCAATTATTGAATTACCCGCACCTCAATCCATTATGCAACTCCAACGTTTGAAAGGGAAGGCAAATTTTTTACGTCATTTCATAGTAAAATATGTTGAGATGACGAAAGGCTTTATGCACTTATTAAAGAAGGGAACACTATATTTGTGGGATGACCAAGCTCAACTGTCATTTGACACCTTGAAACGAGCACTTGTTTCTGCCCCACTTCTTAGTGCCCCCAATTATTCACACGACTTTCTCCTCTACCTGACAGCCTCACCATCCTCACTTGGCATGGTGTTGGTTCAAGTTCACGATGATGACAGTGAACATGTGATATATTACTTGTAAAATGGTCTTATCGGACATGAACTACGATATTCACATGTGGAGAAACTCTCTCTCGTGGTGGTCTTCGCTATCACCCGACTCCGACACTATGTATTACAATGTCAGACTATCGTTATTGCTTTGGAGAATCCCATGCGATACATTTTTTCTCGCCAAGTTATTGGAGGAAAATATTCCAAATGGATAGTGATCCTCCAACAATTTGACTTGGTATTCACTGCTTCCAAAGCAAAGAAATCTCTAGTCTTCGTCGAATTACTATCGGACCTTCCTAGAATCGACCCAGGAGATGTAGCTCATGATCCATTTCCTCATGAATCCATATACTTAGTCGATTCTTCTGATCCTTGGTATGGAGACATTTTGGTCTACCTCCAAACTCAGCGCTTCTGCCCAACTCTCACGTCCGACGAATGTCGTCGTATTCACCACCAAGCGGAACACTACCTCATGCTAAATGATACTCTATATTTTCATGGTGTCGATACTGTTATTTGGCATTGTCTCACTTTTGATGAAGAAGAGTGCGTTTTAAAAGACTGCCACATGAGGGCGTGCGGCGGTCATCTTTTTGGCATAGCTACTACCCAGAAAATCTTGTGTGCAGGCTATTATTGGCCCACTTTGTTTAAAGACTGCATCACATCAGTCTAGACGTACCATTCGTGTCAAATTTTCACGAAGAAAATGCATGCTCACCCTGCTTCTCTCCACCCGGTTGTCTCCATTGGTCCTTACACTAAATGGGGAATAGAATTCATTACATGTAACCCCACTTCGGTCGACGAACACAACTACATTGTCGTGGCAGTCGACTACTTTACGAAATGGGCAAAAGACATTCCCACTTTTAGGGCCGATGGAGAAACTGCCACTTTGTTCCTGTTCAATCAGGTTATCTTTCGTTCCGATGTACCCTTTTCAATTGTCACAGATCATGGGTCACATTTTCAGAACCATATGATGATGGAATTAACTTCCATGCTAGGATTTCAACAAGATCAGTCTTCGTCCTACTATTCGCAAGAGAATGGTCAAGTCGAAGCCGTAAATGGAGTCCTCAAAACCATGATTCATCAGTTAGTCAGAAATCATAAAACCACATGGAAATGAAAGTTATATTCCACGTTGTGGGCATATTGTACATCTGTCAAAACTGCCACAGGCTTCATGCCATTCCAACTAGCATTCGGCTTGGAGGCAATACTCCCAATCGAGTGTGAGATTCCATCACTCAAGCTCGCTGTTGAACTCTTACCTGGAAGCACCGCCATAGAAGAGCGCTTGCTCTCGCTCGATCACTTGGACGAAACTCGTCGAGATGCCACACTGGCACTCGAAGCTCACTAGCACCGAGTTAAAGCCCAATATGACAAATCTGTCAAGCCTCGTTCTTTCCAAGAGGGTGATCTCGTTCTACTCTACGATCAGAGACACGACCTCTTGGGGGCAGGAACCCTTCAACCATTATGGATTGGTCGTTACATAGTCACCAAAGTCCTCTCAAAAGGAGCTTATGAACTTCAGGACTGTAATGGAATTCCACTCGCGGAACCCTGCAACGGGTTCTATCTGAAGAAGTATTTTTCCTAGCTCTCTGCTAAGCATATGCTTTGTAATTTCTTATATATGAGTTTTGCCTTTTTTTTGATGTCTCTGGATATTTTGGGTTTTTGAGTTTTTTCTCATACACACTCTTTTTCTTTTTTACACAGATGTCTTCGTCATCCTTATCATACGTCGAATATGCGGACGGTGCCAGTCGTCATACTAGGCATGTTGCGTCAGCTGCTTGGGTCCTCTACACACCTGAGTCAGAACTCCTTGGTCCGGGGGAATATTCTTGGGCAATTCCACCAAAAACATTGTTGAGTATATTTCGGCGACCCAACTCCTCACGGAGGCTGCATCTCGCGACGTCTCCAATCTAGTGGTTAAGTTAGATTCCCAACTCGTAGTTATGCAGTTAAACAATAATTATCGGATCTGTCATCCTGTCTTGTTACGTTATTTCTTAAGGGTAAAAATTTTAGAATGTCACTTTCAAACCATTGCATTTGAGCACATTCCTAGAGAATTTAATGCATTAGCTGATTCATTGGCAAATTATGTGTTAGATTGGCATTTGTCACACTTGTTATAGAAAGAGTCATACATGAGTATATATTTTTTATCTTAAAAAATACATAAACATTAAAAAACACATGAGATCAAAATCACCAAAATATATATATATATATATGTATATGTCGTGTCCAGTTTAGATTACATCAAAAAACTTCTCAAAACTTGGGTGTTTAACAAAAATTGGCTTCGGTAAAGCCTCGCTATGACATTTACACATCTACCAACTCCTCCTACTAAGCCTACTGCTCAAAATAGCAGAAAACTGCTCTAGCTATCCTCCTTAGAGGCACCAAGTATGTCTCCAGCACACCCACTATATGCCACTGTAGACGGATTAGGATCTCTCTCATGGGAAGAGGCGGCACACCCATACTTAAACCCTCTAGGTTTCTAGTAAGCTCCTGCAAAATTTGTGTGTCATCACCCACTTTGGCAGCTTCTGCAACCTCCGCTACTGCACCAACCCCAGGTAGTTGCATTCCTCACCTTACATAGTGAGGGGCTCCAGCAGGACGAACAGATGCCACATCTGTGTCAAGCAACAAAGCTTCATGTCAACATACATTTTCACCCGTTAAACAAAAACAAAAAACAAAAAAATTGCATAAACATTCAAAAGATACCAAAAAAATACTTCAACACTACATTGATCACTCGCTTTCTTACCTTCTAGGCCCCACTGAGTGCCCGGGGGAAATACCAACTCTATATCTCCTGTATAGTTCATCCCTGCATAGGGATAATCTTTAATCATGATGATCTAGTCTTCAGTCCACTCGAATACTCCCTCATCAAAACAGTGACGGATTGGACCCTCTCCAGTCTGCGGAATCAAAGCTGCCCAGCAAGCCTGTCTTGGCTCCCGTGGGCCCAAAGCATCTGTGACCATTCTTGGCCTCATAGCTGGCACCCGCTCTAGTATGAATGACACGATCAATGTACCATACCCAAACTCTCTTTGGGTCCGAGTCTTACATGTTTTCAACTTTTCACGAACTCAACGGACAATGCCTTCACACTAGTCAAATACCTGGGGCTGCATACAAACCAGTGCTAACAACACCTGGGCCTTGGTGGCCACGTGCTAACTCTTGGCACTAGCCAAGCAAACTATCATCCACAGAAGAGACCTCAACGGTCTTGATACCATCTGTTCGATAGGCACCTGGTTACTCACTGCCACAGTATTGTTTATGAAGTGCGTATGGATCAAATCAGTAGTGGTGCGGGGATCAGCCCTGGATCCTGTCAGATTGGGCCTTGGCCCTCGACATGACAGGCCAGTCAAAAAATAGATATCGTCTTTCTCAAATGAGAGTTCATTACCCCCGATATGAAAGACATGTTGGCGGTCATCCCACTGCTGGATTATCCATCTCAGAAGGTCCTCATGTCCCCTCATCAGCTCTAAACAAGCATACTTTAGCAATCCGCATCTATGGAGAACTAGCAAGGTAGCTGCATCGGTAACCATTTCACGTTCTTCCCGCTCATGATCCCTTTCACGCCAAATACTCATGGTAAATAGCTTTATACCTGCACAAGCAACCATTTCACTGGATTAGTTTTTTTCTGAAACACTTTAGAATGATAAAAAAATAGTTCTTAAAACATCTTTACTGGCTAACGTGGGCTCTAGTGCCCAACAGTGTGTGCTAATGCTCTGTTTCTTCTCGGGAAGAGCGTTTAACGTGGGCACAACACTAATCACCCGCGTTAGCCGCTTAAATTTTTTAGGGCCTACTAAAATTGACAATTTAACAAGAAAAAATAATTAAAAACATAATGAAATGATAGAGAAAGGTTCAAGCTATTACCTGGATCTCACGGAATGAAAAATCGTCGCCCGGATCATCCACAATCGGCAGCTGAATTTTCACCACTTTTTTTTCTCCAGAGCTCTATCACAGCACTCAACAAAGTGAAAATGAAGGTCTGTGGCCTTCTTAAAGCCATTCTGGAGGTCAGAATCACTCATTTAGTCTGATACAAAGAGGTAAATTCATGCTGCATTTCGTCGCAACTATTGGTTTTTATATGTTACCGATGCTCTGATGGGTTTTTGAATGTTTATATGCAGATTTGACCATGTTCGACCCGGTTGCGAGCTTTCTTTTTAGGGAATTTTTCTAGCTCGTAAAACTAAAAAAACCTTGAGTTTCCTTTGTCAGGCTTGTTAAACTACCACAACAGAGAAATATGAGCCATTATTTTCATCTATTTCAAATCTCTTTAAACAGAAAAAGTAACCGAGTTTTTTCTGCGTGGCTCATTAAAATTTTGCGGAAAGCATCGAGTTTTTCCTTGTTGGACTCGTTAAAATTTCACAAAGAACATTGAGTGTACTCCGTCTCCTCATACTCATAAAAAAATGAGGTAGATGTCCACCAAACATGTCTTTCTCACTATTCCAGATTCAATGGACTAACTCATGGAAAATGAACTGTTTCGGGCTTACTATTCTCCCTTTGTCACGCCCGGTTATCAAACATGACAAAGGTACCCCCTGGAGTTGTCTTTTATGGTTTTTTTCAGAATTTCTAAATATGACAAAACCACCGAGTTTACCCATCTGGACTCGTTAAACTTAATCAGACGGGGAAAAAAAAATTGGAAATCATAGATACTTCTTCTGTTACATTTTCTAAAAGTCGATTTTCCAGCACAAAATATTGAAAATGGCACTTCCCAGAAATATATTTCGCATTTAGCCGAACCCTACCATCTATGAGTTTAGCCTTCATCTCCTAATGTTCTTGCATTGGTGAATCCTAACACTCTTTGGTGTTCATTAAGCCTAAGCTGCCTAGTACCCTGTTAGAGTGCCTTCTATTGTTCAAGAGGATCCCGCTATCTACTGCTCCTTGTATCAACCAAAGTCATCGTATGCCAAAACTTATTTGTCATCAGTTATTCCCATTTTCTCTTGATTATTTCCATCAGTAAAAAATCATACTTTCTTGTTTCGTGTCAAATGATGTAGGATGCCTCAGTGCCTACCCTTTGACAGATCTCTTCCTATCGACTTCAACATCTTATCTAGGAAGTTGATCCAGAAACACGTCAGTACCTGGATACTTACAGACATCAGTGGCAGGTCATCTTGTGTTTGGTTGGGGGTTCTCATTATTGGCTCCCAATCGAATGATTCTACGAGTGTTCGACATTATATCCTTTTATTCACAATCGCTAGATTGTACTGTGCATCTTGGGGATCATCATCATTATCGGTGGCCACCCTCGTGTATGTTAATAGTTTTTGTTATTTACTAGTAATCAGGCAATTTCCTGCATGTTCGACTTCGACTCATTCATTCACATGTACGGGAATATGCAGTTTAGTGAAGTGGTGACCAAGACCTTGGGTTTGGGGTTACACCATTACAGCTGTGTTTCCTTCCCCAAGTTGCGATATTGTTTTTTGGAGACATCTTTTCAGTTTGATCCTGTTATGACAGAAACTTTCACAGTATGCTTATCAATGGAAATATTGTTCATATCTCTGTTCTAGAGAAATCATGTTGATTAGCTACTGAGCATGGGAATTCCCGACTGAAGAAAGATACTATATTTTCTAACATATGTTGTTGTTTCAAGTTTTCCTCAGTTCTCCAATTCCTCTCATTCTGCTACACTTGTTATAAAGTATTTCGGCCATCGTCTTCGTCACTGACCTCACACTTTAGGGGGAATCTGTTATAGGACAAATGACTTCCTCATCCACTCAGAGGACCCATTTCTGCCAAGACCCATTTCTGCCAAGGTAACGCACCCCAGAAGCAGCTAGACAACGTTATAATGCACTTGAGACATGTAAAGGGAGTGTTAGTACCGAGGGTAATGCTCTGTCTTGCCTAAGGGGCGACGTTATCCGTGTTTAAGTGTGAAAAGGGAAAAGGTCTTGCGGAAAGGTGACTAGCAATTCCAGCTTTTTCTCATAAAGGACTAGTGCAAAATAGAAACTAAAAGGAAAAAACCTTTTATTAGGCCTTGCCAAATACAACTAGACTCCTAAATAAGGAAAAATCATGAAAGAACATGGAAACATCTTGATCTTTCCCATTACAAACAGGTTGAATAAGTTGGCAAGGTTTTCCCTCTCCATCTTCTATAAAATGGAGTTGTGGGCTCTTGGACTAAGGTCGAAGGATTGAATATATGTAGAGCAAAGTTTCATTGCTGTAGTGTGAGGGTTGAAGATCGACGAAGTTCATTGAGAAATTTCTGCCTTGAGCATCATAACACTCGGAAATAGAGAAAGAGGGAGAAGAATTGGAAGACTGAGGAGGGATTGGTGCAACCAATGGTTGTAATCCTCCTTTTTATAAATAAATAGAACTGTATCTGTTTTTTCCATTCGATGCATCAGTGTCACAATTGTTTTTCAATCGTTTATGTAGCATGATATGAATGGCTTAGATATATATTGTTTCATGTTTCTCATATGCTAGTTTAATCAATAACAAACTATATTGTTGTAGATATTACACAGGTTCTTTGATTGATTGCAAGATCTGGATTTGGAGTCGGTGAAGAAGAATATCTACTTCGCTTCTTGTTGTTCTCCATAGGATCTGCTATCGAGGTCATCTCTCCATCTTACTTTGTCGATTATAAATATTAGCATGAACATGTGTGCAACATCTTTGTGAACTTTACATCTAATCTGACTGTCTTCCTCGAGCACCGAAAAGCCCTGAGAGGGATATTTAATAACCACCAGCCAAGCATATTACCCTATAGCAGAGGTCCCTCACTATGATTTCTTTCTTCAATGAATCTTTAATCCATGCATAGTTGTGTTTATGTACCTCTATCTTCATGATCCTTTGCATGGGCTCTTTGTTGGGCAACACCTTCTATCCAATTAGTCATGAAACCATGATCCTTTCAAAGAACTTAGGCATGTTGCTTTATCTTCTGCTGTGGGTGTCCTTGAGGAGTTTTAGCTTTTTACCCTGCCTTTCTTCTGCTGATAACCATTATAAAGCATTCCTACAGAAATGCTTCAAGATAGGCAACTGTATTTTTTGCAGACTTTATGATCTGATCTAGGAGGCCCTTCCTTGACGATCTTTTGACACTCTTTGGGAAATCATGAGCTCACCTTATTTTCATTTGATTTCACCTTTGAGCATATGTAAAAATAGTGAGTTTAGGAAATCAAAGCAATGCATGACCTAGGAGACCCTACATGACCTATTGGGATGTCCTTTGGACTAGGTGTCTGACTGAAAACTTGAATCAGGGTTTGGAGGTGTGAAGCAGGGTTTTCACAACTCTTTATGCATTCCCATCCAAGAAACTGAAATCTTTTATTTACCTAAATAGCCTAGAAAGGAAGTTTAAAATCACTACTGCTTGAGGCACTTGGTGAGTATGGGAAAAGGTTTGGGCTACTTGTCAAATCAAGGTGAAAAAGTAGAAGGCTTAGGCAATTAGAAACAGAGTGGTAAAGTCAGAGGTGGCAAGCATAGTGAGAATGAGGGACATAAGTCCATGATTTGGTCTTCTGGGAGTGAGAGATTGGCCATGACTTGATAAAGTAGTGGAATAGTGAAAATTTAATCCTAAGGATAATGAAGGCAGTGAGATTTCTAGAACTCACGAGATTCATGAATTTTGTTTCTAGAAATCTAGGATAAGAATTTAGTCATCTAAACAGGTAAAATTTACTGATGACTAACAGTGGCTCCACTTGGGGAGGGCAGCTCCTTTTCAGGAGGTGTCGATAATTTCATATCTCTTGGTTTATGAAGACCAGTGCCTCATCCATTGGGAAGATTTTTCTTCTTTTCTTTTGCTGCTGCTTCCTTCAAGTAGTTATTTTGATAATCTGAAAGCATGATTAGCTCAACTTCATCTTTACCTACCCAACCTATTTTCCTAACATTTTCTCTTCCTTGGGTGCACTTTAACTAGCAAACCTATTGACATCTTTTTCTTTTTTGAAAACAAAAACAAACTATCTACTTCTACACTTATTTCTTCCAAATTTCATATTATGCTAGTGAAATCTCCTTATTCTCTACCTAGACTATTTGACTGTCAATATTAAGCAGTATGACAAACTTCATTCTCTAAGCTATTGACAAGAAATTTAAAACATGATTTGAACCAGGATTAGACAATCTGATTCATAATGAGTTTTGGCATTGAGACAAGCTACACACAAACATTATTTTCATAAGTAAACAAAACTAGAAGGTGTGAGGGCTATGTTCCATCATTTTCTAATCATCCCTATCCTTCTCCTTGGTTCAGATTTAAGCATGTGGAACCAGTATCTTTCATTCTTAATCTGTTTTCTTTTGACAAGTCAAGCTTAAATGATTTGACTAGCATTCTTTCACTAACTTATCAAAAATAAATTTAAAACATGTTCAGCCATGATTAGGCTAGATGATTGAACAAGACATTCTTTTTGCACCAGTAGTGGCATTTAGGCTTGCACACTTTCAGTACTACTATTTTTTGGGTATGGGGCTGTACCTTTTTTTGAATCTGCCCTCTTTTCTATTTTTTCTATGTTTTTGTTTTTTTTCTCTTTATGGCCTTTTATCAAACAATGGTATATACAATGAGTGAAGGCTTAAAGCTAGAAATCTTGACAAAAGTAGTGTTTTAGGGTCCTGCCATTGACAGGACCTCCAAATGCTTCAGCTCCATCTAGCTCTTGTAAAAAGAAAGCTTTGTTTCCTCTAGTTGAACTGATAATGAATGACCCTTTCCACAAGTTTTCAAACTTACCATGTTTACCTTTGTCTTCTCTCCTTGAGTCCATTTTCAGCACTTTATCTCGAATCTGGAAATCATTGTCCTTGGTCCTTTTATCAAATATTTTCTTCATTTTTTCTTGTACTTCCTAAGTCCTTTTGTAAACCTCCTTCCTTGTCTGCTGTAAATAGATAGTTTGGTTCAGCCTCCTTTGCATGTCATTCTCTTCTGATTGCACTTCTTGTAGAAGTTTCATCACCAGGACTCCCAAAGATGTTGGGAAAATGGCATCCATGCCTGCACTAGTTGATAGGGAGATATACCGATTGATTTCTTGGTGGTTAGTCTATCAGCCCATAGTGCATGTACTAGTTTGCCATGCCATGCTTTTTTATTCCTGTTCCAGAAGCTTCTTAATGATATTGACCAATATTTTATTAGAGGACTTAGCTAGCCCATTACCTTGAGGGTGATAAGCTGTGGAATGTCCCAAGGTGATGTGATATTTATAACAAAATTCAACCATTATTTTGGATGCAAAGGCAATAGCATTGTCTGTGATGATATTTTTGGGGCAACCGAATCTAGACAGGATATTAGTCTCAAGAAATTTGATAATTACTGAATCGATGGCATTCCTAGAGGGGATGGCTTCTATCCACTTAGTGAAATAATCAGTGGCGGTGAGGATCCACTTGTGTTGTGTAGATGAAGTAGGGTGGATCTCTCCAATGAAGTCTAAACCCCATTATTGAAAAGGAGCTTCAACAATGATAGGATGCAAAGGTAAAGGTAAGAGTTTTCTCTTGCCATCAAAAATATGGCACTTATGGCAAGTCATGACCAGTTTGTGGGTGTCAGGGAAAAGGGTGGGCCAATAGTAGCCAGCTCTAATAATTTTGTTAGCTGTGGTTTTCTAGTTAATATGGCCCCCACATTCTCCTTCATGCAGTTCATGCATGATATTTCCTGCATCATCTTCAAGCAAACACTTAAGCAATATACCAATAGGATTTTTCCAATATAAAATTCCATCTAAAATGTAGAAATTCAAAGCTTTTTGTTTTAGGAATCTTGCTTTTGTCTTTGATAAGGTTGGAGGAGTATTAAGATAAAACAATACATAACAAATATTAGCATACCAATATGAATTCAAAAATGTTTCTTCAACATGAGGGGCTGTCTATTCTTCTTGTTCTTCTAAAGTATCAACAAAATTCATATCCAATGCTTGGAGATTTGTTTCAGCCATAAGTTTTGGAAGCCCTTGTCCTTTAACCAATTTAGTGGGTCTGATTTCTAAGTCATATTCTAAAATAATAGCAATCCACTTTCCTCTTTTACCATCTAGGTCATGATTTAAAATGTCTTTGACTAATGTGTGAGGAACAAAAGCTATGACATGAGAATGTAAGATATAAAATCTAAAATATTTCAATGCTTTAATCAATGCAAAGGCCTGCTTTTCCATGATGTTGTACTTTAAGGGAGAATCTCTAAGGGCTTTGTTGAAGAAGGCTATGGGATGTTCTTGCTCCAACATGTTCTTTTGTAATAAAACAGTAGCCACAGTATGTTTAGAGGCAAATGAGAAAATATAGAAGTCTTAATTGGTTAAATCAGGACTTATTAGGACTGGTGTTTGGGTGAGCACTTGCTTAACTAGTTCAAAAGATTGTTTGGCTTCTAAAGTCCACTTAACTCCTATTTCCTTTTTAAGCATGTTTGTAATATTTCTCAAAAGTTTAGCAAGCTTGGGAATTAATCTTCTTAAGAATTTGATTTTCCCAATGAAAGACTGCAATTCCTTAACGTTTCTAGAATCTCTAATTTGCAATATGCCTTCAATCCTTTTGGGGTCTATTTTGATTCCCTCTTCAGAGATGATGTGGCCTAGGATTTTTCCTTCTTGGAGACCAAAGAGTGTTTTCTTTGGATTCAAAGACAGACCATATTTACTACATTTTTCAAAAACCTTTCTCAAGTGGACTAAGTCTTCTTCATCAGTATTAGAATAAACAGTGATGTCATCAAGGTAAATGACTATGAAGTAGCCTATGTCTTCTGAAAAGGCTATGTCCATGGCCCTTTGGAAAGTGGCCTCTGCATTCATCAATCCAAATGGAATTTTAACATACATGAATGTACCCCAAGGTGTGGTGAAGGTATTTTTGTGCTGATCACTTGGGAATACTAGCACTTGGTCGTAACCGGAAAAGCCATCAAGCAGTGAGATTCTCTTAGAGCCAACTACCTTCTGAAGTATGTGGTCCATTTTAGGCAAGGGATAGTTATCTTTCAAGGAGGACCTGTTCAGATTTCTAAAGTCAATGAAAAGTATAATCTCCCCGGTCTTCTTCCTCACTGGCACAAGTTTGGAAACCCACTCAGAGTATCTAAGGGGAACTATTATCCTGGCATCATACATCTTTTTAATTTCTTGTTCAAATAAAGGTAATAAAACAAGGTTTATTCTCCTTAAATTTTTCTTGAAAGGTTTCTTATTTTCCTTGAGAGGGATTTTGTGTTGAATAATGCTTGTGTCATAAGATTTTAAGTCTCGATATCCCCATGCAAACACATCTTTAAACTCCTTGAAAAGCTCAACATACTTTTTTTTTATGTGACGAGGAAGGGTCTTGGAGAGTTTAATCATTTTGGATTCCTTTATGTTTCCTATGTTGAATTCTTCAACATCAGTCTCGGTAGATTCTATCTTTGGTTTTTTAGCCACATCATTAAAGTCGAAAAATTCTTCTAATGGTGCAAGCCCTCTTGGTAATGTGCCATTTTTGCATTGTAATACTTCCAAGTCCTTTTGGTCTAGATCTTCAAACATTTCATCCTCATAAGGATGTGTGAGCAAATTTATATCAGCAAAAGAGGGAAACTCTGTCTCATGATCTTTATCTTCAGCAAGAACATCTTCCTCATGTTCTAAGCTAGATTTAATCAATGTAAATTTATTCCTAGATTGTAGGAAATCATCAATTTGATCATCACCCTCAAACACCTGCCAATGGTTAATGTTGTTAGGAACTATAGGACGATGTTTGACTTTGATAGGGTATTGTTCGTTTGCAAGTGGTATTTGGAAATTGTTGGCAGCAAAGGCGAGCTCATTGGCGAGGCTATTTTGGGCTCTAGGAATGTAAGTGAGCTCATATTTCTCGAAAATTTTGAGGAGGTCTAGGGTTGCATTTCTGTACTCTCTTAATCTTGGATTCTTGGCCGATTATTCACCTTTTATTTGTTTAATGACAAGTTCTGAATCTCCTTGGGATAACATTTTCTTAGCTCCCAAGTCTTCAAGTAAGTGCAAACCAAGGAGGAGAGCCTCATATTCTGCAATGTTGTTAGTGCACTGGAATTCTAGTCTGTAAGAATGACCCTCATTTGTGTTATGTATCCAGACACCAGCTCCTGAACCAGCCTTGCCACAAGATCCATCAAAGCTCATGTTCCAAAGCGTTTATACTTCATGTTTGTCACTGAGTTGTTGTTCCGGGCTGCTAGAGTTTTGTTTATCATTTCTTCATTTGAGGGTGAGTGTCAATTTTCTGGAGGGTCTATTTATTTCTCATCTTCTTTCACTTCTCCACCAATCTCATTTTCATTATACAAGATAAAAGAATCCAAATCTGAATGAATGGAATAAACCGGGGTGTTGTTAGGCCTCTCTAGGCTACTCACCATATACTTCATGTGGGATTCTCGGTATAATCTCCTAGTTTGATTGAAGACAGGGATAGTAGCATATGACATATCCATTTGGAGGCTGCCTTGAATTTTGGCTCCCCATGATCTGGAAAAAAGCATGCCATACATCGGGGGAATATCATCAACCACTATGTCCATGACTAGACCCTTAGCGGGTATTTGCGCTAAGGTGATACAAAGATCCTTGATTAGACCCAAACACATGACTCTACTCAAATCAAAGGAGTACAAGTCTTTGTATGGTTTGGTTATTTCTAGGCCTAATGTCTCCATGACCACCTTAGGCATGTGTTTGTGCGAGGCACCGGAATCTAGCATGGCATTGTGTAATATTTTGTCATGTATGTTTAGGCTAACATAGAAAGGAGGAATATCTCCTTCTTGCTATTTTCCCTCAACTTCAGGACCAAATGATAGCTTCGATTTGTCATCTGTTAAGTTTAACATGTTTGTATCATTCCCTATGTTCAAAACTTTCAAAACTTGGGACCTGTACATATCCTGAGCTACCAGTTCAGTGAGAGGGATGGTTATCTTAATTTTAGCAATTTCTCCTTCGAAACTGAAAGGTACTTGGGTTTTAGACATATTTACATTAGTTTTATCAGCCATAAATTTTTCTACATTTTTAATTTACTGATTTTGATCTGGGCTTTGGTCACTAAAAAATTTTCAGGACCACTAGTAGAGGTACTAGGGAAACTTGTGTCCCCATTTGGTTGGCTAGTTTTGTCTTTGTTAGGATCAATTTTCTTAGCCATGGTGTTGGTATTGTTTGTTGTTCTTTTAAGAATGTTTTCAGGGGTTTTCCTAACAGCAGTGTCTAAGTTGTTTTTCTTGGAGTTGTCTTGGTTTTTCTTGCTCCTAGGATCATATTTCCTATGGACTTCCATTATGGCGTTTTCCATTCCCAACTCGTAGTCTTCCGAGTCTTCATAGCTTGTTTGATTCAGATTTGAGGAGAAGAAACCTTGTTCTTATTCTATGAGAAAAACATCACCATCGTTATCAGAGCCTATTAAGTTTAGGTGATTTTCATCCGACTGTTCAATATCTCTTTCCCCTTCATATACATAGTTATCTTGGAAGGGTGGCCTGATTTGTTGATCATTATCCCTTTGTCTGATTTGGGGTGGATCTCTTTTGAAGTTCTGATTCTGGTTTTTGTTTTTGGGATTTTGCTGGTTCTCCCTAGGAGGTGCTCTTTCGTTTATGCTTATTCTCTCCATCATTCTTTCCATGGTTCTAAGTAGGTTGTCAATCTTGGAATCATATGAGGAGGTTGAGGGCATGGTTTCATCTTTGTAGGTTACCCTATTTTTTGATCTTAGCCTAGCTCTCTTTTCAATTAGGTTGGCCTCTACACTTATAGCTCCCTTTTGCATGTCTTATAAAGTTAGGGGTTCTCTTTCTCTTAGTTGATAGGCCATGTCTGGGTTAAAACCTTCCAGAAATTTAGCTAAGGCTAGGCCTAGTGGGGTTTTCATATGAGGTGGGAGGGCAATATAGACACTGTTAAACCTGGTGCAATAATCTTGGACACTCTCCCCCATATTCCTCTGAAGATTGTTATATTCAGAAAGGATTTGGAGGGGGTTTTTCTTGATTTCCCACTTGTTTATGAAATTTTTGTAAAGGGAAGGGAGATCATGTATGCTGTTGGGAGTCAAGTTCTTAAACCATTTTTTAGCTTCTCCTCCTAGGCTTTGGGAAAACATCCTCATCTTCATGGTTTCCTCTTCTAATTCCATGTAGTCAAAAGCATCATTTATTCTATGTACATGTTGTTGGGAAGTGGTAGATTCAACCCCGGTAAAGTGAGGGATTCTGGACTGGTAATAATTTAGAAAAGATACCAAAGGTTGTGGTAAAACCAGGGGAGCATACCAAGCTGCCATGATAGGAGCTAATAGTGGATTTACAAGTGGAGGATTTGTGAGGGGAGGTGTAGGATGAAGCAGGGTGTTTTTCATAGCAATGGTATGAATGAGTGTGGCAGAAGTGTTTGGACCAACAGACTGATTCTGAGCGGATTTGGTATGGAAAGATATGAAGTGGTGGAGAAGCTGAAAATCAGGTGTGGTGGAAGGAGAGGCTTCTCTACTAGAACTCTGCTATAAATATATGGGCTCAAGGTTAGTATGGTCAATCTCACTAAGTGACTGGGTTCTGAAAAGGTTTCTTGTATGTGCAAGTCAAACTGGGGATATTGCAAGGCTATGAGCCGTTTAGGGACAAATCTTGCTTTATGAATGGTTCCAATAGTAGTTAAGTTTCCAGTTTTAGAAGTTTGCCACAAAATCCTTTCTGGGTCATAAACTATAGTAGGAGGGTTTGGGTTCGGATGTGATCTAGTATTGATTTTTGGTGAAGCCAGATTTCAAACTCAAAATTTAGAAACGCTGAAAGTTTTTGAACTTTTCTGAAAATTTTACCTCTCTTATTTTTTTGCTAAACTCACACAATGTGTGGCTAGATTTCTAAAATTCTCGGGGCTTATTTGACACAATCCTAAGGGAGTCTATGGATACTAGTAAAATGAGAAGGCCTACTGCAGGCAAGTGGAGTTGCTAGGTGGATGTTTTTTGTTTGGATATGTGTTTATGGTCCACCACCAATACTGAAAAAAAGCCAATCTAGGAATATTTTGGGGTTTTCTGAGTTCTCTTAAGTAACTCTAAGATTTCTATGAGTGTAGTACAGCTGGTTCATCATTTTTCTAGGATGGTGAAACAACCGGGTCCTACTCTTGAAAATCTGTTGAGTTCTCTATGATTTGATGAAGGCTTCTGAAGTCCTAAGGGATACTTAGATTGTCACTGACATCAAAGTTTGCATCATGATCACCATTGTTTTAGTGATAGTGATGAGGTAGCTATAAATCATAGGATATTGTTTCAATCAAAGGATTTTGAATTGCTTAAGGATTTCTAAGCTTGGTACTTACTCAGAAAGGTCCCACCATGATTGCCATTATGTTAGGGTCCCATGATTTAGCAGATTGGGAGACCAAATGCATAGGGTAACATCAGACTAGTCTTTGGAGTCTTAGGACCTAGCCTTCCTAGACTCAGAGAGGGCTCTCTCTATTATGTGTGAAGGATATAAACGTGTTCACGTTATATGGTTGATTTTAGGCTAGTTGTTAAGTGTAGGGTTTGTTTGTTTGTTTGGTTGAGGTAAGATGATTGACTAGGATAGGTGGAATGACAGGTTGTCAAACATTGGGCTATGGATTCTATGAAGTCATTGATATCTCAATAGTGAATCGAGGTACATCACAGGGCCAATCTAGTGTAGTGAATGGATCTTTAATTTTATGTGTGATGTGAGATGGATATTAAGTTTTGGGAAAACAAGGTAGGGAAAAAGGCAGTTAAGAATCCTTTGTCAAATACCTATGAACAGGAGGGTTTTGCATACTAATAAGCAAAAGATACTAATCATGAGATAGGGCACACCATTTACTCAATGACAATACTTTTAAACAAATAAACATTCAAGACAAAAAATCCAGTGGAACAAGGAAGCAAGAAAACTTATCTAACTTCAATGATTCTACTTTCAAGATTTGAAAACATATAAGAGACAAATGGAATCAATAAATGAAGATGGAATGCCTAAAAATCATTCATTAAACTATAAATAACTTTGAGGCAATTTGATAAGCATATACAAAGGGAAAGATCGAAACAAGACCTCTTTGGCTTAACCTAACAATCAATACATCAAAGAGAGATTTCAAGACAGAGTTTAGATAGCATCAAACAAGCAGGGCTTACCGTGAATCATATTTTTAAACTAGAATATTAATCCAATAATGAAATATACAATCTTAGGTGGGCAGAAGAAAACATAAAGACAATAGGCAAACAGGAGGAGTGAGGTGCCTCAAACAACATGTCTCATCCAATACTCTTCTGAGCTATTGCAATATAGAAATATGGACTTATGATCAAATAGAAAAGACAAAAAAATAAGAGATACATTACCATTAACTAAACTCAGGGATCCTGCAAGCAAGCCTTCATCAACATCAATCAAGGCAAATCATCCACAAGCTCCACAACACCAAATTTCTCTTCAACTTCCAAAAACCATGTATTTCTCTCAAACTCATCAAAAGCCCTCTATTAAAATTAATCCTCATGCTATATATAACAATAAAGGAGGATGAAAACCTAAAATAGCATCTAGAATTCTATTGGCTAATCAGAAGTATCTCTATTGTCCTTAAGGCCTTGCAAGGCCCAAGGCACAAAAATATCTAAAATAAATGTCTTTTCGGCCATTTGTAGCAAAGAAATTTACCTTTAGGCTTTGACAAGCCTCCTAAAAATTTCCAAACGCACATTTTTACTTTCCAATCATAAGAGCGCAACACTATGTTCTGAAATGAAATTTTATGCCAGGAGCGCAGCACAGGAACAGGAAAAATGGGTCTTCTTACAGCAATGTTTTGAAGGCCTTCCCGATGTCGGAAAAGGCTCCGTGATGGCTCGTTGGAAATACCTTGAAGTATAATTTCCAAATCTACCCTTATTTCTCCAATATAACCTCTAAAACCTGTCCAAAAAGTGAAAATACCAAGACTGGTAGGAGCGCAGCACATGTCCTGAAAAGTAGGTAGAATGGTGAAAAAGTGAGTGTTTTTTACCCTTTTGGGGGACCAAAACAACTCCAATTGAACTAAAAAATTCTAAGCATGTTATATGAGTGATGAGGAACCCAAAAATGCAAGCCTTTCCTCCTGAAGATGCCCTGAAAACGAGCGTAGCACCAGGTGTGATGCGCTCCTAGCCTCAAATTTTACAAAAAACAAAAAATTGTCAAAAATCTCCCAAATTTGGTGGAAGTATGCCTCATGGGTATTGGGAGACCTGTAGATAAGCTTGAGCTAAAACACTAAGGTTAGCTTCGCTCTTTTCTCTTTTTAGTGCTTGGATCTCAATTTGGGCCTTTTTGAGTTTTTCCCTTGCAAATTGGTTTCTTGGTCATTCTTCTTTGTAAATCCAAGTCTTTATTTGCCTTCTCTAGCTTGGCCTCAAGGTGTATGTTAGCCCTCTCAAGCCATGATTCCCTATCATGTTCAATTTCTAGTGCAAGGAGTTCTTGGAGAGAAATTTGTTCTACTTGGGCTGATTCTTCTTCTCTTTGCTTTGCCAATTCTTTCCTTAGACCCATAGTTCTAGGTCTCCTTCTAGTTTGACCTCCCTCATCACTACTCTCCTCATAAGTGCCCATGAACTCTACCAACTTCACCTGTGCCCTTTGAGACTCTTTCCGGTACCCGAGTGTTCTTATTTAATGGATGGTGTGTTGGGCACTCACTTACTTGTTTTGCATCTGATAGAAGTGAATGACATCCTTTGCTCTTTCTAATTCAGCTTCCAAGTCCTTGATTTGTGCATTCCTATCTTGGAGGAGGGAGTTTGAAATTCTTGTTTCATTCTCATCATCACTGTTTATGTGAATAAGTTCAAACTCTCTTTATTTTTCATGATCTTCCTCTTCTTCTTCCACTTTTTGCTTACCTTTGTCCAGTGGTTGAGCTGAAGTAGATGTAAAGGTCCCTTGCCTCTTAGAGGTAGCAAACACTTGCCTTGAACCTCTTTGGTAAGTGTGAGTACAAGTTTTAACATATTTCACTTCATCTTTGGTGATATCAAGACTGATTTCTTGAGAGGCATTTTCACTTTCTCCCATGCTAGTATCACTACCTTGATCTTCACCATTGTCATCTTCTTCCATGTCCTCTACATTGTCATCCTCCATTTTTACAACATCATCATTTTCATTGTCATTTTCTTTGTTGTGATGGTTAGATATGTCCTCATCACTGCTTGGCACATTTTCATCCTCTTGGCTACCCTTTGAGGTCATGGGATCACTGCTGTCACTTTTGTTAGGGCTATCAGTCATAGGGTTTTTTTCATTATGACTGCCATCAGCCCCTTCACTATTTGGCCCAATGTCTTCATTATTTGGCCCACTATCTTTACTTTGAAACTCTGCCTCTGTATCTGCATCTTCAATGTTTTCATACTTGGATTCCTCATTATCATTGCTTTCATTCTCTGTATTATTGCTTGCATTTTATATGGGGTCACTGTCAAAGGCATCTTCATTAATTTCTCCTTCACTTTGACTGTCAATTTATTCCTCATTATGTGTGTCTATACCCACACTGATTTTCCCACTGTATTCACTGTTTTTCCCACTTCAATTTTCTTCAAACTCTGTCTCTTCTTGACTTCTATTTTCATCTTTGTCACTACTCCTTTTATCACTGCTATTGTGCTCACTGTTTTCTTCTTTACCTTCATTATTTGGGTCAACAAAATCTTCCTCTGTCCTTGGGCTGTCATTAATTTCCTCATCTTCATCTAGCTCAATGCCTTTGCCTTCTTGTTCACTTTTTGGTTCACTTCCTTTGTCACTAATTTCTTCTTCATCAACACTTTCTTCTTTGTCTTATTCCTCATCACTTTATTCACTTTCATCTTCCTCTTTGTCATCACTTTCTTCACTTTCATCTTCCTCTCCCTCATTCTTTGTTTCTTCCTCTATCCTATCATTTTCTTCTTGGCTTCCACGTTCATCTTGCTCACCGTTTTCTTCCTCTTTCTCATTTCTTTCTTCATGTTCTGATTTTTTAGGAGAAGGTGACAGAGGGAGGTTTGTTTGGGGAGAGGATTCATGTGAAGGGGGTGAATCATGGTCAGTGGAGGGCGATGGAGGAGTGGAGGAAGGTGGATGGGATGATGAGGGTAAACTTTGTAGAGGAAGAGGCTGTGGATTTGTGAAAACACCATGGACGATGAAAACTTCCCATGGGATTCCTTGTTGCTCTAATTGGTGTAAGATAATCATTTTGGTGAGGGAATGGTGGAAAAGACTTGACATTTGTTGTAAGGGAGGCCTCTTTTGCACAATGGATGGCATTTTATCAATACTTTTACAAAGGTAGTAGGGAAAATGTAGCATCTTGGCCTTAGTGAAATGGATAAGTAATCTTATGTGGTAGGAATAGATTCTGGAAAACCTACCTTCACAGGTGAAGTATTTCATAATGATTTCCATTAAAGGAGCATATTTGTCCAACAAATGAGAAAAGGGGAAAATGGTTTTGCAATCAGCTTAGCAACTTGGTTTTAAGGAGGGCTAATAATGGCTTAGGTCTAGATACACCTGTTTGAACCATTTTTCTCCCATGCAAGGTATTCCAGTGGTGTTCAGCTCAAAATTCACTCCAGCTAGATGTACTTGGTGGTCATGGAGGTCCAGATACACCTGTTTGAACCATTTTTCTCCCATGCAAGGTATTCCATGGTGGTTAGCTCAAAATTCACTCCAGCTAGATGTACTTGGTGGTCATGGAGGTTAAGGACAAAAATTTTGGTCAACTGAGGGTGACTTTGGACTCTCTGCACTTTCTCACAGAACTCATAGCATCCTACTTCTTGGAAATATGAAAATCTAGTAGGAGAGGCTGTCAATTCTTTAGTGTTTGTAGGCTCAAACCTATTTGCTTTTCCACCCATCCTCTATTGTTCTCTAGGCCTTTGGCCTCTTTCACCACTGTCAACACTGCCTTCTCTAGGCATTTTGTCCTTTACTTTTGCCTTTGAAAAGAAAACCCTGATCTGCTTGGGAGATGATATGGAGAGGGAAAATGAGAGGTTAATGGAAATGAGATAAGTGGTGACTGCAAATGGAGGAGAAGGATGAGTGAAGAAAACTAATTTTGGCCTTAGTGTGTTCTTAGTATGTAAATGGATGGGTTCCCTTTGAATCAACAATGTTTGCAACCATGGGGACCTAACCTTTCTCCCTTTAAGGTTTTTTCAAATTCTCTTTAAGCTCACCCTTCACATTTTTTTAATATTTCATCTTCAAACAGTATGAAAAGGTAGGGAAAAAAATAAAATACCTTCAAAACCTTACAGTTGAAGAAAAAATCACAGGAACATAGCATGGGCAGTCGGGCGCCTCCTGCACGAGATGTCGTGTCTTTCCTGGGAAACCCTAAACGCACAGGAGCATAGTAGTTCAGGTGACCTCTGCACGAGGTGTCGGATCCTCTACACACCTAGGTACGTAGCGAGGAAGACCCTGCACGCCCAGGTGCATAGTGCGGCAGACCCTACATGTTTGAACCATTTTTCTCCCATGCAAGGTATTCCAGTGGTGGTCAACTCAAAATTCACTCCAGCTAGATGTACTTGGTGGTCATGGAGGTCCAGATACACCTGTTTGAACCATTTTTCTCCCATGCAAGGCATTCCATGGTGGTTAGCTCAAAATTCACTCCAGCTAGATGTACTTGGTGGTCATGGAGGTTAAGGACAAAAATTTTGGTCAACTGAGGGTGACTTTGGACTCTCTACACTTTCTCACAGAACTCATAGCATCCTACTTCTTGGAAATATGAAACTCTAGTAGGAGAGGCTGTCAATTCTTTAGTGTTTGTAGGCTCAAACCTATTTGCTTTTCCACCCTTCCTCTATTGTTCTCTAGGCCTTTGGCCTCTTTCACCACTGTCAACACTGCCTTCTCTAGGCATTTTGTCCTTTACTTTTGCCTTTGAAAAGAAAACCCTAATCTACTTGCGAGATGATATGGAGAGGGAAAATGAGAGGTTAATGAGAATGAGATAGGTGGTGACTGCAAATGGAGGAGAAGGATGAGTGAAGAAAACTAATTTGGGCCTTAGTGTGTTCTTAGTATGTAAATGGATGGGTGCCCTTTGAATCAGCAATGTTTGCAACCATGGGGACCTAACCTTTCTCCCTTTAAGGTTTTTTCAAATTCTCTTTAAGCTCACCCTTCACATTTTTTTAATATTTCATCTTCAAACAGTATGAAAAGGTAGGGAAAAAAATAAAATACCTTCAAAACCTTACAGTTGAAGAAAAAATCACAGGAACATAGCATGGGCAGTCGGGCGCCTCCTGCATGAGATGTCGTGTCTTTCCTGGGAAACCCTGAACGCACAGGAGCATAGTAGTTCAGGCAACCTCTGCACGAAGTGTTGGGTCCTCTACACACCTAGGTACGTAGCGAGGAAGACCCTGCATGCCCAGGTGCGTAGCGCGGCAGACCCTACATGTTTGAACCATTTTTCTCCCATGCAAGGTATTCCAGTGGTGGTCAGCTCAAAATTCACTCCAGTTAGATGTACTTGGTGGTCATGGATGTCCAGATACACCTATTTGAACCATTTTTCTCCCATGCAAGGTATTCCATGGTGGTTAGCTCAAAATTCACTCCAGCTAGATGTACTTGGTGGTCATGGAGGTTAAGGACAAAAATTTTGGTCAACTGAGGGTGAATTTGGACTCTCTGTACTTTCTCACAAAACTCATATTATCCTACTTCTTGGAAATATGAAACTCTAGTAGGAGAGGCTGTCAATTTTTTAGTGTTTGTAGGCTCAAACCTATTTTATTTTCCACCCTTCCTCTGTTGTTCTCTAGGCCTTTGGCCTCTTTCACCACTGTCAACGCTGCCTTCTCTAGGCATTTTGTCCTTTACTTTTTCCTTTGAAAAGAAAACCCTGATCTTCTTGGGAGATGATATGGAGAGGGAAAATGAGAGGTTAATGAGAACGAGATAGGTGGTGACTGCAAATGGAGGAGAAGGATGAGTGAAGAAAACTAATTTGGGCCTTAGTGTGTTCTTAGTATGTAAATGGATGTGTGCCCTTTGAATAAGCAATGTTTACAACCATGGGGACCTAACCTTTCTCCCTTTAAGTTTTTTTCAAATTCTTTAAGCTCACCCTTCACATTTTTTTAATATTTCATCTTCAAATAGTATGAAAAGGTAGGGAAAAAAATAAAATACCTTCAAAACATTACATTTGAAGAAAAAATCACAGGAATGTAGCATGGGCAGTCAGGCGCCTCCTGCATGAGATGTCGTGTCTTTCCTGGGCAACCCTGAACGCACAGGAGCATAGTAGTTCAGGCGACCTCTGCACGAGGTTTCGGGTCCTATACACGCCTAGGTACGTAGCGAGGAAGACCCTGCACACCCAGGTGCGTACTGCGGCAGACCCTACATGGGCTGTCGGGCAAGCTTTGAATGGTTGAGCGCATAGCGGAGGAGCTGTCAGGCGCTCTTGCACGAGGTTTCGATTCCTCTGCACAGTTAGGTGTGTAATGTAGACTGTCAATTCAAGCGACATCTACACGAAGTGTCGGCAGGAGTGTAGCATGGGCGATTGTGCACGTCGTTGAATCTATCGGGTAGCTCTTGCATGCAAATGAGCGCAGTGCCCGGGCTATCATGCATGTATTTTGGTCGGGCTATGGCCCTATGCCCATCACTGTTACACAGGCGTGTAGTGCCCCGTTCAAAAATTTACAGGCAACATGCACAAGCGTGTAGCGCAACCTTTCAGGAGCGCAGCGCAGGGGTTTTTTGCCCGAAAACTCTGTCAGAAACCTTGAATTCCTTGAAAACCTTCCACTCTTTTGCATATGAAGAAATTGTGTTGAGTGATGATAACTTTAGGCTTTTTATAACCTTTGAAAAATTAGAAATGAAAACCCACCTTAACTAATGTTTACTTTTGGTCTTTTTACCCTCACTGATATTTCTTTTTCTCTTTGTGCAAGAGATGACTTTAAGCAAAAAATTACCTTTGTTGGATGTTTCCAAACACACCTTTTCCTTTGGCCACTTCTGTTTATTGCAGGTGCCATAATACATTGTTTTTTTTTTCCTTGTCATTTTTTGGAATTTTGGTAGTTTTAGTCACTTACTCAACAAGCTGATGATTTGCTTGGTTTCTTTATTTTGACACTTTGAACCTATGATCTCTTTCCTTTGAAAATTTCGATGGATATTGACTGTACTGGAGAGTTTTGTCTCTTTGACACTGATACTTTTCTCAATCTATGTTTTTTGTGTAGTGAAATAGTGTGCCTAAATAAGACTTATAAGTCATTCCTTGACATCATTTTTTAATCTTTGCCTACTGTCATCAAGGAGGTCCCTCACTATGATTTCTTGCTTTAATGAATCTTTAATCCATGCACAGTTGTGCTTATGTACCTCTGTCTTCATGATCCTTTGTATGGGCTCTTTGTTGGGCAACACCTTATAGCCAATTAGTCATGAAACCATGATCCTTTTTGTGAACTTAGGCATGTTGCTTTCTCTTATGCTATGGGTGTACTTGAGGAGTTTTAGCTTTTTACCCTACCTTTCTTCTGCTGATAACCATTATAAAGCATTCCTGTAGAAATGCTTCAAGATAGGCAACTGTCTTTTTTGCAAACTTTATGATCTGATCTAGGAGGTCCTTCTGTGAAGATCTTTTGACACTCTTTGGACAATCATGAGCTCACCTTCTTTTCATTTGATTTCACCTTTGAGCATATGTAAAAATAAGGAGTTTAGGAAACCAAAGTAACGCATGACCTAGGAGACCCTACATGACCTATTGGGATGTCCTTTGGACTAGATGTTTGACTAGAAACTTGAATCAGGGTTTGGAGGTGTGAAACAGGGTTTTCAAAACTCTTATGCATTTCCATCCAAGAAACTGAAATATTTGATTTACCTAAAGAGCCTAGAAAGGAAGTTTAAAATCACTACTGCTTGAGGCACTTGGTGAGTAGGGTAAAAGGTTTGGGCTACTTGGAAAATCAAGGTGTAAAAGTAGAAGGCTTAGGCAATCAGAAATAGAGTGGTAAAGTTAGAGGTGGCAAGCATAGTGAGAATGAGTTACATAAGTCCATGATTTGGTCTTCTGGGAGTGAGAGATTGGCCATGACTTGATAAAGTAGTGGAATAGTGAAAATTTAATCCTAAGGATAATGAAGGCAGTGAGACTTCTATAACTCACGTGATTCAGGAATTTTGATTCTAGAAACATAGGATAAGAAATTAGTCATCTAAACAGGTAAAATTTACTAATGACTAACAGAAATAATCAGAGAATATTATGATCAGTCTTCACTCGGAATTTATTCCCCACCAAATACTTCCAGAACTTGGCTAAAGCATGCATAATAGCTAGCATCTCTTTATCATATATGGGGTATAGCCTCTCATGTGGCAACAACTTCTAGCTCTCAAAATCTATGGGGTGTCCCCCTTGCATCAATACTGCCCCAATGCCTTCCCCTGAAGCATCACATTCCAACACAAAGGGTTGAGTAAAATCAGGTAGGACCAATACCGGGCAGCTACTCATCGCCTCCTTGAGCTTATCAAAAGCTCTCTGCACTGTGGGTGTCAAACTAAAGGCTCCCTTCTTGGTTAGATCTATAAGTGGTGTTGCTAGTTGAGAGAACCCTTTTAAAAACGTCCGGTACTAGGTACATATGCCTACAAATCCCTAAATTTCTCTGACATTCTTTGGTTCAGGCCAATATATAATAGCATGGATCTTCTCTTCATGGATTCTTACCCCATCCACTCCAATGATGTGGCCCAAGTAAAGCATCTCTATGAGCCCAAACTCACATTTGGAGAGCTTAGCATAAAACTGCTACTCCTTAAGAATGCGTAATATTGCCTCAATATGTTGTAAATGTTCTTCCCATGTGCGGCTATAAATAAGAATTTCATCAAAGAAGACCAACACAAACTTCCTCAAGTGACCATGGAAGATGTGGTTCATGCAAGATTGGAATGTTGCTGGAGCATTGGTTAGCCCAAAAGGCATTAACAAAAACTCAAAATTCCCATAGTGACATCGGAATGTTGTCTTGGGGGTATCTTGATCCGTCACCCTGGCTTGATTATATACCAATCTCAAATCAATCTTGGAGAAATATTTGGATCCTATTAGTTCATCCATCAATTCATCGATCCTGGGAATTGGGTATCTATTCTTCATGGTTTTCTTGTTCAATTATCTATAATCAATGCACATTCTCAATGTGCCATCTTTCTTCTTCACCAAGACCACTGAAGAGGCAAAAGGACTAGTGCTAGGTCAGATATGTCCTAAGGCCAAAAGCTCTTGAATGGAATTTTCAATCTCATCTCTATAGGCTTTGGGGTGCCTATAGGGTGTGGTAATCACTGCTTGGATTCCTTGCTCCAACTCAATAGTATGTTCAAAACCTCGGTCAGAAGGTCTTCCAGGTGGAATAACTCCAAATACTGTAGAGTATTGGTCCAAAATAGGTTGTACATCTGGATGTACTGATGAATCCTTGCTCCCAGCTTCTGACAAACGCAGTTCTACTTCCCATTCTATGTCCCCTCTACGTAAATCTGCTTCCATCCTGTGGGCTCAGACAATCTGAGGTGGATAGGTGTGTATGCCTTTGATTTTCTGATGTTTACCATTCCCCTTTTCTGTCCATTCCATATCTAAGTTTTCCCAATCAGTGGTAACCTTCCCTAAGGTGATTAACCACTGGACACCCAATATGAAATTGGTGTCTGGAATATCAACCAAAAAGAAGTGGTTTGTCAATGTGTAGGTTCCCATGGCAATGGTTAATGCCGAAACATCTTTGGCACACTGCATGGTTCTACCTCTTGGAACCAAAACTGAGAACCCCTCAAAGTCTTCTATGTGAATGCCCCTCCTTTGTACCAGCTGTGTATCAATAAAGTTATGAGTATCTCCATTGTCTACCAAAATTGATACTCTTTGTCTCATAATAGTGCCCCTAACTCTCAGTTTTAGATACTTGGGAACTCCTCTTAATGTTGCAAGAGCCCCTCCCATTGGAGCAAAATCTTTTACTGCATCTTCTGTGGGAGGTACAACGCTTGTCTTATCCTCCTCATCAGAAAATATCTCAATGCAATGTGCTTTCCATGCAACACATTGGTGTTTTGGCACCCATGGCTCTTGACAAATGAAACAAAGTTTTTTCTTCCTTAGCTCCTTCCGATCATTTCCAAGAGGTGTCCTCCCATGATTCTCCTTTGGGCATGAAGAAATATTTTGTTGAAAGGGTGCTTTGGTCTTGGGCAAGGCATGTTGTAAATCCATAGCCTTCTCCATAGATTATTGGAGTGTAATGGGTCTAGTGGATTTCACCAACCCATGCAATGGTTCAGCCATCCCATCAATAAACATGCATATTCTCCGGTTCATAGAGAGGTTAGATACCATCACTGAAAGCTTCAGAAAGTCAGAAATATAAATTTCTAGATCTCCCATTTGCTTGAGCTTGGTGAGCTCAACAAAGTGAGCCTCCGGATCCCTAGGATCAAATCTCTCTACCAAAATCCTGCTGAAATCTGAATATGAAGTGATATGAGCATGCCCAAGTGTAGATAACCCATGGAACCACCATTCATGATCCTCACCTTCTAGGTGAAGCGTTGTTATTTTGATAGCCTCCATTTCAGAAACTCTGTTAAGTTGGAAATAAGTGTCCAAATTCTCTACCCAAACCTTGGCTGTGCACTTGGGTCATCCATCATAAGAGGGAAAAAAAAATCTTCCCAAAATGTGTTGTAGATATGATTTCTACATAAACCCTCCCTTTTTATGGTGATGGAAAGATATCCTACCATCCTTGATCTGATAAAACTCTTGAAAGCTCAAATGTTCTTTGAATATTCAAGATTGAGATTCATATTCCACAAAATAATAACCAAGGGTTTCTTGCCTCAAGGGCCTTCCTTCCTCACCTTCCAAATATAGGAATGTTGGCATAGTGGAGCGTTGTGAAGAAGGTTGTGTTGATGTTTGTTACCAAAAATGTGATGTGCCGGAGCTTTCTCCATAGTGAAACCCTCTAGGGGGTTCCTTCCGTCTTATCTCTTTTATATCTTTGGCATTGTCTTGCACAGTCTAAAGAAGGAGCTTTGGAATCTCCCTCTCCTCCATGGCTGTAGATATATTGTCCCCACAAGCTGAGCCAAGATCAGAGCTCTGATACCACTGTAATATTCTTTCTTAGGAAAATCAGCAATATTGACAAAAAAAACACAGTTTTCAGAAAATTATGCTATAATAATGAGTAACAGCACTTGGATCCATTATTTTATGTATTATAACCCTCAAATATAGAAGGGGATCAGAAAAAAATCATACTAGCTAAGTTAAACAGATCTCCCAATATCAATATAATCTAAAAACACCAAAACCACCTGACTACTGCAACACAGAATTTCTGAAGCATATGACAACGTATTTTAATGAGGGTTTCTACTATAGCAAGATAGAAACAAATATATCTGAAGATATATTACTCAAAGGGCTAAGAAAATGGAGATCTAGTCTCTTTTATACAATCTTAAGATAACCCGACAAGGGTTTCTTGAAAGCATGAGGTACAAAAAGTAGATCTACAGATCTATGACTGAAATAACATTATCTGACTATAGCTCTACATACATATGGCTGGAAAATATAAGAAATGGCTGAAACTTCTCCTTTCTAGCTTTCTGGGAGAAATATTGATCCTTTCCCTGGGAAACTAGCTCACAAACAGTGATTTTAACCCTTCCACTGCAACACCATGAAAAATAAAGCAGTTTCTCCAAGGGATTGCACTGTAGATGTAGGTGACTACTTGACCCAATGTTTGATGGTGGAAATATAGCCTAGAATACTCCTCTCAAATCCCTTCACCAAGTTCTCCAAGAAAGAGTGTGGAATTCCTGCATGAGAATACCTAGCACTAAACAGTGCAGAAAACCCAGCTAAACAGCTAAAGCATGCAAGAAGTAATAAGACTCAAACATAAACAATATTTTGAATGCCTCTAATGGCTTCCATCCCTTCCCTTTTATTCTTGGTGAGCCTCCTCATCTTTGGCCCCACTCATTTATGAGGTTAATTCCTTGCAAAGACTCCTCCTCCAAAACCAAGCTGTTCCCACTAGCTCCACTCTCTCTTTTAGCAGCACTGTTGATTTGGTCAACCTGGATCTAGTCCACATGCATTTCTCCCTTTCATACCTAAGGTGACTTTATTTTTCCTACTTAAACTGACCCACATTCACATTGGAAGTGTTTTATTCCTACTAAAGAGATTTAAGGGTCTCCCTATCCCATTTATTCTTCTAGAATGAAAAATAGAGCAACATATAATATTCCAACTAGCAATAAGCTAATTGTGAATATTACAAAAAAAATTCCATTTCTAATGCTACAGAGATACCAAGTGTGGGAGAAAAGTGGCTCAAGCAAGAAAACCTAGACATGAGTTACTTTGAACCATATATTAAACCTAGGTATAAAGACCACCAGAAGTCCATCTTTCCTTTTTCTCATCTACTTGATAGATATGCACCTATGATGAGGATAATAATGAAGTATTTCACATGTGAGGGAAGGTTTTCCCGCCTCTACTCATACCACATCCAGCTTCTTATGCATTTTAGTAGAGTAAGGATGCTACATATACCATATTATATTTACCGAAGCATTGACAAAATGGCCTACATAGTGCAAAAGAGAGACTATAATCAAAAAATGCAGAGCTTGTTTCATCACTCACTTATCAAGATGGTGGTTATGCACCAACTCCAACAAAAGAATATTCCATGGGATACCTTCATTTCCCATGAAGTTTTCACTACTCCACATGGCCATCAATAGCAAGATATCCCTTCCTCATCTCATCCTCCCATTCCTACTTCTCCATCACATCCCACTACTCATGCATCACCATCCACTCACATTCCTTCACCTCATGATGACCCTTCCACATCACCTTTCCACAACGCTTCACCCTCGTATCATGATGACACAACATCAAACAATGATGATAACATTGAGGCAGATGGCACTAAAATGAATGACATTGAGCCATTTCCTTTGACATACCAGAGGGGTTACAGGCATGTGTTTGCTGCACTTGAGATACAAGGGGCCATGCCTTCTACATCAACAAAAAAGCTTGACAAGCGTAAGGAAAAGGTCATAGACCCTATCACTATTAAGGAGGAGAACAAGCATGAAACTGAGCAAGAGTTTCAACTGATTGACCTAGAGGATGATGATGAGGAGAGGATCACAAATATGTTGCTCAAAAGCAAGGATGCCAAGATTAGTGAGCTTCAAGCTAATCTTAGTAGAGCAAAGAATCTGATCAACTATCTTAAGATAGAGAACCAACAGTTAGAGGAAAAGAAGGCCATCAGTGAGGTCAGAGCAATTAGAGCTCAAAAAGCGGCCAGAAAAGCCAAGGCATTGCTAGATGATACATTGGGCACTTTTGATGACAGTGAAGGTGAGGACGAAAAACTTCCTAGGAAGAGGCCAAGGACAATTAGGTTGAAGAAGGCTTTAGCCCAAGAAAGAGAGAAAGAAGCAGAGTTGTTAGAGCAGCTCACTCCAAGTGAGTTGCTTGCCATAGAAATTGATGGAGATAGAGAATCTTGGCTAGACAGGGAAAAATTTCACCTAGAGGGTCAAATTGAGAAGGCAAAAAGAGAGATTGACATGCAGAAGAAGATGGCAAAGAATTATGCCATGAGAAATAGGATTGCAAGGGCCAAGCTCAAAAGAGCCCTTGCAAAGATTCAAGCACAAAATGAGGCAAAGGAGAAGGAAAAAATGGATATCCTTGCTGATGTATCCCTCCAAGAATCCAAATCATGATCAGCAAATTAGGTTCCAAATTTTGGCACTTTGGTGCAAATTTTGATTTTTTGATTGTTTGGCTTGCAGAAAATAGGGTCAAATGCACAAGGCCACCGGCACTGCGCTCTTTTTGGGGGCACTCAAATGGGAAAAACTCAGCATTTTCATGTTCCTCATTCCAAGTACATCACCCTCAGAAAATTTTAGGGCATTTGGATCAAAACTGGTCCTTCAAAAGGGCCAAAAACCACATAAAAACAACTTTCTGCCCTCTCTTCAGCACTGAAGCGGCACCCTTAGAATTATTGGGAGAAATGGTTTTTGACAAGTCAAATATTCACCATTCTGGAAACTAAAGGTAGATTTGGAAACTAGATAGGACAGGCTTTCCAATGAGCTATCATGGAGCTCATTTGGACACCAGGATTGCCCCCAAAACTTAGCTGCAAAACAGGTGATTTTTCCAGTCTTCTTGTTGCGCGCTTGGCTTGGCACTGCGCCCTTGTACCTTGGTGCTACACCCTTACTAGAAAGTCAAAAAAAGACATCAGAAGTTATTGGAAAATATATTTTGAAGGCCTTAAGGACAAATATCTCCAAAGTTAGCTTAGAAGTTATGTTAGAATTTATTTTTGCATTTAATGAGTTTTGGATATTTTTCCTTGGGCCTTGCATGGTCTCAAAGGTCCAAGTGCCTTAAATGTGTAATGAATGAAATTTTTGAAACCCTAGCTAGGGTTTACCTCCTCACTTGGCAGTTAAATACTGCTTGTATGCTTCATAATGTTGTTGGTTGATTATTAAGATGAATATTACATAGACTTCGAGTTGTGAAGAAATTGGCTTTGGAGCTTTGTGATTGTTTTGGATTGAATGTCAATGGAGCAAGCACATTCATAGGATTAATGAACCTGGTTAGTGGTGATGTTGTTATAATTTAGTAATTGTTTCCTTCTGTTTTCATATTGTTTCATCTTTTCTCTTGCAATAGAATGGAAATTTAGGTTAAGATATGTTGTTAGAGGCACCTTAAGCATGTCTGCTCTCTATTGCTAAATGTTTTCCTCTGCTAGGTCTGATTGGAGAATTCTTGATTGCTCTCTTGTTCCACTTAGCTTGTTGTATTGAAAATTATTTAATGGATTCAAGCCAAAGAATTTTATGGTATGCCGTGTCCTTTGGTGTAGCTTGAAACATTGTTTTTGAGGTCTTTCTTTGAAGTATTGCTTATTAGGGTGTTATCACCATAAAAAAAATTCTAAACTCTGAAAGTTTTCCTTTTTCTAGTCATGGTGTCAAATAGGTCTTGAGTCATTTCATTTTAAAAAAAAAGGGTAAGTGATAGGTTTAGAAATCTTAAAATGTTAGTTTTCATTTCCAAATAATGTCTTTAAGTCTCATTTCATGGTTAAAAAGTCCCATCGTTCATTTAGAAGTCATGCTTTTAACATTTGAAAAAATCCTCTGCAATTAGCCACAAAACGTAGTTTCTTAGCGCGGTCAGTTCAAAAACTCATTTTTGCGCTATGAAAGCACTGCTACTTTCGTAGCGCATATCGCCAAAATTGCACTAGGTGCGCTACGAAAGCGCGGATTCGTAGGAAGGTCATGTCAAAGCATAAAAACTGTCAGAATCTGTTATGTTTTCATACAAAGACATCATTGTGAGTCATTTCCTAAAGCTTCATGTCAAAACTTGTCAAATTAGCCAAGAAACCTTATTTTCGTAGCGCAACTAGTTCAAAAAAGCTTATTTACGCTACGAAACTGCTGAAAGTCATGAAGAAAAAACTCTGTTTTCTGGTTTTAGTAGTCAACTTCCAAGGGGGTTTCTGGGTGACTGAAAATGAATTTTTAAAAAATGAAACAGGTTTTGTTTCCTAACATACCTATCTATAAACACCTCTCTCCTTTTTTTCCAATTCATTATGAAGTAGGATAAATTGATATCTTAACTTGCACTATGAAACTGCTGTTACAAAATGTCCTGTACATGACTGTTTAGCAGTCAAATTCAAGATCATTTTCTGGCCACATGAAAAATTATTTTAAAATTATTTGTCTTCATCACCTCCCCATAGACAATAACCTCTCTCACTTTTCTCACAAGTTTTATCAGGTGGGAGAGACAAGGCTTTCTTTGAAGCCCTATTTTCAGAAAACAGAGTTTTCCTGTTTTACACATGTTTTTCAAAGACAGTTTCTGGACAGCAAGAGAGGTATTGAGAAAAAAAAAAAGATTTTTTTGCTCAAGACAGAATGGCCTACAAAAACCTCCTTCTGTTTCTCAAAATAAGTTATGGATGAAGAGATATAGGCTCTGTCCCAAGACCTAATATTCAGAAAAAAAAACAAGAATAATTTACAAATGGAAAGCTTTTTCGCCCTTTCCTTATCACATTTTGGGGGAATTTCGGTGAATTTTGACTTGAAATGGCTGATGGAAGTGTACAAATAGCATATCAAGGTTTACTTGAAGAAATCAAGTCAAAATTTGATTGAAAAAAGGAGCTAAACACCGAGCTACAAAAATGTTCTACGAAAATAAGCTGCTTTCGTAGCGCAGGCTTATTTTCTACCCTTTTACATCATTTCAGAGATGGTTTCTACACAGCTAGAATATTAAAGGATTTATGGGAATATTTAGCAAATATGACACATGTGAAACTGATCCATCAATGATCAAAGTGCTCGAAACTGACAATGAAAGTTAAGGGCTGAAAAGTAGGAAACGTGTTTCCTAATTTTTAGGACAGTTTTGTCATCATCAGTAGGATCGCATCAAGGTTGAAGACAACATCAAAGTTAGAACTCATGGGATTGCAGCTAGAAAAGGATGAATTAAAGACTAGATAAGGTTGTTAGAATCATATTTAGGAGTTTCAGTCCTATTAGAATTAGGACTTTTTAAAGGCAGTATATTTGTCATTTTGTAATTAATAGCATGTTTAAGATTAAGAAAGGTGTCAAAACATGGGAATTCAAATTCTCTAGTGAAGGATCAAAGAATCCTATATTTTAAATGTTCTATATAGAGCATGAGGTTGAATTCTACGGGGGTTGGGCATTTTTATTAGCAAAGACTGTGTGTTATTGTATGTCACTTTTTCTTCTTAACTTAATACATAGATCTGTTTTGACAACTCAAGATTCATAAGGAGTTTATGTTGATCATTTTTATAATGGCTTTCTTCAATATCTCTATTTGCAGTGTTATTTGTATGTGATACTTACAATTCATTTAACAATGCTCTAACTTCCTTCATATGCAAATGGACTGTGTGTTTCAATGTGTTACTGTTTTATTCATTGACTTAGACTCCAAATGCCTTGACTTCCATGCTTAATAGATTGTGATGTTTTTTTAATATTATCTTGACTCCATGGCCCAATGAATTTTTTCTAATCTGTGATACAACCAGTTATATCATTTTATCTTTTTAACTTAGACTTAGCCATCTATCCATTAGTCAAAAATCATAAACCTTTGAGAGAGTCCTCTCAGGTTGAGGAGGCTAAGACTCAGCCAAAAGATTGGTCTGAAACAGTTACACAAATTCCACTTGATGAGCAGCCTATCAGGTCAGATTTTGTGATAACATAGGGTTTAGGCTAAATAATTTTATGGTTTTCCCTGTCCTTTGGTCTATCTTGAAAAATCATTTCGAAGGTCTTTGAAGTATGATTAAAGAACTTAGGAGTTCCCTACTCTTTTATCATTCCTAAAATGTTATCTTAAATGTTTTCTTTGTCTGAAGGTAAATAACTAGAGAATTTAGGAGTTCCCTGCTCTCTAGGGTTTTTTGGATTGTTGTCTCGAAGTTTTCTTGATAAAGCTAGGTCAAAGAAGTTTATGGTGTGCCCTGTCCTTTGATTCTTTCTTAAGTATAGTACTCTTAAAGGCTATTCTTGTTATAGTATATGTTAAGGGATTCTTAATTTCCCTTTAAACCTACTAAATTCACAACTTAATGTTCATTTTACACTCACACAAGCTATTGAGATCCATTTGGCTTTGTTAACTTGCCCTATGAAACAACCTTGATTTATTGTTGTAATTTTCAAGGCTTTCACAGACCCCATAGCCCAATGGTTTAAATTTCTCTTACTCTATCTGTTCTTCTTTATAAGCAACCCAACCAAAAAAAACAAAACAAACAAACCCTAACATTATAGCTAGCCTAAAATCAACATCCTAAATCAAGCAAGTCATATCTTTATCAAATATAGAGAGAGCCCTCTCTGAGTCCAGGAAGGCTAGGTCCTAGGACTCCAAAGTTGGTTTGATGTTACCCTTGTCTATTTGGTCTTGCCAATCTCATAAATTATATGGACCTAACATAATGGCGATCATGGTGGGACCACTTATTTAAAATATTAGTGGTACATAAAGAACTCAAAAAACTTAAAACTATTTCAAGATTGGTATCCAATTATTGATGGTGGAAAACAAACAAATCCTCAAAATAGTTAGCATCATCCACCTAGTGACTCAACTAGTTTCGAAGTAGACCTGGTGACTCCATTGTTTCTCACAGACTCCTCTGGGAACGTATTAATCAATCCTGATAAAAGGATACCCAGTCACATACTGTGTGAATTCAGTAATCTTTCAAATAGGTTTGTTTTTCAAAACCCTTACAAACTTTCAGCCTCTCTGTGTTGTGGGTCTGAAATTTGGCTTCACAAAGAATCAACACTAGATCTCACCTTGACCCAAACCCTTCTACTATAGTTGATGACCCAAAAAGAATCTTAAGAAAAACTTCTAGGAGCGAAGATTCCACTATTGTCAAACCAATTCACAAAGCAAGTTCTTTTCCTGAAAGCCTTAAATCCTTGCAAGATACCCAATTTGACTTACACCATAGAAGAAACCTATTCAGAACTAAGTCTCAAAGTTGGATAGACCAGACAGACCTTGAGCCTACAAGCCTACAACAGAGTCCTAGTACAGAAGCCTCTCCTTCCAAGTTCCACTCCTCCTGATTTTTAGCTTCTCCAAAACTTTGACTCCTTTTGGCCCAAATCTACTCAAAATCATCTAGCTGGTCCAGGTACATCTGCTACCCTCACTCATACATCCATTTTGCAAACCACTCCATTTCATCCTCCACCTCCACTCATAAACCCTTTTCTTATAAATCCTACCTGGGTTCCATTACCTCCTATCATGGCAGCATGGTATTCCCCTCTAGTACTACCACAACCTTTATTGCATATGCCACAGGACTATCAATCTAGAATCCCTCACTTTAATGGAATTGATTCTACAACTTCCCAATAGCATGAAGACAAGATGAATGATGCTTTCAATTACCAAGAAGTAGAAGATGAGACTATAAAAATGAGAATGTTTTCCCAAAGTTTAGGAGGAGAAGGAAAGAAATGGTTCAAAAACTTAACTCCTAATAACATTCATGATCTTTCTTCCCTATATCAAACATTCATAAACAAGTGGGAGACTAAGAAAAATCCTCTTCAAAACCTATCAGAATATGATAGCCTTAAAAGAAATGTTGGAGAGAGTGTCCATGACCATTTCACTAGGTTCAATAGTGTATACAATGCACTCCCTCCCCACATGAAACCCCCACAAGGCCTAGCCTTAGTAAAATTTCCAGATGGATTTTATCCAGACATGGCTTATCAATTAAGAGAAAGATATCCCCTTACCTTAGAAGACATAAAAAGGGGAGAAGTAAGTGTAGAATCCAACCTAATTTCTAAAAGGGATAGAATGAGAGCAGAGAAGAAGGTTACATACAAAGAGGAAACTATGGCCTCCACATCCGATGCTAAGATTGAAAGCCTAGTTAGGACAATGGAAAGTATGATGGAGAGAATCAACTTGAATTAAAGAGCACCTCCTAGGGAAAACCAAACAAAACCTCAAAACAGAAAAAGAAACCAAAACTTTAGAAGAGATCCTCCTCAAATAAGACAAAGAGAAAATGACCAGCAAATCAGACCTCCTTCCCAAAAGAACTATGTAGCTGAAGAGGAGAGAGATACTGAGGAGCCAGAAGAAAATCATGTCAATCTAATAGACTCCAATAATGATGATGATTTTTTTCTCACAGAAGAAGAGCAACGTCTATTTTCATCAAACCAAATTGATATAACATATGAGGATTCTAAAGAATACAAGCTAGGGTTTGAAATTGCTATCATGGAGGTTCATAGGTAGTATGACCTCAGAAGTAGGAAAGCACAAGACATCCCTAAGAGGAAAAAACTTGAAATTTCTGCTAAGAAGACCCCTAAAAACACTCCTAGAAAGACAGTAGAAAATACCAACATAATGGCTAAGAATCCTGATCAGAGAAAAAACAAAATCAGCCAACATGATGGTGACCAAAGTTGTCCTGGTACATCAACTAGTGGCCCTGAAAAAACTGCTTTAATTGATATTCCAAACAAAAGTCAGCAATCTAAAGTTGCTTAAAATAACATGTATGATAATATTGATCTAACTCTACCAAGAACACAGACACCACTCAATATTGAGGGTGAAATTTCCAAGATAAAAATAGCCATACCCCTTACTGAATTAGTGACTCAAGATGTATATAGATCTCAAGTTTTGAAGGCTTTAAACATAGGAAATGACAACGATACTCTAAATATGACTAATGACAAGCCATAATTGTTGTTTGGACCATAAGTAGAGGGAAAGTTTCAAGAGGGAGTTGTGCCTCCATTCTATGTCAGTTTGAACATTCATGACAAAATCCTATAGAATGCCATGCTAGACTCTGGTGCTTCACATAACCTCATGCAAAAGGTATTCATGGAGGGATTAGGCCTCGAAATAACCAAACCATATAAATACTTGTACTCCTTTGATTCAAGTAGAGTTAAATGTCTAAGCCTGATCAAAGATCTGTGTGTCAATCTGGCACAAATACCAGCCAAGAGCCTAGTCATGGATATTGTAGTGGCTGACATACCCCCAAAATATGACATGTTTTTATCTATATCATGGGGAGCCAAACCCCAAGGAAACCTTCAAATCGACATGACATATGCTACCATTCTAGTCTTTAACCAAACAAGAAGACTGTACAGAGAATCTCACATGAAATACATGGTAAGCAACAAAGATAGGCCAAACAACACCCCTCTCTATTCTATCCATTCGAACCTTGATTCATTTATTTTGCACAATGAAGATGAAATTAATGAATAGGTAGATGAAAAAGAGGAAGAAAAAGACCTACCAGAGAATTCAAACCAAACACAAGATGAAGAACATAATATCCAAAACCCTAGTAGCCATGAACAACAACATAATGGGGAATCTGAACTTGAAACACTTTGGAACATAAGCTTTGATGGCTCTTGTGGAAAATTTGGTTCAGGAGCAGGTGTTTGGATACACAACACTAATAAGGTCACTCTTAAAAGCTGGATTTTCCATGTACAAACAATATTTTTTAGTATGAAGCTCTTATCTTAAGGTTACAAATGCTGAAAGGTATAGGAGCTAAGAAAATTTATGTTCAAGGAGATTTCGAGTTAATTATTAGGAAAATCAAAGGAGAATATTCAACCAAAAATCCTAGGCTAAGAGAATATAGAAATTCTTCCTTAGACCTCATGAAAACATTTTAAAAATATGAACTTACCTCTTTCCCAAGAACTCAAAACAACCTTGCAAATGAACTAGCCTTTGTTTCCAACACTTGCCAACTACCTGATGCCAATGAACAATATATGGTAAAGGTCAAAAACAGAACTATAGTCCCTGATAACATAGATTCTTGGCAAGTATTTGAAGGTGACAAACATATTGAAGACTTCTTGCAGTCCAAAAATCAATTTGAAATGCCAAAACCAAACTCAGATCATGAAGAGGACTACCCTGCTAAGGAACAAACACACAAAACAGAGCTGCCTTATGCTGCTGCTATAAATCTGCTAGAAAACCCTCTTGTGGCAGAATTGTGTAAAGACTCAGACAAAAGAGACCTTGAGGTATTGCAATGAAAAGATAACTTATTTCCAAGAGGACTTTTCCACTTAGAAGAACTGTTTGATTTTAATGATGTTGCTAGGAAGCCTAAAATGGAATCCACCGAAACAGATGTAGAAGAATGCAACATAGGCAGTAAGGAAGAAACTAATATGATCAAACTTTCCAAAACATTTCCAGCTCTTATAAAATAGAAATACATTGAGCTATTCAAATAATTCAAGGATTTTTTTGCATGGGGCTATGAGGACTTGAAGTCCTATGATACAAGCATCATTCAACATAAGATTACTCTCAAGGAAAACTAGAAACCATTCAAGCAGAAATTGCGTAGGATAAACCCTGTCCTAATGCCTCTAGTTGTGAAAGAAATTAAAAATATGTATGATGCTAGAATAATATTCCCACTCAGGTACTCGAAATGGGTCTTAAACCTTGTATCAGTGAAGAAGAAAACATGGGAAATTAGGCTTTGCATAGACTTCAGAAATTTAAACAAGGCCTCCCTGAAAGAAAACTACCCTTTACCTAAAATGGATCATATACTAAAAAGGGTGGTAGGCTCCAAATGAATATCTTTGCTTGATGGATTTTCCGGTTATAATAAGGTGCTAGTACATCAAGATGATCAGCACACAATATCCTTCACCACACCCTGGGGCACCTTCATGTATGTCAAAATTCCTTTTGGGTTAATGAATGTCGGGGCCAATTTTCACAGAGCCATGGACATTTATTTTTCCAAAGAAATAGGCTTTTTCATTGTGATATACCTTGATGACATCACTGTTTACTCAAAAACTGATGAAGAACACCTAGCTCACTTAAGAAAAGTCTTTGAAAAGTGTAGAAAGTATGTTTTATCTCTAAATCCTAAGAAAAATCTGTTTGGTCTTCAAGAAGGAAAAATTTTAGGCCATATCATATCTGAAGAAGGGATGAAGATAGACCCAAGGAGGATTGAGGGAATATTTCAGATTAGTCACCCTAGGAACATCAAAGAGTTGCAATCTTTCATTGGAAAGATCAAATTCTTAAGAAGGTTCATACCAAACCTTGCAGAACTCTTAAGAAACATTACAAACATGCTGAAAATAGAAATAGGTGTCAAATGGACCACCGAAGCAAAGCAATCCTTTGAACTAGTAAAACAAGCACTTACCCAAACACCAGTTCTAATCAGCCCTGACTTTACCAAGGACTTCTTCATCTTCTCATTTGCATCAGAACACACAATTGCTGCAGTATTGCTACAAAAGAACATAATGGGACAAGAAAAATCCATATCTTTCTTCAGCAAGGCACTAAGAGATGCACCTCTGAAATATAACATCATGGAGAAACAAGCTTTTGCATTAATCAAAACCTTAAAATATTTCAGAGTTTACATCTTGCATTCACATGTCATTGCTTTCGTTCCTCATGCAGTTGTTAAGGACATACTAACTCGGGATCCTGATGGTAATTAAAGAGGTAAATGGATTGTTGTCATCTTAGAGTATGATCTAGAAATCAAGCCCACCAAGCTAATCAAAGGGAAATGACTGGCCAAGCTTATGGCTGAAGCAAAATTTCAAGCATTGGACATAAACATGATACATTCCTTGGATGAAGAAGAGGAGCTAGCGACTCCACCTATTGAAGAATAATTTCTGAACTCACTCTGGTATGTTGATATATTATATGTGCTTTTTAATCTAAATTCTCCTCCGTTTTTTTCCAAAACAAAGGCCAGATTCTTGAAACAAAAGGATGTAAATTTTTGCATCCTAGATAAAGCTTTATATTGGAAAAATTATGTTGGTATCCTGCTTAAATGTTTACTTGAAGAAGATGCAGATAGAATCATGCATGAGTTTCATGAAGAAGAATGTGGAGGTCATCTCTATTGGAAAACCACTACCAAAAAAATCCTTAGAGATGGTTTATATTGGCCCACTATTTTCCCTGATATCCACAAGCTAGTAGTGACTTGCCATAAATGAAAAATATTTGAGGGAAAGAGAAAACTACTATCTTTGCCTTTACACCCTATCAGTGTTGAAACTCCTTTTCAACAGTGGGGTTTAGATTTCATTGGAGAAATCCACCCTGCCTCCTTTGCCTAGCAAAAATGGATTCTCACTGCAACTGACTATTTCACCAAATGGATAGAGGCCATCCCTTCAAGGACTGCCACTAACTTGGTAATCATCAAATTCCTTGAAACCAATATTCTATCTAGGTTTGGTTGTCCAAGAAAAATCATCACTGATAATGCCGCTGCATTTAAATCCAAGAGAATGGTATACTTTTGCCACAAGTATCACATTACATTAGGGAAGTCTACAACTTATTACACTCAAGGTAATGGTTTGGCTAAATCCTCTAACAAAAGTTTGCTAAATATCATCAAGAAGTTGTTGGAAGAGAACAAAAATTCATGGCACAGCAAATTGGTGCATCCACTATGGGTAGATAGATTAAAAAGCAAGAAATCAATTTATATGTCTCCCTATCAACTAGTGTATGGCATGGATGCATCTTTTCCAACATCTTTTGGAATCCCAGTGATGAATCTCCTCCAAGAGGTATAGTCAAAGGAGAATGATATGCAAAGGAGGTTGAACCAAACCATTCAATTGCAGCAATCAAGGGAAGAAGTATACAATAGAACACAAGCAGTAAAAGAGAATATAGCAAGGTCAAAGATGTGTAAGGTTGAAGGTGATCAGGTGGAGTGTTTGCGGGGGGGTCGGTGTACCAGGCTGGGATCCCCAAAGTAATTTTGGGTAAACTCAATGTAGCCATGATAGGGACAATGAAAATTCCTATAAGGGGGAATAAGAAAGGTATCTGACCTGAAGGATAATGGCCTAGTGGAAGTACTCCTAGATGGTTAATGCATGTAGGAACTATTCCTGGTTGAAATGGATTGGAAAAGACACCAGCAGAAGGAGGTGGTACTTGAGGAATTATACCTGTATGCTGGGTTGAGTTGGGTACAACAAGTTGCGAAGGTGATGGTTGTTGTATGGCCATATCGGACTTCTTGTGAGCAGGTTGTGATGCTTGTAACATGCAAACACTCGATAAGTTGGGCTCAGAAGGGGTAGGTGGTGGACCATAGTAGGCACCAAGCAAAGAGGAATCTTTATATACTCCTAGTGAGACACTGGCGAGGGACGAGACAACCGTATCATCAGTCATGGATGAAATGTTGGTTTGAGGATAAGTTTTCACCTTAGGATCATAGTAAGTCAGCTGATCGACTATAACGATCTTTCCTTAATGGGAAAGCACATCTTACGGAAAACTGCATATGCGACAACTAACATGCCATCGGTGTAACTACAACACAAAAGGATGTTGTAATCTAGTGGGGCGTCGATGACTCCAATATCAATGGAGACCGTCTTTCCAGAAATAGTGATAGGAAAATTGTGAATTAAGCCAAAGGGATGAGATGGATGACCGTCCTATGCATAGAGAGCAATGGTCGATGAGGACGGGTCTGGTGAGTTAAGTTGTTTCCAAACACTAGAAGCCATCACACATGTCGAGGCACCTTCGTCAATGATACACCATTGTACAATGGCATTTCTTATTAAGACTAGTATTTGAAAATAAATTGATGAAGGAAGTGGTGGATGTTCTGATTCATCGATGTAAAATATGATCATGCGATCATCTGAAGGATCCATAACACCGAAGGAATTAAGTAGAGTTTTTCATTGGGAAGGGAATGCCTAGAGAACTTCCAGAGTTGACATGGCAGCAAGAGACTATGCTAACTCATCTACAATGTTGCATGTATGGGATTATTTGGCTAAAGTAGCATTATGACGTAATGGTCCTTTGGGGATGTTGGTAATAACCTCTTCCTTAGGCTGAGGGATTTGTAAGGTACCATTTGATGATAGAATGTACTCTATGGAAACTTTTGGTTGGGACTCAGACACAGACTTAGCGGGTGGCTTGTCATATTAGCGTGATCAAGTTTGAAGATTGACATATTCAATATTGACAACCTCAGAATTCATCATGAGAATCTAAAAATCAGTGGGACCAGATTGTGGAGGCTTAGGTACTCCCTAACCTTATGTGGATTGGGAAGCTATGTATCATTGGTGAGGAAATGGATTGGTAAGAAATGTCAGTTGAGATGAAGCAGGGGCCTGAGGAAGCTGAGCCATGGGTTTTTTCCTCTAGAAATTCCTGCTTGGGCTTCCCATAATTGGTGCATCTGAGGTAAAAGGGGGAAATCATGATTGTAATGGACATATATGCCACAACATGCAGATGTCTTATTCGTACAGAGGGACTTGTGCTACTTGGGTTTTCCGCCCTGTTGCTCAGTTGCGAGATTAGGTTCATTTCCCTCAGGTTGATTAGGTGGAAGAGCCTGGTTATGCTCATTACCTTGTTATGGTTGATTCCTAATAGCTTTCCCCTTGTTATTATTCTTGTTTTTGGGGGGGATTGGTCATGTTTGTTTTAGCATACACTTAACCTTGAAGAGGAGGTGGTTGTTGTAGCGTAGGTTGAGGAGGCATGGGAGGCTGAGGTGCTTGTGTCGGAGGGGTTGGAGTGCTAGGTGGTGCATAAGGACCATATGGAGGAGGGGGAAAATTGGTATAAACAGGTTGAGCAACAGCTGGCCCTAGCATCTACTGATGCGATTGGGGAAATTAGTATGGCATGCGTTGACCTGGATAAGGGTAGCCTAGTGGAGGGGGATAATTGTAGGAGGTATTGGTTCCCCCCTGGGGTTGACCATAACTCATCTAAAGGAGAGCATATGGTTGTTGATAAGGGTGTGAAATATATGCAATGATACCGTTGACGGCATGATATGCCCCTGGTGCATTGGCACGACTAGGCCTAGGGAGTTCTGGTAGAACGGTATAAAGATAACCAGATTGGGCATATATCAAGTCATACTTTAAGGCTAGTTGGAGCACATATTCCTCTCTCTAAGGGAATTATGATACGGCATATTTACCCACGGGGGCAAACAATGATCTAAGAAACCAATCCATATAGACACGGTCTTCAAAAGAAGGAGCCCTACATGTGCTCCTCCTTCTGCTCCATTCTTGGACATCGTCAGAAAGGCGAGTGGCTAAAATTTAATGACAAGAATTCAAGAGTTCAGTCACGGTGTCATAACAGAGAGGTAACTGAAAATATGATAAGAAATATTTGGCGAGATTTGTAAAAGTGGAAAGAGAGGCACAAGGTTTTTTGACATACCACATAGTTGCAGCTCCAGTAAGTGTGTGTTGGAATAAACGAAAATGAATGGAGTCATCAGTAATGGAATTAGAGGAACACCACATGTTAAATGAGTGAACATGATTAGTGGGTTATTTTCCAGTATTTCCCTTAAAGTTAGGAATTTTTAAAGGAAGTTTAATAGGAATAACTATCCAACTTGGTTTATAGAGAAGGGTATCATTGATAAGTTGCTTGAAATATGGGAAATTTATACCATCCATAAAGGGTATCAATGGAGTAGCAGTGACCGTACCGATTGAGGTTCCACTAGTGGTATTACCCGGGGTAGGACCCAAGGTACCACCTTGGTTTCTTGCACCTACATTGGTTCCTTGCATGGTGGTGATATGAGGTAGAGAAGATGCAGAACCAAAGGAATCAGTAGACTCAGAGTCAGAAGGACTCGATGGAGGACTAGAAGGATTAAATCACACCTGACATGGAGGAGTAATACGTCCTAACAGGAACTAAAGATGAAGACCTCGAATTCACCAGGACAAACACCTTAGTGGAGCAATGATGTCAAGACAAAGATAACACTATAGTACTAAAGGATTATATGAAAAAATCATAGTAATGAACATCAATAAAACATCTAGTGTAGTGGTGCCAAGTGTAAACAAACTATGTAATGATGCTACTCTAATAGAAGCAAAAACCGTCCTATCAAAATAAAAATGACATCTAGCCTAAAGGTGATCTAATTCCTCAAAAAATCCTAAATCTACTATTTTAGATAGACTTTCAAAGAGAAAGGTAGGGTAGAGAATCAATGAACTCCCATAGCCAGTCCTAAAGGTGTTTTCCTAATATTTCTCACTATGGTTACCTTTGTCCCATGGGGGTGGTTGAGTCTTGAGCTTCTTGGTAAATCAGACAACGCACAAAATTCCATACCATGGGTTGGGTAGCCCAAAGGAGAACCACTTGCATAATGTCCAAGCCTAACCCACTCTGAATCGGGTTTATGACACACTCCATATTTGACTGTGGGATGGTGAAGGATTTTAAGCTCCCTAAAAACTCAACTTTTATGTCTCAATGTAAATGATTGAAGAGTGTTATTGGAAGCCTATCCCACCAATAATACACCTAAATACATAGATTTTTGGCCCTCATGCCCAAGTGGGCTTAATATATGTGTGTTAGATTATTAAGTGTGGTGTTTAAAGTCTTGACTTGGTGTTGTTAACCAAGTTCATGTTTGCTTAGGGTGTGTATGTGTGTGAAAAAATGTGTTTAGTGGATGAGTAAATTAAGAATTTTTTGCGATGCCATAGGATGGTAAAATAAAATGCTGAAATACTATAAATAATGATGAAATATGACAGAAAATAAAATAAAAAATCAAGCAGAAACACCACCCAAATACTGCTGTAAAAAATCTAGGCAAAAAGAGGAAAGCAAGTTACTCAAAACACATAAAATGGGCCTACAATATATAATGTCAATGGGAATGGGATGTAAGGCTCTACGATGCTGAAAATGGTGTAGATTAACAACAAAAAATAGAGGTGAAATGTACTACAAAGGATAGGTAAGAATCTCAACAAACCAAGGATACTTAAGGGGATCCTAGGGGAAAGGAAAAATCAAACTCAAAATGGAGTTATGAAGGCTAAAAAACCTATCCAAAGGGGTTGTAATAAAATGGATCACACCCTGAAATGATGGTTGAAGTACTAAAAACCCTAGGCTCCTTACTTAGTTGATATCTTCCTATAAAGGTGGATGTATACTAGAAACTAAGCAAATCTGGGCCTAAGGAGGGTTGAAACAAAGGTGAAAAAAACCAAAACAGTACTCTCGGCAAACCCTGAAAATTTAAGAAAAAAATAATTCTCGAAAAAATATGAAAATGCAGTTTCTGACCTGTTTTTTAATGAAAACGCTATTTCTAGGCCAAATAGGGCATTCTGGTGAGTTAGAATGCACTTTTGGGGCTGAAAATTGCATTTTGGTCTCCGTGGAACTCAGACGATAGATTTCGGAAGATGTTGTTGTCGCCTTCTCTGCTAGTACCTGTGACCTGCGGAAAACACCAGAAAACCACCAATAACTGGAATTTTGATAGAATAATGGAGAGAAAGTTATACATAGCAAAAAGAAGCTACAAATAGTTGCATAAAACCCTGAAATTTATGAAGAAAAAGCCAGCCAGGAAACTAAAGTTGTTACACCAATGGACTCGCCATTTGTTAGTGTGAAATATTTTGGAAGGTGTACCAAAAAGATATCATTTAATTCATGAGTGACTAATGACCTTAAGAATAATTGTGGATGTCCACACTTTATATCTACAAAAAATATGTGAGAAAACCTGCAAAAACAATGGATGTATGCAAATCTAAAGGCATAGACAACAAACAAAAAAACCGATGTAAAACCCAATCTTGGAAAAGATTCTAAGAGAAAATAATTATATTAATACACTTGGTGAAGGAGATTTACAAAAGGCATAAGTCCCCCTCAATGGGATGGGTCCTTTGATGTCCTCGTCGCTTCATAATTTAGAACATCCTCTCTCTTGATTGTGTGTAAAGACAGACAATGTAGAACTCAAAAATGGGAGCTCGAATGGTATGTGACGATAATGCTGACAACGATAATAATCCTGGTGAGAAATGGATGAAAAATCCTCTTATTTATAGCAAACTATTGGGCTGATCTCAAAAATGGAGAATAATAAACTATTATTGACCAAAATCTAGATCGAACCGCTTGGAATACTTTATTATATTTTTGGAGAGGGAAAAGATATTTAAAATCGTTAAATACCTTTATTTAGAGATAATTAACAAACAAATGATTTATTAATTATTTTGTGAATAATAAGAAGGGTGTGAAAATGAAATAAATATTAAATAATTATTTCAAATATGGAAATAATGAATAATAAACAAATAATGATTTATTTAATTATTCCTAGGTGATTTAATCAAATGTGACAAAGAATATTTATTAAATAATGATTTAATAACTATTCCTAGAGAAAATTAAATCAATAATGGTTTATTTAATTATTCTCATGGGTTTTAATTGAAAATAACTTAATAAAAGTGGTCTATTAAATTATTTCTTATAGTGAAAGTGATTTTACTATGGTAAATTGAATTCTTATGGTGTATTTCGATCCACCTAGTTAGAAATGTCTAGGTGAATATTTTTTGTGATAACAGGTTTGTAGGAGCCATGGGGTCTTGATTTTCTCTCTCTTATTCGATTAGCACACTACACATTCAACCAAAAAAAATTCACATCTTCTTTAATAAATTCCCAAAAAAAATCAATCTTGGTCCTATGTTATATTTTTAGGAACCCTGAATGCCCTCATACCAGAAAAGTCTATAATTCCAAAAGGACATTTTGTTTGAATTGGGAATACATGCATAAGTAGAAGTGATCTTGATACCACAACAAATCATTCTTCCACAAAAAAAAATTTAATGCATCAGGGTCCTCCTATAATTGTTGAATGATATTTCATACCTTCTTATCTTGCTTCCATTCTATCCTTGCTTCTTTTACCTAATCATATTGTCTAATATAAATAGTGTATAGTAAAACCTATGTGTCTTCCTCTTTCCTTGAGAATGCATTTGCCACAATATTTTGTTTTTCCTATTTGTAGATAATTTCAAGGTCATAATATAAAATCTCTGTAACCCATTTTTTTGTTGTTCTAAAGATATTCCCTATTCTAAGAATTAATTCAAGTTATCGTGATCTATTTTTACTTTGAAGTGTCTTCCTATTAAATATATATGCCATTTCTTAAATGCGTGTAGTGCGAGCAAAATTTCTTTTTCATATACAGGTCTGAGTAAATTATTTCCTTTAAGTTCACTACTTTCAAACAGAAGGGGTCTTCCTTCTTACATAAATATTTTACCAATTGCATGGCTTAAGGCATCCCACTCCACAATGAAGGTTTTATTTAAGTCAAGTATGGCTAGGATGGGAGTTGTACACAAAGCCTCTTTAAGTATTTCAAAAGATATTATTATTTACTCAATAATTTTGTTGGAAGTGTTGTTATTTGACCATAACTCATGACAAACTTGTGGTATTATCGTACCAATTCTAAGAATCCTCTTGTTTATTTAAGGTCTTAGGGATTTTCCATTTCCTCATAGATTTTATTTTGTTACAGTCCACTTTGGAACCTTCGTGAGGTATAATATGACCAAAATATTCCAATTCTTGAACCCCAAAGGCACACTTGGAAGGATTTGAATATTTTTAATGTCTTCAAATAGTGTTAACACCATATAAACGTGTTATAGATGCTCTTAATTTTTTTTTATTGTGTATTAGTACACCATCAGAAATGCTAACACAAATTTTCTAAGGGTTTGAAAATTGAATTCATAAAGATTTGAAATGTTGAACACACATTAGTATTCCCAAATGGCATAACCGAAAACTTATAATGACCATCATGTGTTCTAGAGGCTATTTTAGGAATGTCTTCTTGCCTCATTTTTATTTGATGACATCCTTAATGGATATCCAATATTTCCCTTGGATACCTCTAAGCTCGATTCCCTTTCCTCCTGAGGAAAATCTTATGAAAATATCTAGAAAATATGGGTCATTTTTCCCAATTATTGTAACCATTGGAACTATAATACTACATCAACACCACACATTTTGATTTCAATAATGATACTATCCAATAAATACTCCCCCATATTCAACTTAATACTATGGAACTTACCTAAAAAATTTACATTACCTCCTTCCACAATTGTTACTTGAAATTCTAGCGCTAGATATACAAAGAAATTGAGATTTTTGCCAATATGTAATTGATGAAGTTATGGGTTATTTCAGGCCCCCGATGTTATGCAGAATCTATGACTGTGGATAGAAGTATCTTCCCTATACTAGGTAGCCTATCCCAGAACAACGGAAATACAAAGAAGTTAATGTTTTCCTTAAATTAAATATATAATGGGATGAAGACTTCCTATAATACGTTGAATGCTTCACTCCTCTCTTGGCTTGTAGGCTCCAATCTGAGCTATGATCACTAAATTAGAACATGCACAATAAAAAAATAGAAGTCAACAATATATGACATCAATGTAGCATCATATAATCACGTCATTAAATGGATCAACATGGCATTTAAATACATGAAAGTGTGACATCACATATAGGAAAACAACGAACCCTTTGCATTACTATAAATGGAGTGAGTTACAACCAAATATAGGAGTTAGTCTTGTAGAAGAGCTCATATAAGTTGAGTTGTCCTTATTTTCCACAAATTGTACCTCTATGTCACCCTAATGCATGGACTAATGACTCTTACAATAGTGACATAAGGATAGAATCTATCTCCAAAATCCAACCCCTAGCTTGTGGATGGACACAAATATATAGAATAGGATGGTAAGTTGATAGTTCTTATCCATTTACCAATGTAGTTTTGAGATCCACTCTTGACGGAAGGATGAGTTCAAGGGGCAAGGGATGAAAACTCCAAGGTAGGATAGGATAGGATAGGATTCAAGACCTTCATCCAAGGTAAATAGTTATAACAACTCCTGGAAGCTTCTGGAAGAGGAAGCTTCGAGATTATTTTTATTTTTCCTAAATTTTTAGAATCAGCGCACCCCAACATACGAAAACCTGTAGGTGATCATCCTACCCCATCAAGGGACAACCTATAGATGAACGCAAGTCTCCAAGCCAATAGAGTGTGTTGGTCCTTAAAATTACTAAAATGAAGCAGTTTCAAGCAGAAACTCAGGGATTAGATAGAGTCATGCTTAGGGATTTGTTCAAGGATGATGAGAAGGGGTAAAATGATTTTTATTGATCTAGTTTGTATGCCTAATGACTATATGTGACAAAATAGCCTATAACAAATCCCCCCCTAACGCACAAATTTAGAAATGGAAAATAATGACTGAAGTGCTTTAGTTTGTGACAAGTCAGGATCAAGAACAATGGGTGAGATCATATTCTGTTATAATACATTTACATCATGACATGTTTTCTGAGAGAGGCATACCCATACTCAACTCATAAGCTAACATTACATGTACAATGATAAAAATACATGTCCATTAATGACAAATGGTGGATCCATGCTTGGATGACTATCTGAGTGATCATATCCATAATACATTGTGATCTTGTATTAATCCTTAAATCATAGCCTGGATGGATAAAACTAGATTAGGGGTATTCTATCTCGTTCACACAACCATCCATTGTACGAGTCTAACCATGTGAATCAATGAGTTGGAGTCGAAAATGGTATAAACCATCTGATTTCCGACCAATTATGTGATTCGTTAATAGATGTGAGAGAAACCACCGATGATGTTCATTTCTCTCAAGGTACTATTGTATAATCCGTATGGTGTGAATGAATGACTCGAAGTCAAAAACCACACAAAATATTTCGTTCGAATGCCATTGATGTAAACCTATCGTTGAGAGTGAGGAAACTTCTCATTGATGTATGCAAGCACCAAGGTTCTGACAAGGTTTTTGTAAGTCAACTTCCTGGATAATGATTTGACGTCGATAGGAAGTGACTCGTCGCAAGAGGGCCTTGATGTATCCCCCATCAACAACACGAAACAAGTACCATGATTTGAGACAGAATAATACTGATACAGAACTAGGTAAGGAACCAAAGACATGGAATGAAGGCTTAAGATTATTGTAGCAAATATAGAATAAATTAATTCCCTTAAACATAGTGGTGACACTGAATGGAGTTGGCATCATTGACCCAAACCTGAAAATGGAGGCTTTGAAAAGGTACGATGTACAAAAAGACAAGCAAATTTCACAACCCAAAAAACACGAATATGAAGTGGAAGAGTGTCATGTTCAAGAGCAACTCACTGCCATTGATAAGTGGAGTACCCTATTTTCCCAATTTCCCCAACCATATTGGCTAGTACCTCTTTATTTTTTGACAAACTAGAGGAAGATATCATATGTTTGATTTGTTAATTCATCCTTAAGATGAATCCCTCCGAGTATGTTTAACAAAACCTAAGAAGGAGTGGTTTGGTCTTGTCATGTTTAAAATATCCATCACTATTTGATGTTTTAACGAGTCCAACGAAGGTAAAAATAGACATATTTTTCATGTTTAGAGAGTTTGGAAAAGAGGCGAAAAAGAAAACTCCAGATGCTCCTTTTCGTAGATATTCCCTTGAGTCTGAAAAGGAAAATACAATACCCAAGAGTGCCTCTTAGTCATGTTCAACTAAGGTATTCCTTTTTCATAAATAGTCCATATCAATCTGGAAAAGGGTTAAAATTATACTAAGTAGACATCTTTTCATTTACTTTAACGAGTTCAAAAAGGCAAGTGCTCGAAAATATTTTCATGTTTAGGGAGTTTGAAAAGAGTTGAAAGAGGACTCCACCTGGAGGAATGAGTGGTATAAAGGGTAGCAATTGGTTCCTTTCATTATGGAACTGCTCAAAAAATGTAGATGTTAAAAGTTTGGCTAATAATACCACTCATCACATTTGTTCCCCATGAAGGGTAAAAACTAAGTGAAAGTGTATATTTGACCATGCAGATGGTGATGATGGAATGAGAAAACCAAGGCTCATCTGACAGAAACAGGCTGATAAAAATGGAAAACACAAGAATAGGATGAGAATGGTTTCATTTTTTACACAAGCTTGAAAAATGGGAAAGTATTATTGAAATTGGTTTCATTTTTTCACAAGCTTGAAATGGAGAAAAACTATGCTTGATAGTGGTTTCATTTTTACACAAGCTTGAAACAATGACAAAGTATGCTTGAAATAAGTTGGCATGCCCCTGACATAATGACTCAATTCTAGGTACATGCCTCCCAAGATTCATTTCATTCACCTAAGTAGACTATTGGTTACTAACAGGTGGATGGAATGAAAGTTCATTTACAAGATCAAGTAAAAAGGCTCAATTGGGAATTTATGAGATCTAATAAAATACTCGAAATAGAAGGGGATTTGTTTTACTTTTTAATGAGATTGACAAAGGAAAAGAACTATGATCATAGCAAATTGTTCATTTTTTAAGGAGCTTGACATAAGAAAAGGAACTCTGCTCCTAGCACCTTGTTTCATTTTTTAACGAACTTGAAACAAGAAATGGTACTCTTCTCCAAAAACCTTGTTCATGACCTGCAGAAGGCCATGGCTTCCAAGATGTTCTCATTAGATGGGAGAAACATTCTCTGGAAGGTATCAAAGGATCCAATAGAAATGTCAGAATCCAATGCCCCTAGTAAATGATGCACTACATCACCTACTAGATCATCAATAGACGTGGGCATGGAACAAGTTGCCACATAATTAATATGTGGTGGGGGAGATACCACTTGCATATAAGTACAAATTAGGAAATTTAGTTGATTGGGAGTCAAATTAGGACCAATAAACAAAATTTGGTTAATGGTCATGATTCTTCCTTCATGTGGAAAACACATCACATGTGTTATCACCAAAAAATGATCATCTAGCCATTTCTAACTAGGTGGATCGAAGTATACCATGTAAGACCAATTTTACCATATTAAAATTGCTTTCACTATAGGAAATAATTTGATAAACCATATTTTGTTAAATTATTTATGGTTAAAACAAGAAACCCCATGAAGAATAATTAAATAAATAATTATTTTTCTAATTTCCCTCTAGGAATAATTAATAAATCATTATTTAATCAATATTCCTTGTCACATTTGACCCAATCATGAGAAATAATTATATAAATCATTATTTGTTTGATTTTTCTCTAGGAATAATTAATTAAATCATTATTTAGTTAATATTTCTTGTCAAAATTGACTAAATCACCCAGGTACCATTAAACAAATCATTATTTGTCTATTATTCCTTAACCATGTCCTTGAAATAATAAATAAATCATTTATTTATTTATTATTTCTAAATAAAGGTATTAACCAAATTAAATATCTTTTCCCTCCAAAAAATATACTAAATATTCCAAGTGATTAAGTTCTAGATTGTGGTTAATAATATTTTATTATTTTCCTTTTTCGAGAATAACCCAACATTTTGTTATAAATAAGAGGTTTTTCCATACATTCCTCACCATGATCATTTGTCATCGTCGATATTATTTTATTTTTGTTATTGAGTTCCCATTTGATTTCAACACATACTTTTGGGTTTCATACATCAGAGAGAGAGAGATCCAGAAAACTAAAGCATAGAGGACAACCAAAGGACCCATCCCATTTAAGGGAGACCTCTAACCTTCTGCAAGTTTCCTTCACCAGGTGTAACACGATAATAATATTATTATTCATTCTTTCAATTTTCTTTGTCCATGGTTTTGGATTTTTACGTCAGTTTATTAATTTTTGTTGTTTAACATATTCTGCTGCATAGATATGTTCTTGTGCAGGTTTCTTCTAACTTTTTGTTGCATATCTGAGGAATTAAATAACCATATTTGTTGTTAGGGCCATTAGTCACTCATGGCTTAACTAAAGCCTTTTTGGTACATCCTCCAAAATATTTTATGCTAACAACACGAAAGAGTGAAGAGACAAGACCTCCCATTACATAAACATAGTCATGCCCAAGGATTAAATTAAAATCCAAAGGGCCTTGGAATACCATTACATCGATATAGATAGTTTTCCCCCCCAAATTAATAGGAAAATTGGGAAGGATCCCTAATAGTTGGTTGGTTCCTCTGTTAAAATCCAACAAATTGTGGGTAACGGGCACATGCTATGGAGAACCTAAAGCTTTCCAAGTATTTAAGGTTAAAATACTAACAGATGTTCTTTCATTTGTGATTGTGCTAGGTATGGACACATTATAAGCATGTACTATGATTTGGAATGGAACGTAAGGAGGAAGACGATATCCTGTTAGTCGATTCCAATAAAATGAAGTGACCATACTACTTGGAGGGGTTGTCGTGGGAATGGGAGAATTTCCCCCTAGTGCTATGGGAATGGGAGAACTACTCCCATGTGCTATGAGAATGGGGGAATTGTCTCCCTATTCCATTGGAATGGGAGGATTTCCCCTAGATTATTAGAACCTAAAGAAATGAGAAGAACTTGAGTGGTATAAGCTTCATTCTCTATGAAGAAGGTACGATCAACAGAAGGTGGAATCAAGTCAACCATTTTCTCAACCAATGGTTGGTTGGGAATGGAATCATGGGAGTGACATTCAGAGAGAGTGGGATTTATTGCATTTGGATTCTGATCAATCACTTCATAAACTAGTGGGGGATTGAGAGAAAGCTTTCGGTAACCAGCTGGAAGTCGTGGTTGAGAAGTTGTAAGGTTTTCCAAAACTTTTGAGGCTTCATACACAATAGGAAAAATTTGAATAGGATGATTCCCTTCACATAAACTACAAGGAAACTTAACTTTACCATTTTTTCCATTGACCTTACTATCACTAGGTGATGGCTTAGCACCAACATTATCTCCAGAGTTTGATGATAAAGGTTGATGTGAGCCTGTGGACTGCACTTCTAATATATTGGGAATACTAGAAAAATCCCTAAGAAAGTTGTTACCTTTACATAACTTGCAAGGGAATTTCACTTTGCAGGGTTGATTGGAAGGTTTTTCCATACTAGTTACATGGGTAGCAATGGTTGCTTTGTTTCCCCTGTGCTTATTTTTCTTCTTCTTCACATCCTCTTCTTCTTCTTCTTAGTTTCCTGGTTACTAGAATTAAGACTTTCACCAGGAGAGGAGGAAGAAAGGTATGAAGAAACAATAAGTGAAGAAGGAAAAGGGTCAACTTTAGGATCGACTTGTTCATATGGAGGGCTACTTGGTTGAGAAGCAGTTTGGATATTCAAAACCATAGGGGTCGAAAACAACCAAACTAGCAAACCAATGGTAAATCCGAGAAGGGACAATGTTGCCATATAAGGAGAACCAATATTTCCAAAAGGAGGAAAAGGACCAGGATTCCTGTCAAAGGGGTTTCCTTAATTGGTGGACTCGAGAATGGTTTCCATTAGTCTCAGCCTAATATCCACTAAGGAGGTGTCCCACGGTAAGGATGTTATTCCATGGTAAATTAATTAATTTTATAATTAAGAACAAAAATGAATAAAAAGGGGGTAGGTAGGCAAAAGGGTTACCAAGTAACTATGAACTGCAATATACCACCTTAGAGAACCAAGGATTTGCATACGAGCAATAAATCTCCTCGAATTTTGTGTTCAGTGTATCACAATATACAAGGCGGTCAACTTGGCTACCTATGGCGAGGATATCAACCTATAGGGGACTTCCAAAATATACTTGACGATACGTGGAAGTAAAATATGTAGTAGTGTTGTCTAATGTGTAACCATTCGTTGAGAGTCCTCCCATATAATTATCATGCATGGAGTGCCATCCGATATACCCAAAGGTACATGGATAATGGTCTGATACACTTACGTACATGGAACGATATCACCCTCGGAATGCAATGCTAGAAAAAAACGACAACTCCTATGTTTCAAGACGTCAGAACATGTCTCTATCCTAGACATTTATGTGTGTCGTTAAGTTTCAAATGCTCCTTAGGTTAATTGAGATGATTTTTAGAGTTTATCTTGAATTATGTTACGATTTCAAGGCTAAAAACTCGATGTCACCTAAACACACCTATGATACAACTAATATGACAAAAAGAACTCTTTTCATTTTCCTTTTAACAATGAAAAGCTTAACTAAGTATGGGAAGAAGAAATCAATCAACAATGCAAAAAACAAGTGATGCAACAATCGATCTATACAACTTCATTATTCAAATAAAAATCAAATCCCTATATGAAATGCATGATGCATTAGATTTTTCTTTTGGATTCCACTTAATTGTCAAATGAGATGAAAACTAACATGCATTTCTAGTCACTGATTAAAAAAAAAATCTTAAAACGATGATTGGAACACCAATTTTTTCAAGCACTCAATGACTAAACAATTCAATTTTCTAATGAGCTAATGACAACAACAAAGGAAAATATAAAAAAAATCTTATCAAAGGCACTCAAAGCCAAAATAAAACAATATGAAGGCTTATGAGAGACCAAGACACAGATCAGGGACATGAGGTTCATACCAACTGGAACAAATTTAATCAAAGAGAAAATCACAAAAAGGAAAAAAAATTCATCAAATAGGATCATAACAGGTGCTAAAAGGGCTAGGGTGCACTGCAACGTAGGTGCGGAGAAGGCTAGGGTGAACTGAAACACATTGTCTCTAGACTACAAGGTGCAATGATTAAGGAAAGCCAAGTTCCAACACAAAAAATCAAGTAAAGCTCAATGAAAGGTCTTCCTAGGTCTATTAAAGACTGATTAAGAGAGTGAAGATCCAAATAAGAGGTAGAAAAATCACTAAGGACAAAGAAACCACCAAGGGCATACATCAATCCCCAGTGGAGTCACCACTTTTCTATACAAAAACTACGACTGCATACATAAGTATCTTGCCTAGACTGGGTGGCCTAGCCTAGAACAACAGAAATACAAAGGAGGTAATGTTTTCCTTAAAGTAAATAGATAATGGGATGAAGCCTACCTATATTCCATTGTATATTTCACTCATATCTTGGATCCAATCCTAACTATGATCGTTATAATAAGAACCTGCACAATCAAATAACACAAGACAATCATCTATGAAATATATGTAGCATTATCTAATCACTTCATTCAATGGATCAACATGGAAACGAAATACATGAAATCATGACATCACACATATGGAAACAAAGAAATATTTGCATTAATATAAAATGAGTGAGTTACAACAAAATTTAGGAGTTAATCTTGTAGAATAGCTCCTCCAAGTTGACATGTCTTTCTTTGCCACAAAGTGTAACTCTATGTCACACTAATGCATGGAATAATGACTCTTACAACAACAAAATAAGGGTAGAATCTATCTCCAAATTAACCCAGCCCCTTGCTTTTGTATGGACACAAATATATAGAAGAGGATGATAAGTTGGAAGTTCTTATCCATTTACCAATATAGGCTTGAGATCCACTCTTGATGGGAGGATGAACTCAAGGGGTAAGTGATGAAAACTCCAAGGTAGTATAGGATAGGATTCAATAATTTCAACCAAGATGAATAGTTATAACAACTCTTGGATCTTCTGCAAGAGGAAGCTTCGATATCCTTTTGATTTTCCCTAAATTTATAGAATAAACACACCCCCAACATAGGGCAACCTCTGGGTGATCATCCCACCCGAGTAAGGGACAACTTGTAGGTGAACTCAGGTCTCCAAGAAAGTAGAGTGGATTGGTCCTTAAAATGGCTGAAATGAAGCAGTTTTAGGAAGAAACTCATGGATTAGATAGAGACATTCTTAGGGCTTTGTGCAAGGATGATGACGAGGAGTAAAAGGATGATGATTGAACCAATTTGTAGGCCTATTGACCAGATGCAACAAAGTGGCCTATATTACCCGAAATTTTCATATTTAATTCATCCCTTTTCCCTTTGGTTACTCATTATTTTATCTAATTTACTATCATCATTGGGATATTATCTTCAATTAGGAGCATGGCAAGGTAATTATTTATTCTTTATTATATTCCCTTTGTTTCAACACAAATTATATCGAGATTTTTATTAATGATAGTTAGTTTTTTTATTTTCTTTTAATATAAGGTCCTCAATAAGATGCATCAAACTCCATTTAAATATATACAATTGATTTATAAGTGAATTAATTTTTGGCCTGTCTACACTCAGTTCAGTTCTTGCACCAACAAGGTGATGCCTACACCAATTTGGGGATTTGACATCTTGGAACACTTTTTGGGAAAACAGGGGAATTTTTTTTGTTCAAAATGATTTTTTAACACCTCCACATGACTTAGAATGCACCCAAATCGCACATTTGAGTTCTAGAAACAAATTTAAAAATCAATTCCAAAATCTGCATTGTTTTCAAACTGCCAAATTTTTCCTCGATGTCTGTGCAAATGAAAGTGAATCTTGAAATTATAGAACACTGGTTTTGGTCATAGTATAGGAAATTGACTAAGCATCAAAAAATTTTCCAAAATTAGTCATGGTTTGGGAGATCCAAAGGGGTCTTTGAGGAAGATTTGTTAAAAATGAACAAATTTCCAGATTTTTGAATTATGCCCAGAATTGAAAAAAATTGGTTGTTACAACCTAAATTTGTAATTTAATATGTATATAAACCATGTGATGAATGAGATGAGAGGATGTTAGTTTCATAATTTTGGTTTTGACCCCGAGGTGCCTTCTTTTTGGGTGTTGGAGCCTTGAGATCGCATTTCACAATGTAGAAGATTGAGCATTAATTCAATACAAAAATATAATTCCATCTTCTATGATTTGATTTTTTTATTTAATTGCATCTTTGTGATTTAATTCCTTTTTTTATAGGAGGCATGAGCTGGTTGGTTGGTCCCACCAATCCAACTCATTTCCCTCCTTGTTCACATATTTCATTAGGATATAAATCTATATACTAACATCTAGTTATTAGAGTGTTAATCTATGGTTTTACTTTCAAGCTTTGAGTTTATTGTGTGGTAATTATATGTCTTGCCTCTTTTATATATATGCTTGTTTCACCTTTATAACTAGAAGTGAAATAATTTTATGGAGAAAATCATGATTGTTGCTTCACTTTGTCACTGTGTGAAAGCCATTCATAAATTGCCACAAGTTTCTTTCAAATTCACTGTGGGACAAAGTATCTAGAATGGTGTGTATGTTCAACCTTACATATATTAAAAATTATTGAAAACCATGGGTAATTTGATGATTTGTTTTTTATGAAAATATCTAACATAGATCCATTAAATTTCTTTGTACGAACTGAATATACAATTGTTTTACTTATTGTGCAATGAAGATTTCATATATACTCAGGAAATTGCGAATAAAATTCCCATTATAAGTTGCTTTCTTTATGAGAAATCCAATATGAAATAAATCTGTGCATATAAGACTATTATAAGTGGACCGTAACCTTTAAAACTATGTGCATCTTGACCCTTGGATGAAGACTACACATGATATTCAAAGTTTGCATTATTTACTTTGTAAAAATCAGATCTGAAGAAATATTTCAAATGAATCTTAATATATGTTATCTTTTATATTTAATTCCTATATCTATGCTTGTTTGAAATAGGATTTACAAAATAATTCTATATCTATGGTATGGTCCTTAAATATTTGTGCATTTGAATTTCATGACCTTTGCACTAGACATGTCTGTAATTTTCAGAATTGGTTTATATATATATATATATATATATATATATATATATATATATATATATCTGTGTGTGTGTGCATGTGTGTGTGAGAGAGAGAGAGAGAGGAGGACTCGCATCAATGCTATTATAAAAAGATTCATCCTTGCAGGGTGGATTAGTGTAAATGAATTGGTTGGATTTTTTTGCACTTTTTCAAACTTGTAGTGACTCTGGTAGTGTACTCCTTTCCTACACATTAGGATAGGCCTATATTGGATCACTGAAGTTTTGATTAATTTCACAAAGACCAAGTTTAGGTTGCCACATAAAGATAATATAAACATTGAATTAACAAATTGTAGCTTCTCTAAGTAATTGTAATAAGGTTTATGTTGCAGAGTGTCCTCTAATACTTTTCCTTTTGTCATTTTTACGAGTGGTGGAAACACTTCATTTCCAATTAATTTATTTTCTTATAAAAGTGTGAAGTTTGCATTGAAGAGAGTGTGAGTGGGATTGTTTGCAATACCAAATCTGAGTAAAAAAATTTATGCACATGATCTTCTGATTCCACAGTTAATAGACTTAATATTCCTGTTTCTTTGATTTCACAAAGAGATTCTTTAATAGAATTGAGTGCATGATTATACTAGGCTTGTGAGAGAATTTATTTCACTATGGGTGGATTTTCAGTCTTAACATTTTCTCAATTTAAGTATAGAGTAATGCTTGGGTTTCCAGTTAATTAGTAGCTAGGGTTTATGGTTATTTTCAATTAAGGTTGGTAGTTTGATAGTTAAGGTTTTCTCTTTAATTAGGGATTTCTTACTAGTTGTAAATAATTAGGGTTTTCTTTCGATGGTTGGTAGACTACAGGATTGGCGTTGCAATGATTTGGTTTCATTTTTAATGAATAATTTTGAGTGTAGAAATGGAAAAGGATATTGACTAGTGTAGGAACTTGAAGCTGTAAGAAATTTATAGACAAATTAGGTTTTTTTTTTTGCATGTAAATGGAAAAGGATATTGACTACTGTAGGAACTCGAAGCTGTAAGCAATTTCTAGACAAATTAGGATTTTTTTTGCATGTTCCTAAATTCCTTCTCTGGCATTTCTAATGTTGCACCTCAAATTCCACAAACCACGGATTGACATTAATTGGTGGTCCATTAATCAACCATATAATACACCCAACAATTTCTACCTAAATCAATAAACATTGCTAATTTATTTTCTTTTTGTTGAATTCTTTCTTGTTTTCATATCTTGGTAATTATTTTCTTATGATCAATAATTACACACTTGAAAAATTCTCAACCTTAATTTTGTTTTGACGATTGAGTAAACATTATTAGATTGATATAATATATATATGAGATATTTATTTATTATTTATGATTAAATTAAGGGCCCCGATATATATACATACTTGAGGGTTTCTTTTCATTAATAGACATGTATTTTCTCTTTTTCTTATTATTAATTAATTATTGATCATTTATATTTATATATTATATATTATATAACATATAAATATATATTTTATTACTTAATATATATTATACATTGTTGTTTGAAATGTAATATCTTCTTTTGCTATATAAAACATCAATGCTCCCTCTTAGCAAGGAAGATATTCTTCCATGATGTTCTCCTCTAGTAGTCCTAATGAAACCAAACCACTTCACATGGTATGGGCAGGACTACCACCATAGTATTAAGACTATGTTGCAAGTACCTATGATGTTTCTCCCCTCTTTTTAATCCATGTCACACCTAGACACTTCACATGGCATAAGAAAGACTTGCACTGGGCTACTTATTACTCCCTCAGTCACTTCAAATGATTTATCTAAGAAACTCTTCGCTTGAGGGAGATAATTTTCCCATTATGGGAGAAACATCACAACTATCTCTCAATGAGGGTGGAATTTATGCATCATGACAAGATTTTCTCTAAAGTATTCAAACTTCACTTTAGACAAAGGCTTGCTAACAATGTTTTTTGTCTACTCATCTGTGGATATGTACCAGAGTTCCATTTCTCCTCTCTGTACCATGTCTCGGATGAAATGGTATTTGATCTCTATATGATTTTCCTTTTCATGAGAAACTGGATTCTCTGAAATCTTAAAACAACTTTGATTATAACAATATATCAAAGTTGGATCTAAATCTAGATTAAATAATCCTGCAAGTAATTTTCCAAGTCACATTACTTCACAAATTACATCACTAGCTACTATATATTCTACTTATGTTGTACTAAGTGCCACTAACAATTTTTTCCTACTAAACCATGTGATCATACATGGTCCCAAACTGAAGCAACATCCTAATGTGCTTTTCTTGTCTACTACACTCCCTACCCAGTTAGAGTTTGTATAACCTTACAACTTTACTTCACTATCTTAGACATATCTGAGTCCCTATTCAACCATACCATGTAGGTACCTTAATACATGCTTACGATTGTTACCAAATGTACATTTCCAGGCTCAACCATGTACTGACTCAATGTGTTCACTTCAAAGCATTTATCCAACCTGATATAAACCAGATACATCAAGGATTTGATCAATTGTCTATATATCATGGTATCAACCAAATATGAAGAAGAATCACTTAAGAAATTTATATTCATAACCATAGGTGTGGCCACGGACTTCCAGTCCATCATCCTGAATCTTTGCATGATCTCAAAAATATACTTCCCTTGATCAAGGAAGTAATACATAAAATCTATATCCTTTATCTCGAATGTTGAGGCCATCTTCCTTTGACATTGAAGCAAGACTTCCTATGATAATCCTAACCACTCTCTCTATCACGGAAGAAACTCCTTCTACTACTATCACTTCCTTTATGTCAAAATAATTCATCAACAATATTATAGGCTAATCAAAACCCAAGGTACATGTTGTGTCTGTACAAAGTCTTCTTCTTCAATTTGACAACTAGATAAAATGTCTTTTCATAGTCTTCTCCATATTGACTAGAATCTATTATAGTCGCCTAGAACAGTTCTATATGTCTTGTTCCATTTCTCCCTCTTGAGAACAAATATCTCTAGCTGAGTTTGAGCTCCACCTAGGGAGAATACCCTTATCATAAAATTTTCCTTATTTTTCTTGGTGCTTCCATATGCTACCAAAGCCTTGGAAGACTTCATGATTTACCTGCAACCCTCATTAATAGGTATTTTTAATCTAAGGATTATAGGGAATTTTCTTGATCATTTCCTTCTTGCAGGAAGAAATACAATTTCATCAAGCTATAAATTTGCATCCTTTTCCTCATCATTAACATGTTTCTTTCCTTTCCTTTCATCCATGAAATGGGGTTTACTCTTTCAATGAAAAAATTCATCTAGATCTAGCTCTATGGTTTTATCCACAAACCCTAGGGATTTCTTATCAAGACAAGTCTAGTATTCTAGGGCTTACAAACCCTAATACTTCCAAATTTCATCAACACCATGTGAAACACATCACTGGAAACATTTCTCCTCGGCTCCCTCTATCTCTAAAGTATCTTTCAATTTTTTTCCTGAAACTTCCCATTAAGGCCTGAACGTGAGCCCTTATATTGATCCCACTACTCTACTTTTTCAATCTTAGTTAAACCCTATTTCATGATATCAATTAATCAGGAATACTTCATCTCAACCAACCTACCAATTGATCCAACATCAAGTGGCATGAGCATGGTCAACACTTCTTGGCATATCTTAGATGATTGCTCAATCCTAGGAGAATCCTCTCATATTCCCTTTAAATATCCTAGGTTAATTTCTTATGAACATGTTCACAGTGTTGGATACCAAAAACATACAAGGGGGTCTCCTCGATGAAAATTCCCAATTAGACTTCGCACTGTTTGGTGTGGAAGTCCTTCCAGAAATAAGGCCTGACTACCATATATTCTTAAAGATATGCCTTAGATTCAATGTTCAGCACAAGAGAGTAATGCAAAGATACTTTTGAATTAAAAATTGATTATGCCTTGTGGAATTTTCAATTATGGAATGTCTCAGGGTTCTTCTACCGAAAGGGGAGAAAAAAATGAGCATCTTAAAGACAAGTAATAGTACTAATCTAGAAAAGGCACACGAGCATGTACATATAATTGAATCATTGGATAGCTACCAAAAACTCTCACATGGAAGCAACGATTGTTAAAGCACATACAACACACCTTCAACAAGATAGGTACCAAATCCATTGAAATAGTTCAATTTCCTTCGTAAAAATGGAAACAACATTCATCGCGAACATTCAAAGAATGATATTACAATATTCACAACATATGCATGAAAGTGTGTTGGTTCAATAAGCTTCTGAATTAAGAAAAATTTCCAAGATACATCAAGACAATGAACACCACTAGCCCAATAGTGGAGCATTAGGGAAACCACTTGCTCCTCCAAAAGAACTATTTTCCTCTCTAATGACTTGTAGGAGGAACCAAGATGAAAATTATTTTACATGAGCAATGAAGGTGTATATAAAACATATGGGATGATCATTCACCTTCCTTGTGACTCTTGGAATACCCTCATGGTTGTTTGACTTCTCTATGACCTATCGACACCTACATGACTTTTCACATTCTATATATCTCTCCTGGAATTACATTTTACATCACATTTATATCATAATGAAATTACAAAATTCATAAATGATGTGGCCAATAATGACATGATACCTTGAAAATACATGACAATACATTTATGACATGGATTCCATGATGATGTGGCAATGCCAAGCCATTATTTCTAATGTTATATTTGAGTCTTCTTGAAATATAGTGTGTGTTCTTTTCTTTCCTCCTTTATCAGGATTGAAGATAGGTAGTCTTCAATGTAATATTGATTTCTAGCTACTATTGCAATCTGGTTACCCTTTATCTTCTCTTTATAAATCAACTTTTCTTGGTAGCTAAAAAGAGGTCTTCTAGCAGGGTCTCCTTCTCCATCTCCTTCATCATCATCCTATCAGGACATGACATGATACATGCAACTGCAATCCACTCATGTCACAAGATGACATTAGTATGATAAACCCCTTGTCTAACATCCTTCAGGTTGATCCATTAACTGAGTTGGAACAGGGTGACAGGCTGAGGTATAAGCTCAAGGATTGTGCAAATACGCAACTCAGAAGGTCATGGGTAAGGACTAGGCCTTGGGATTGCGCAGTACATAGTTCAGGTTGTCCCAGGTTATAAATATATGCAGTTGAGGGGCTCAATGGTTCGAGTTGAGGGCTTGAGGCTTGACGTTTCCCACTGTGTAGTTCCTAAGGGAAAAATACCCAAGGATTGTGCAGTTTCATAGCTCAAGGCCTCAAGGTTGAAGCTTGATGCTTGAGACTGTGAAATGTGTAGAGGAGACTGACTAAAGGTAGTGACTGTGCAGTTATGGAGCTCAAGGGTTGAGACTAAGCACTGAGACTGCACAGTGCACAATTATGGAAGGTAAGGACTGCACATTGTGCAGTTCCAAGAGGAAATTTTGAAGCTTGAGGACTGAGACTTCACAGTGCGTAGTTAAATAAGGCTGAGTGATTCTAGGTTACTTGGTCAATAAGTTTTCCAGATTTGGCTAAGTGTGGGATCTGTGACTTCAAAATGAACAAGGAAAATCTTGAGAATGGTCACACACTTATAGCACTTGATGATACAACATATATCACCCAGAACACATGCAAAACATACTTTCCTTAATGTGACAACATTTTGATAGCTCTTCCTAAGTGTGAAACTAAAGATACACTTTGTGACGACAATAACGAAACTTGTGCGAAAATTATTGAAACTTTGGAAATGAGCATGATACATGTCTACGTGATAAGAATGACTCATTAACACAAATATCATCCCTTGAGACAAACCAAAACCATATTTTTCTGATGTGTGATGTTTTCCATGCTAAAATATGACACTTTGATTTTCTTCTAAACAATACAAGAACACTTAGAGGAAACACATGTAATGACTCTTAATACTTGCGACTATAGTATGAAAAGTCAAAGTAGGATCTAAAATTTGGATTTGGGCCAAAATTTTGGAGGGTGTTGTAGCAACGACAACACTTGGAGACACACTAGTAGAATTCCAACTTATATGCCTTGGTTAATTATTTTGTGCAAGGTCTAGTTCCTCGAGGAGTATTGATTCATCATTCAGATCACTTTGGTTTACCCACTTACCCATGCATAAACACAGTTCCCTTTATCCTTCCTCAGTTGAACACAATAATAAAGCCAACCACATCGCAAGCCTAGACATCCTAGACAGTAACCCGAAAGAGTCACTTCAGGAACACAAACATTTTTCCACTTCCAATGAGCCTGGACAATACCCTGGTGGAGTTCCTTGCTTCACCTCCCTACGCAGAAAGCCTTTCTCTTCTTTCACCCTTTATTTACTTATTTTATATAGTAATGTTCCTCGACACCTATTCATTTCATGGGCCGAAGAGGGATCCCAACTTATTGAGATAAAAGGAAATTGTTACTTTATAGAAGTATATATAAACCTTTGATATTGATTTTCTTATTTAGATTTTCCCCTTATCCTTCTCTACTTGATCGAATTAGTGTGGAAAACACTAAAACATATAGAATTGAGTGTAAGAATGAGGTTTCCAAAATGCAAATAGATATCATGGTTCGACACAAATATTTCCTTATGCAAGGATCATATTTTCCATCAGAACATCATTGACCAAAAGGTGTAACCAAAACGAAGATGAAGGACTAAATGTTAGCCAAATGTTGCAGCGTCACAAGACTCTTTTCAATTCTTCCACATACATTGGAACCAAAAAACACACTTACACGTGACGCTTATTCACATGAATGAGACAAAACAAAACAAAAAGATTGAACATGAAAACAAACAAAAACTAAAGGCTATGTACATAGGGTAGGGCACAACCCTATGATCTCATTGAAAATATTGTTTCAAATCTTGGCCATTTATAGGAAGAGACTTAGTCTTCCTTTCTAAATATTGGAGATGATAAGTGTGATGGCCAAGATTCTTGTGAATAGTAAACGGTCTGATCCACAGGGGTTGGAACTTTCTATGTTTCCCTTTATCTTCATGGGATTTATCCCACTTCAAGGCCAGGTCACCCACACTGGATTCACTTTTCCCCATAGAATTCTTGTTAAACCATCTATTGATAGACTCTGGTGAAGAAAAAGGTTATTTTTCTTTATTTCTTTCTTCCTATAGCTTAAGGAGAGTGTGTATCCTACTCTGAACTAGAAGACAAGGCTTACCCTGAGAATATTTTGAGAGTTGAAGGGCAGGCAGGTAAATGTTCGAAGGTAGGATGCCTTATTTTTTGCACACCAAGAAGTAAGGAGAGGTATTGAGAGGAGGCTTAGGCATGACATGGTCATCCCATAGGGTGTTCACCAAAGTAGAGTGAAATTTCCTTTGGTCAGAGAAGATGGTTATTTTCATTATGTGGATAAGGTTCTTATTATTTGACTCAGCAAGACCATTTCCCTGGTAATGATATTATTCTTGAGGAAGCTGATGACTTCCTGATCATTAATTTGCTTGATGGGACCCGCTTCTGTCCATCACATGAAGTAGTCTATAGCACTGAGAATATAACGATTTTACTTTGTTGACTGTGGAATATCTCACCGATAACATCTAGAACCCATTTTTGAAATGGTTCTTCCAAAAAAATGGGTTGCAAAGGGGTAGCTGACTTCTTTTATCGGCTAATTATTTTTTGACAAATTGGACACTTGCAGTAATAAGCATGGTCATCTTTGAAAAGTGTGGGCTAATAGAAACTAGTCTGCATCACTTTTTACATCGTTGTGTCACCTAAAAAATTTCTTCCAGCTAGTCCATCATGAATTTCACGCAAAACCCTTTCTGAATATGGTGCTTCCAAGCATATGAGTAGGACTTCGTTATGGTTCTTTCTAAAAATAAATGTGTACCAATTGATAAGATAGAGATTTAAATATGATTTCCCTCATTTGTTTCACTGATAAATTAGAGGTAAGAGTAGTGTGCTCAAGATACTGTCACATGTCTATGTACCAAGAGGTTGGTGTATCCGTGGAGGTAGCTTGTTCGATATTGTACATTTCAATCTCCTTATCCCATCTAGAAGAGCCATCTTCTAGTTTGGTTGTTGATTTTGATGCTAGCTAGCATAGACCATGGCCTTTGATGGTGTGAACTAGTTTGAACTCAAGATCGTACTCTTGTAATCCAGTAATCCAGAACTCTCTTCTCTCACCCAAATCTTATTGAACAAACAAAAATCTGATAGTTGGGTGTGGTAAAAAGATAATACAATGATTCTTCAAAAGATAAGGCCAAAATCGTTTTACCACCTTCTATATTTTGTACGATTTTTTATCGATGGCGAGGTAGTTAATTTTTGGTCCTTGCAAGTCAAAACTCATGAATAATATAGGCCAATGATTATTCTTATCATATTTCTACATAAGAACGACATCCAGAGAGCTATCAGAAGCTAAATTTTAGAGCAAAAAATATTTTTTGAAGTCTAGACTATACAATGTTGGTGCTTCTGTGATCGCTTGCTTTATACAGGAGAATGCATCCATTTCCATTTCACCGGGCATGGAATATGTGTAATAGTTCCAACCCTTTTAGGGTCCACCTTAATCCCACTTTTTTCGATAAAATGGCCAAATAAATTTCCCTTGGACACTGAAAAAATGCTCTTCTTGGGATTAAGAGATATCCTGTATTTGCGACATCGCTCAAAAATTTTCTTTAGGTAGTGTAAGTAGTCAAACATTCTTTTAAAAAATGAGGTTACATCGTCAAGATAGACCACTGCGCTCTATCCAATCAAACCACGGAATTTGATTTCCATCACACGTTGGAAAGTTTCATCAACATTAATGAGTCCAAATGACATTCTTTTGAAAGAAAACACACCCCACTTGGTTCAAAAATTTGTTTTATGTCTGTCAAGTTTGAATACTAGAACCTAGTTATACCCCGAAAATCCATCCAGCAAGGAAAACATTTTAGACCCCCGATACTATCTGTAAAATATGTTCCATTTACAACACTAGATAGTTGTATTTTTTTGAAGCATGATTAAGGTTCTGAAAATATACACACAAGTGTATTTCCCCAGACTTATTTCTCACCGGGACCAAATTTTATACCCACATCGAATGTCACACTTTAAATATGATCTCAACTTCCAATAACTTCCTCAGCTATTTCTAAATTAGGGGCTCAAGTGTTGGATGAACTTTACGTAGCTTCCGCTGAAAAGGCTTGGCCCCTTCCTTGATTGGAATCACGTGTTGGTCCTTAGATTATTCGTTTGTTGTAATTTTTGAGATCATTGTATGTCCACACGAAAAAACCCTGGTACTAATTGAAAATACAGATGAAATTGTTTCTCTCTTGAGGGGTGCAGAAAGTATCGAGATTGACAAACTTCAGATCTTGTTATGTTCCAATATTTATTTTCTCGTGCGACAGGGTCAATCTATGAGTCTATACATTTGTCATTCCTTAAATATATTGTGAAAGTCATATGACATTTCAAGTGACACCACACCCAAGGGCATGGGGTTTTCTTTTCTTTCTCGAGCTGCATCTTGCAATGTTTTCTCTTTCTTATCCTCATCGATGGTTGTGTCCTTGAACACGTTAGTGTTCGCCATAAAATATAGTATCTATTGGTCATCATTAAACACACGAAAGTTAGTGATATTATCAGGTACAAATGGCCTATAAATAATTTCAATAGAAAATCCATCTCTAAGTGGTTACAATTGTTGGGCCTTGAAATTTCCATTTACTGCCATTACATTTTCACCTATATTTCCATATTATCACCTTCACTCCACCTCCATTTCATTACATTTACCTTACCATTACCACTATCGGGTTACATTTATGTTTTTCCAAACTTTATTAATTCCTAGTATTTTTAAGTGAATTTGTGGTTAAAAATTAGAAAATAATATGCACATACTTATACCTAACAAGTGGATGAGTTTTTTGCCATGTATAGGTCAAAAAGAAGCTTCCAAAAAACCCTTATGTGGCCTCCTAAGGCCAAATTTGAATTTGAATGGAGAAGATCATGGGATCATAAGGATATGTGTCTCATTTCCTATTTGTATTGTAACTCTAAGAAGACATGTGCCTTATCACTTCCTATTTGGATTGTAACTCTAGAGATATAGGGAGAGATTCATGGACTCTAATTAATGAGATAACTTCTCATATTTTGTATAAATAGGGGAAGGTTTCTCCTATCAAATCATGTGTAAAATTCGAGTTATGCTCAATATTTGAATACAGAACTAGATTGTGGCACCTTACTCATGAATGTTCCTTCATTTTGACTTGGTTTTGCTTACATATGGAGCATATCAATCTACCATCTCTCATACTTTTAGATCAGCTACCTAAAATGTGTGAGATTTACTTGCGTTTATAGATTAAATTTTATTTTCTTTCTTAGTATTAGTTTTAGAATGACTGTGTAATCTTTGTTCTTCTAAAAACATTTCAAAAGGATAGATTTATCTATTTTCCAATTGGATTAAGTTTGAGGCAATAGAGCTCACATTTATTTAGTTTCCTTTCATGTTCTATAATTTACTTTCTTAGATCAAACTATCAATTCATTGTATAATTGAATTTTCCTAAGAGATCAAGCTAAGAAGGTGTTCCAAATTGGGTGATTGAATGTTCAACCTATACAATCATTGAGCTTTACTTTGACATGATTTTACATTGCTTTTTATATCCTCATTCAATCGTATAATTTGGTGTTCTTAAAGATCATTTGAAGAAAGTAATTTTATCATATTTCCAAATGCTTGAATACCTAACTTATGAATTTATTGAGTTTTCCCTTTGCATGATTTAATTGCTTTCCTAGATTTAAAGACTAAAGTATAATCGGTTGCTTGTACATCATCTCAAGAGGGTGATTCTATCATATTGGATGTTGAAGTGAATGAACGTACCTTAGTTGTTTTCCTTTACATGCTTTGAAATTCTTTCTTAGATTAAAATTTCAATTCCTACAAGTGTGATTGCACGCTATATTTTCTTTTAAATTTGTTTTCTTTATTTTCATTACTTGATTTCATAGGTTACTTGAATTTCAATTTCATTAATTGATTTCATAGATTCGATGAATTGGTTTTCGTTATTTTGTAGTTAGATTGATCTAAACTAGAAGAAAATTTCTAGCATATACAGTGCACGCATGCTTCACAAGTTTATGAAACCCCCAGGTTGACAAATTAAATAACAGGCAATCATTTTGCCCCAAAATTTTGGCGTTGTTGCCGAGGAAGTGTGCATAGGAACTAGCTTTCAGTCTAGAGTGTATTTTATTTTTATTTTTTAGTTTTTGCTAATCATTTATGGACAGAGGATCTAGAATTCAGCCCAAACACTACATTGAGGAATGGTATCAAAAAGCGATTGTGCCACAACATTCAACAATTCTTCAAGAGATCCTTGCAGCAAATCGAAAGATCAAGACGGTTTTTCATATCCTTACAAACAATCAGGTACATTTTTCAAGTTTGGATATGAATATTTCAAAGATTCTAATCCGTAAATGGCTTCATTGGAAGCATTTTTTTTTTAGATAGATAGGAAAAATAAAAATAAAACCAAACTTAGCTAGAGTTTTAGAAATTTTTTTATTTTGTTTTCAAAAAAATGATAATCAACGTTGATTAATTCATTTTGAATAAATTTCAGTGACGCAGTAAGAATCACTTTGTTTTTTATCACCATCAGAAATAAAATTTGTGTGTGAAAATATGAATTTATTTGACGACTTTGACTAGTATGCTCTCTTCCTGCGCCTCGTTGCGACCTGGAAGATCAGAAAATCAGATCAATCAATTTTAAAAAAAAAAAAAAAAAAATCGTTAAAAATTTTGCTGGAAATTGATCTACAATTCTATTGAAAATCGTTGTTTGAGTCATGATCCTTTTTTTATCGGTTCTGCAAATTTTAATTTTTTGCACCTTCTCAATATTTTTTTGATCTATTAAATTGCATGTGCACAATTTTTCTTTTAAAAAAAAAAATTTAAATTAAAAAATATAAGTATATATATTTTTTAAATTTAAAAAAAAAATGTAACATTTATAATTTTTTTTAAAAACCAAAACATTTTTATATGAAAAAAAAAATCAAAAACAACGAATGGCCCATGGAAAGGAGGCCCACGCATATGCGTGAGGCCAGCCTTTGGCTTGGCCTTACGCATATGTGCAGGCCTCCAATCCACGCAACGAACCACGCATTGCAATAAAAAATGAACCTTCTCTTTTCCATATTCGGTCTTCCTCAAGCAGCAGTTATTAGAAATCGATTTTAAAAGTTGCAAATACAGAAGATGAAGGTGTATCGGATGAAGAAACTATCGATGAAGAGAATATTGCAAATTGTTGATGAAGAGAAGATTTCAGATTCAATTGCAGAGACAGACAATGAAAGTGTATCAGATGAAGAAACTATTGATGAAGAGAAGATTGCAGACTGTTGATGAAGAGAAGATTGCAGACTGATGATGAAGAGAAGATTGAAGATTCCATTGCAGGTAATTGGAATGAGGGTGATTGATCTGAACTTCTATGTGAGAGAAAAGCCATTACGCATCAAAACTTGTAAATAAAAAAATCAAACCACAACAATTTCATTTTGTTGCAGAAGTAATTGCCAGAAAATGAAATTGCTAGAAATGTTTAACTGTTAAAAACACCCGATTTTAAAACACATTTTATGCACAAAACGAGGCGAATTAGTAAAAAATAAAACATGGGTTTTTTTTGGGAACGGGGGCAATTAGGTAACTGGCAAACGATTTGTTGGATTTCGCAGCTGTTTGGGAGAAATTTGGGGTTCTTCGGAGCTTCATTTTGTATATTGCGTGAGGAAAAAAATGATTTGTTTTGAACTATTTAAACATGGCAAGTTGAAAGCAAAAGAATCCAAGTTAATAATTAACTCTGCTCCACATGGCATGCGGTCTAAGAGTCCAATTTGATTTAATAAATTTTATTTTTGACACATATGTGTCTCATTCCCTATGTGTCTCATCATTAAAAATAAATAATATATATATATATATATATATATATATATATATATATATATATATATATATAGAATAAAAAATGAGAAACAAAAAAATTGCATATACAATCGATTTATTGAAGCAATTTATAAGGCGAAAAATACTTGCAAAATTTGATTGAAATAATTTTTCGTGCAAGTACTTTTTTTTTTACCGCTTCAAATATTTTTGACAACATGATTTTGCAGCACAGATGATGATTCAATTTGACAGATTTAATAATGACTTGCAAAACAATTGGAAGATTATTTAGATGATTTCTCAATATTTGGCATTAAAAAAAAATTTGCTGTGTATTTTTCTATGAAGCTTTAACTTGCAAAACACAACAAATCTTTGTGATGACAATCATTTTGCTGAACACATTGCATGAAGCCATCCAACAATAGAGATTTGATTTATTTTTCATGGTTATTTCTTAAAAATGGAATGTTATCGATATCATGAATTGGACTAAATATAAAAACGTTTGATTTTCCTTAATATGTTTTATTTGGCATTCAAATTTTGCGTAAGAATTAAGGAGGAATTGGCCATTTCTTTTTAAACACACGTATGTTCTTTATGCCAAGTTTTTTTGTAGGTTTCGGATGATTGAATGATCATTGAAGAAAACCAATTGTGCACAATTGGTCTTCGAATGATTGATTTCATGAGAAACATAAGAACAAGTCCATGTCCATATCCATCAAGACCATTACCTTTCCTCCCTTTTGAATTATAAATCCAACCAAGCAATTCAAAGCAAGCCATAGTTATTTTCCCAGCAAGATTCAGTTGTTCATTTTCTTTTATTCACATACACTTTCCATTACTTTTTGTATATTCCTAACCCACAAATAGAAGTAAGAAGCTCACTTACATGCTTATTTCCCATTGTCATCTTCCATTTCCAATTTCCTTATCCTATCCTTTTCATTCCGCAAATAAACCTTGCTTCAATGCAAATTATTGAGTCCATAGTCCTTTGAGTCTAAAATCCTTGCAAAAACACCTTGAGGCTTACATGCCTTAATGGAAAGTCTTCTTGCTGATGAACAATGGGAATACATTAACGTCCCTTGTTCATTGGATCTTTTAGGTACTCGACAATAATGAAATTATTCATACCTAGCAAGATGTGTTTGGGCATCTTGACTCTCATTGTCATCAATGGTGAGAGTTCTCATGTTGACTAGTGGCATCCATTAATGGCCACTAAGTCAACAATTCCCTGCTATGTTCGACATCAGAACATCTATTCACATAGCAGGAATTATGCCAACGAGTTTTGAAGACATGAAGACTATCATTTTTCAGCATTTTGAAGCAAATGAAGAAGATATGCAGCTACAATAGATCAACACCATTATACAGCTGCAGAATCAGATGGCAACTGCAGAATCAGATGACAACAACAGAATCAGATGACAGTTGCAAAATCAAATGACAACAACAGAATCAGATGAAAGCTACAAAATCAGAGGGTAGCAACAGAATCAGATGGCAATTGCAGAATCAGATGGTAGCTGCAGAATCAGTATCATTTCACATTAAATTCAGCAGTTTTAGTAGAAGCAATAAAAATTCATGTTGACTCTTTTATCCATAACTTGTAAAACCACATGAAGAATATTATGATTAGAATTTTGCAACTACCACACATGAAACTCATTCATTTCCAAAGGGTAAGTTAAAGTATGTCAATTTCTAATTTTTTACCATAGAATTCCTTGACAAGCTAGAATGATAATTTTTGGGAAAAACACTTATTTTCCTCATTTCATAAAATTTCCAATACCATCAGTTGGGGGGGGGTACATTCATATCACATTCAAAAGCCCACATACTTTCAAAAGATATTAACTATTACATTATTATTATGAGCATACAATGTCTTTTCAAAAGTACTTAAAAGATAATTGGATGCAAACACAATCATGGTTGTCACAGAAGAACCAACCATGTTGCAATCCAATAAGGATATACTTTGCAACAATAATCAAATTATCCTTATGCAAAGTTCAAAGATCAAAATTGAATGCAATAAAAAAATAAGGTTGAAACACAAGAACCAACCATGTTGCAATTCAACTAAAAAACACTTTTCAGAAGTATGAATTTATCAAATGATATCATGCAAAGTTAAGCCAAAGCTCAAGGATCAAAAAGAATTATTGTAATATATTGCATGAGGACATGCAATAGCTTCAGTTTGGGGGTATGTTGGGCCTTGAAATTTTCATTTACTTCCATTACATTTTGACTTATATTTCCATATTATCACCTTCACTCCACCTCCATTTCATTACATTTACCTTACCATTACCACTATTGGGTTACATTTATGTTTTTCCAAACTTTATTAATTCCTAGTATTTTTAAGTGAATTTGTGGTTAAAAATTAGAAAATAGTATGCACATACTTATACCTAACAAGTGAAATGAGTTTGTTTCCATGTGTAGGTCAAAAAGAAGCTTCCAAAAGACCCTTATGTGGCCTCCTAAGGCCAAATTTGAATTTGAATGGAGAAGATGATGGGATCATAAGGATATGTGTCTCATTTCCTATTTATATTGTAACTCTAAGAAGACATGTGCCTTATTACTTCCTATTTGGATTGTAACTCTAGAGATATAGGGAGAGATTCATGGACTCTCATTAATGAGTTAACTTCTCATATTTTGTATAAATAGGGGAAGTTTTCTCCTATCAAATCATGTGTAAAATTGGAGTTATGCTCAAGCTTTGAATACAGAATTAGATTGTGGCACCTTACTCATGAATGTTCCTTCATTTTGACTTGGTTTTGCTTACATATGGAGCATCTCAATTTACCATCTCTCATACTTTTAGATCAGCTACCTAAAATGTGTGAGATTTACTTTCTTTTATATATTAAATTTTATTTGCTTTCTTAGTATTAGTTTTAAAATGACTATGTAATCTTTGCTTTTCTAAAAACATTTCAAAAGGATAAATTTATCTATTTTCCAATTAGATTAAGTTTGAGGAAATAGAGCTCAAAGTTATTTAGTTTCCTTTCATGTTCTGTTATTTACTTTCTTAGATCAAACTATCAATTCATTGTATAATTGAATATTCCTAAAAGATCGGGCTAAGAAGGTGTTCCAAATTGGGTGATTGAATGTTCAACCTATACAATCGTTGAGCTTTACTTTTATATGCTTTTACATTTCTTTTTAGATCCTTATTCAATTGTATAATTGGGTGTTCTTAAAGATCATTTCAAGAAAGTGATTTTATCATATTTCCAAATGCTTGAATACCTGACTTATGCAATTATTGAGTTTTCACTTTGCATGCTTTAATTTCTTTCCTAGATTTAAATACTGACGTATAATCGGTTGCTTGTACATCTTCTCAAGAGGGTAATTCTATCATATTGGATGTTGAATTGATTGAACGTACCTTAGTTGTTTTCCTTTACATGCTTTGAAATGCTTTCTTAGATTAAAAATTCAATTCCTACAAGTGTGATTGCGTGCTATATTTTCTTTTGAATTTGTTTTCTTTCTTTTCATTACTTGAATTTAATTTTCATTAATTTATTTCATAGATTAGATGAATTGGTTTTCGTTATTTTGTAGTTAGATTGATCTAAACTGAAAGACAATTTCTAGCACACATAGTGCACGCATTCTTCACATGTTTACAAAACCCCTGAGTTGAAAATTTAAATGACAAGCAATCATTTTTCCCCAACAACAACCTTGTTGAAAAATGCATCAATAAAGTCTCAATTAGACTTTTCCTTCGTCAAATTTTGAAAATTCGAATTTCCACATCAGCAGACAACTTGGATGCAGTTAACTTGTGTGAAATGGTTCTTGTCGCTTAGTTAGGTTAGTAAATTCAACTTAGATGGCTTGGACTTTATTTAAGAATGTGTGATTGCTAATTTTTAGCAATCAAGGTCAATTATTTCAATATGTTTTTAGTTAAACTAGTTCTAACTATTGGAGGAACTAGTGGAAGGTCAGTTATTCAGTGGGAAAAAATTCTAACTCAGTGATCATCTATTTAACTCATCAAGAAACCCAAAATATCTAGTGAATGCAGAGAATTCTAGTTCCATATTTGTGGTGGGGATTCCAATGCAGTGTAACATCAGTCATAGACTAGTCTTGAGTGTACAAGTGTTGCATGCAATCAGATGATCAACCTTGGGAATTTCACAATCAATTGGAGGAAAATTCCTATATAATAGGGGCCTAATTCCTTAGGATTTGAGCAAGGAAATAGGGGCTCAAGCAGAGGCATAAATTGAGTAAGCCAAGGTCATATATTCTTAGTGAGAAGAGATATATGATTATTCAAATGCATTTTGTGCTCAGACCGATAAAGCAATTGTAATACATCTCTATTCATCATATTAATACAAGCAAGCATAAGGGGTTTTTAGCATCTTCTTTCCCCTAGAAAAATATTGTGTTCATGTGTGTTATTTCTTATTTCATGTTTATGATTTATGCTCTAAATTGTGAATTGAATTCTACAGAGCAGTAGAGTAGGATTGTGTCTCTTGATTTAGATTAAAATTTCATGATCAGTTTCAGTTCTACACCATAATTTCTACATCGTATTTGAGAAGGACTTTCGAAGTTATTTCTCAGGATGTTCGAATATACAGCTCAGTGTAGTAAGATCTCTTTAGATTTTGGAAGAAGACTTTCAACGGGCTAATATTAGAGTATGTCTTGGAAGGTAGCTCAAATTTCATTGCATGGAAGGATCACGTGGATGCAGTGCTAGATGACAATGGATTTCTAGAATATGTCAACATAGATATTGAAAAACCATAGGCATCTTATGCACAAAACCTAGCTTAGTGGAAGAAATATGTAGTCAAGACGAGGAGAATAATCTTAGAGGGAGTACGAGACCATATTGTCTCAAATCTCCATGGGAAAGAAACTCCTTTCCCAATGTGGAAACAACTGACATAGCTATTCGAGAATAACAGTGACCATGGGAAACTGACTCTCAAGGATAAACTTCAAAATATCAAGATGTTTACGAATGACATTATACCATAGTATCTGAGCATATTTACACAATTTAGTGATGAAATTGGTCATGGAGTTGATGAAAATTTTTATAATAGTACATGTTAAGCCTAGCTCTTCTAGGCCTTCCCAAAAGTTGGCATAACTACTAAGATTCGGTGAACGGGAGGGAGAAATTACCAAATTTGGAATTCTTATGGTATGATTTGGATAAGAGGAGATAAGGCATAATATGAGAGATGGGACTTCATCCAAGGGTGAGGATGAACAAAAAATTTTATTAATTGGAAAGGGAAAGAAGGGAAAAGGGAAGAAATCTCAAACCAAATCAAATCCAGCCAAGGGGGAAAGAAGAAATACTTGTCTACAATTAAATGATTGAATTGTCATGAATTTGGGAACTATGCCACGAAGTGTCCAAACAAAGATTCAAGAAAGAAGACCTTAGGAGGAGAAGCAAGTGAAGCCTTGGATTTACATTTTGAGCTTGAATTCACCATTATCACATGCATGGCCAACACAATGATGGGGAGGATGTGGTACTTGGACTTGGGTGCCTCATTCCACATGATAGGGTGCAAATATTTTTTCAATGACCTAGAGGAGAAATATCTCTAGATGAAAATTGAGTTGGGGGATGATGGAAGGTACAAAACGACCATGATTGGTACAATCACCTTTTAGAGGGAGTCACGATCCCCTCTTCGACTCAAGGATGTCATGTTCATTATAGGCCTAAAGAAAAATCTCATATTTGTAGAGGTTTTAGAAGACCATGGTTGTGATGTGATCTTTAGAAAATGGAAATCATTCTTGAGACACATAGCCACAAGATAGGTGAAGCATATTGGGGTTCATTTGAAGAACTTGTAAAGTTGGATGTGGAAGATTGTGTTGCATTAAAAAAGGAGGAGAAAGTATAGAGTCATGATGTTGGTGAACTTTGGCACATAATACTTGGCCATTTTCATCATGGTGCCTTAAATATTATGCAGCAAATAACCACTGGCTTCGCTAAAGGAGAACTTGAGTAGCAGGATGTCTAAAAAGGTTGTACCTTGGGGAAGTATGCAAAATCCACATTCCATGATCAGGACAACAAAGCACATCTAGTATTGGAAAGAGTCCACTTTGATGTTTGTGGACCTTTCTCGATAGCCTCCACTAACATACATACATATTTTTTGATTTTTATTGATTACTACTTAGGCAAGTGTTGAATATTCTTTATGTGGAAGAAGGATGAGACATTCTTCACGTTTGTAGAACTCAGGGCACTGGTTGAGAAAGAGATCAGCAAGAAGGTGAAGGATCTTTGGAGCGAAAATGGAGGTGAGTATGTTTTGAATGAATTCAATAATTTTTTGTGTGAAATAAGGAATTCGAAGAGATCTCACAACACCCCACAACCCACAACAGAATGGGTTAGCTCAGAGAAATAATCGTAGAATTATGGGAGTTACGAGAGCTATGCTACATGAACAAAGCCTACCTCTGCATTTGTGGGAAAAGTCTTGTAACACAATAGTCTACTTGCAGAACTTGAGTACTCATCGAAATATTGGTATGATTACACCATTGGGAGCCTTCTTGGGGAAAAAGTCAGATGTGTTGCATTTCAGTATTTTTTGAGCCTCTGTTTACTACCAAGTCTCCAAAGATTCTAGGAAGAAGATTGAGCTGACAACATAGTTGGGACTTTTTGTGGGTTACACCAAAACTCCACACAACTACCGTGTGTGATTACCTTCCCTCAAAATGATAATTTTGTGAAGGGATGTAAAGTTTGATGAGGAGAAGGTGATGTGGTGCTCCCTTGACAAGGAGCTTCAGATCCCACCAGAAGAGAAGATTTTAACTCCAAAGGAGGAACCTCAAGAAGTTTTGGACCAACCAAAAATTGAGGAGAAGATAATGGATACATCCACTTAAGAAAAAATATCTATAGAAGGCACAAAAATAACCAGGGAAGATGATAGACTAGTGCAGGATGCAAGGGAGAATGTGGGAGCTCCTTCAAATTTGTGCAGACAAAGGAGGTCACTTGAGAGGTACACTAGCTACATGGCTCTAATGGCCGAGCTTGTAGAGATTGATCCATATTCTTTCAAGGAAGTAGTAGAAAAATATTTTTGGGTTGATGCAATGGTGGAGAAATATGAATCCATTGTAAAGAACGGTGTTTGGGAAGTGGTCCCAAGACCAGCAAATAAATCAGTTGTGGATTCGAGATGGATCTTCAAGGTTAGAATGCAGTAGATGGAAGCATAGATATATATAAGGCTATATTTGTGGCCAAATTATTCTCTCAAAGTTGAAGGAATTGACTATGAGGAAATATTTTCTCCATTATCAAGGTATCAATCCATTAGATTAATTATTTCATTGGTTACATAGATGGGGTGGAAGATCACCAAATGGATGTAAAAAAAAAATTTCTCAATGGGGTTATTGAGGAGGAGGTGTACATCAAGAAACCAAAAGTCTTTGAGACATTTGATTGTGAGTCTCATGTGTGTAGACTCAAGTGAGCATTATATAGTCTCAAACAAGCACCCCATGCTTGGTACACTAGGATCAAAATTTATCTCACTGGTTTGGGCTTCACCAAAAGTGAAGTGGATGTGAACCTATATCATATCTTGGTAGAAGTTAAATTTCTTATTATTGTATTATATTTTGATGATTTGATTTTTATTGGTGAATGAGTAGTTGATAAGCTCTTGTAAGGAGGACCTTGCAAGGGAATTTGAAATGAAGGACATGGGTCTCATGCACAACTTCCTCAGGTTAGAAGTATGGAAAGACTACGGGGAATTGTTTGTGTCTCAAGAAAATTATGCAAATAATATACTACAGTGATTCTGCATAGAGAGTTATAAACCCATGGAGACACCCCTAGCGACCAACTAGAGGAAGGAGGATACCACTTCAGTTGAAGAATTGGATGCTACTATTTATCGAGAGTTAGCGGGTTCACTGATGTGTCTTGTGAACACATGGCCATATATGTGCTATGAAGTTAAAAAACTAGGCTAATTTATGGTTAATCCAACCAAATTATATTGGAAGGAAGCTAAACAAGTTTTACAGTACCTCATAAGCGGTACCCAGTTTGGATTATGGAACAAATAGATAGATGGAGTGAAGTTGTGTAGCTTCACAAATTCAGATTGGGTAGGGATTCCATATGACCAAAAGAGTACATTGGGTGGAATTTTCATTCTTGGGTCCGCAATGGTTTCTTGGTACAAAAGGAATAAATAATGTATGGCACTCAACTCGACAGAAGCAGAATACATGGTTGCCAGTAAATCAACACGTGAGGTGATCTTGATGAGAAAGATACTTGTCAAATTGTTTGGTCATATGATGGATCCAATTGTGATATATTGTGATAATAATAGTTTCATTAAGCTTTATAAGAATCCCATATTTCATGATCAATCCAAGCATATAGATATTTTGTATCGCCATTTACGGGATTGTGTGGAGAGGAATATAATGTTGCTACAATACATTCTAACAGAGGAACAATATGTTGACATCCTGAAAAAGGATTTTTCGAGAGGGAAGTTCGAATTCCAAGGTGCAGGATAAGGGTGGTTGATAATCCCTTTCTTGCTGAGAGGGACTGTTGAAAAATTTAGCAAGAAAGTCTCAATTTGTCTTTTCCTTCATCAAATTGAGAAAATTTGAATTTCCACATTCGGAGACAACTTCGATGTAGTTAATTTGTGTGACATGGCTCTTGTCACTCTGTTAGCTCAGTAAATTTGAGTTAGATGTCTTGGATTTTAGTTAAGCATGTGTGATTTCTAATTTGTAGCAATCAAGGTCAGTTATTTCAAGTTGTTTTCAATTAAAATAGTTCTAACTGTTACATGAACTAGTGGAAATTCATTTGAGCATTGGGACAACAATATGACTTAGTGATCATCCAGTTAATTGATCAATCAACCAAAAATAACTAGTACATGCAGAGAATTTGATTTCCTCAGTTGTGGTGGATATTCAAAGGTAGTGTAACATCAATTGTAGACTAGTCTTGAGTGTACAAATGTTGCATGCATTTATATGATAAACCTTAGGAATTGCGTAATCAACTGGAGGGAAATTCCTAAATAATAGGGGTCTAATTCCTCAGGATTTGTGCAAGGAAATAAAGGCTCAATTAGAGGCATATATTGACTAATTTTGCATCAGGGCTTCTTAGTGAGTATAGATATAGGTTATGCACTTGTAGGTTGTGCTAAGAGTGAGCAAGAAATTGTAATACATCTCTATTCATCATATTAATGCAAGCAGGAATAAGGGGTTTTTAGTAGTTTCTTTCCCCTGGAAAAATATTGTGTGCATTTGTATTATTTGTTATTTTGTGTTTGGGATTGATGTTCTAAATTTTGAATTGAATTCTGCAAGTAGTGGAGTAGGATTGTGTCTCTTGATTTAGATTAAAATTTCATGAGAAAGTGCAATTATACACCCTAATTTCTACAAACCTAGCAGCAAAATTTTCTAATGTATCAACATCAACGTTACAAATCCTAGGAAAATAAACAATATTGAAAGCTTGGAATTTTGAAATTAAATTCCATACCTCTTGTTGATAACTTTTGAGATTAGGTGACACACAGTGTGTAGTATTTTGTACCTGTCATTTGACGATTTCAGAGTCACCTATTGGTTTCAGTATTCAAATTTTAGGTCGATGGATTTCTTCAAACCCAATATGTTTGATTCATATTATGCAATATTGTTGGTGCACTCAAATTCCAAGCAATAGGAGATTAGGGAAAATTTTAAGGATGGGATTTTATCTTAAAGTTTAGAAACCTTGGTGAATCTTACTAGTCCCCAATATTATGTAAATTGTAAAAAATTTTATGATATTTTTGTAAAAATATTTGGGTTTCTAATTATTTTATATTAGTATACATGAATTTTTGGTGAATTTTAGGTTAAAATAATTTTATACTATAAAATTTTGGCGAATCAATTTGTGAAAAAATGGAAATTGGAAAATCGTTTTTCGGAAAAAGCATGGAAGATTAGACCACGTGTGAATATTAGCCCCTAAAAGTTTCCCTGTAGGAGATCAAATTTTCTCTTTTGTGGGTCTAATAAAACGCAAATAGCTCCAAGGCCCTCCTTCAAACCTTCAAAATATAAAATCCAAGTATTATAAAAACTATTGCTACATCCCACACTAGTACTACCTACATCTATTGTACAAATGGCATTATCACTAGTTGGATTTCTAAGAAGGACTTCCACCTGTGTTTATGGTGGGACTGGTTGGAAGGCTGAGCCAGATGAAATTTTTGATCCACTTCAAGAAAACAATTTTGAATATCACTTCTGTGAATCCCAATGGTTCATTTTTTTCTCCAAGTGGTGTCAAGGAACGCTTCATGTAGGGCTCTCTTTCAACTCGAATCTGGTTATTTCTTCCCTTATATAGAATCCATAAGTGAGATTAGTCTATTGCAAAGTATCCTTGGATTTTTCTAGTCCAACCTTTGCTTAGCAGTAAACCATATTCTTGGGGAATGTCCATATTTACGATATTAATACACTGGTGAACTTTGTGATCATATGGCAAACATATAAGAACATTTTTGAGTTCACCTATATCCTAGACTAGTGATATGTCCAGTTGTATGATATGTGCATTAGTTTTGTCCCGTTGTGCATTGACTTTCTTAGTGACCAAAAATGGCATCACATTTGTAGATGCACTAAAATAAATCAAACAGTTGTGAACATTATAATTGAAAATCTTAGACGATAACAGAAATGGTAGGAAGAGAGTGTTAGAGCTTAAATTTACAACATTCACAACATATTTTATCATATTGTGAGAGTTATCAGACATTACCTATGATGAAATGTCTTTACCTATTGGAGTGTGTGATGAGAGTGCCTGGAGAATCATTTCACGCTGGCCCGTTATCCTTCCAAGCTTGAAGAGTGAAATTTTAGCATAAGATCTTTTCATATCCTCCACAATGTTGTAATCAATGTTTTCCATTGGAACGGGTTGTGCTAATGATTCAGGTGGTGTAACTTTATCTATTTCAACAAGAGTAGTGGACTTGTTCTTGTTGCTTCTGGAAGTGTTCTTTGAAGCAGGAGAACCTCCAGACTTATTATGTGAATTATGAGCAGGGTTGGAAGGTGGAAAAAAAAAATTGTAACAATTTTTTCTTAATATCCTGCCTATAAATAGGTTATTTTCTCCTCATATTGTAATTATTAGTTAACTACTTAGGAGGAGCTTCACTCATTGATGGCTTATTAACACCCTATTTGTTAGTGTCACATATAATATTGAACATGTTTACTAAATGTCCAGCACCTGAATTATCTTTAGTTGTGGCAGGTTCACATGTTTCTTCATTATTCTCAGACCATTCTTCTGTTAATAAGGTGTTAACTAGATTAGCCATCATTGTGTTCATATTGTGATTCCTCTGCGACCATGTCTATTCTGAATTTTTTTCTTGATGAAAGGTGCATAAATTATCCATGCCCAAACTTTCAATATTGAACACTATATTGGAACTATGAGTAGAGTTGGCATGTTGTGTATTGTTGTTTCTCTTGAAGAACGATGGTCTAGAAGACTTGCTGCTGGTATTGGATGCCTCACTTGACCGTCTCTTAAATTTTGATACTTTGTTCATGAGAAAATTTAGAGACTTGGACAAACCTTCCACGTTAAAAGAGACTTTTTATTTTGTTCTTCTGGAAGAGGCCTGGTTTTTATTACCAGCTTCCTTATAGCCATTTGAATCCTCATCATCTATGATGAATCTAATAAATCGCAAATCCTTTTCTACAACAAGAGCTTATGCAAATTTCAAGGCCAATGTTTCCTTCACAACTCTCTCTACAAAAATGGAAATGTTAGTTGGCAAGGAAAATGTGTAATAATATTTAGTGGTGTTATTGTGAGGTCATGCATCGGTGGGGAACATTTTCAAAAATCACATAAATATCTTATTAAAATATTTTATTCTTTCTTTATCCCCCACTTTCATATTCCCAAATTCTTTCAACAACATGGCAAGAGTCTTATCATCAACAAACTTTTCAAGAAACAACTTCTTAAACTCCCTCCAGTTTCATATTGAATTGGTTGGAAGATTGTGATAACATATAGATGCTCTACCTTCTAAAGTATATGAAAAGAGCCTATAAGAAACATCATTGAAACGTACCTCAAGCATTTGTATATGCATGTAGAACTCGTTTATATGATCTTCATCTTTGGTCTTCTTGTCTAGATCAAACTTTGGCAATAGCTTTTCCAGGTGTTTGGGCATCTTGTGAAGATTATCCAAAAGAGCGAGTGGCCCTTGGGCCATCCAATCCAAATTTGTGTCAGAAATGTCTCTGTCTTTTTCCTCCTCCTCTTCTTCTAAATATGAAGAAGCTTCTCCCTCTCCATTAGGATCTGAGATGTAGTCAAGGTGCTCCTCATCATAAAACTGAAAATCTTCTCCTTCATCATCTAGATTCTCCTCAACAAGTAGAAGTTCCCATCAATTTTTTGTAGGTTCAACCAACTCTTTGAGGGTTTCAATAACCAAATATTCCACCGATGAAACAAGAACTTCACTGGGAGTTACTTATTTCTTTACATGCTTATGAGGTATTATCACAATGAGAGAGAGCATAGCAAGAGCTCTCATAAACTGACTAGTGATGGATCGTATAGTCTGGAGTTGATCGTAAGTAACCTCAAAGGCTTGTCCTGTGCTAGATTGGATAGTTTTTTCATTTTCAGGAGTATGAGTGGGAGTGGAAATGGGAATTTTTTTTCCTTTTTCAGAAGTTTTTCTTGTTAGGATGTGGTGTGTTTTTAGCCATAAAAAGGTGGTTTCCCTCCTTCGAGCGTAATAATGTTGACGGTGTTGGATACCACAAACATGCAAGGGGTTCTCCCCGATGAAAAGTCCCAATTAGATGCTTAGAGTGGGAGCCCTTCCTGAAATAAGGCTTGACTGCCGAATATTATTAAAGATATTCCTTGGCTTCAATGTTCAGCACAAGAGACTAATGTACAAATACTTTTGGATTAGCAAGTGAGTATGCCTTATGGAATGTTCAACTACGAAATGTATCAGGGTTATTCTACCAAAATGGGAGAAAAACGTGAGCCATTTAAAGACAAGTAATAATACTAATCTAGAAAAGGCACAAGAGCATGTACAGATAAATGAATTATTGGAAAACTAGCGAAATAGTTCACATGGAAGAAACTATTGTTAAAACACATACAACACATCTTCAACAATAAGTACCAAAGCCACTAAAATAGTTCAATTTACTTAGTACAGATAAAAATAGCATACATAACAAACATTCCAAGAATAGTATTACTATATTTATGACATACACATGAAAGTGTGTTGGCTCAATGAGCTTCTGAATTAAGAAAAAGTTCCAAGATACTTCAAGAGAGTGAACACCACTATCCCCAATAGTGGAGTATTAGAGCAACCACTTGCTTCTCGAAAATATATATTTTCCTATCTAATTCCTGGTAGGAGGAGCCAAGGTGAAAATTCCTTTACATGAGAAATGAGGGTGTATATATAAAAAATGAGGTGATCACTCACCTCTCTTGTGACACTTGGACTACCCTCATGATTGTTTGACTTCTCTATGACCTATCAACTGCTACATGAATTTTCACATTCTATAAAAATCTCTTGGACTTTCACTTTAAATTACATTTATGATACAATGAAATTACAAAATCCACAAATGATGTGGCCAATAATGACATGACACCTTGACAAGACATGAAAATACATTGATGACATGGACTGCAAGATGATGCAGTAATGCCAAACCATTATTTCTGTTGCTATCTTTTAGTCTTCTTGAAATATAGTGCATGTTCTTTTCATTCCTCCTTTATCAGGCTTAAAGATAGAGAGTCTTCAATGTAATCGTGGTTTCCATTTGTTGTCACAATATTGTGTCCCTTTGTCTTCTCTTAATCAATCAAATTGTCTTTATAGCCAAAAAGGTCTCTTCTAGAATAGTCTCCTTCTCCATCTCCTTCATCATCATCCTGTCATGACATGAAATGATACCTGCAACTGAAATACACTCTTGACAAGATGATATCAATCCGAGAAACCCCTAGTCTAACATGCTTCAGGATGATCCATTAACTAAGATAGAACTAGGTGATAGGATGAGACACAGGCTCAAGGATTGTGCAATTGCGTAGTTTATCTAGGTGGCTCCAGACCCCCTCAAGAGATCAAGAGGGCTCATAAATGTTCAAAATTCAAATTGGTCGAATTGCTCTCGGACTAGGTTCAGATTGAAGTACTCATCGCCATAATTCCAATGGTGAGAACAGACATCCAATCTGAGCCCGTATGGAGAATTTAGAGTGAGTCAAAGTTTTGGTCAAATTTGGGCAGTGGGCCAGGTTTAAGTGTCCCACAAATTCACCGTCAACTGGAAGGGAACCCAGCACCCAAAAATGGGCAAAATTGTGGCCTCGTTAAATTTCCCAATAACCCTTATTTTCATTAAATTCAAAAATTGACAATTTGTTTTAAATAACAATAAAAAAGAGTTTGCGGGCCATTACCCCAGTCGCCCCCTTCAACGCATTAAACAAAAATAAAACTTGGGTTGACGAGTCACCACCCTCGCCGAACCCCATAACCATATATATATATACATGGCACCATATTAATATGGGCCAGCAGGAATCGAACCCGCCCGACCACGTAGGCCGGCCCGATCCACGAGCGGCCCAACCAAATAACAACATCAACCAACCGAAACAAAAAAAAAACAAATGTCAACACATGAAACATGCCCATTCAAAATTAACAATAGAACGTGCCATGTTAATTGGGGGGTCGATGGGGTTGGAACCCTCGACCACCCCGCTTCTATCTTAATACTTTGCAAATGGACCAAACGATCTGTATTGAAACATCCGCCCGAAATTTAATATATAACCTCGACCTCTGCATTCGAACTAGTAGAGGAGGGTGGACCAGCATAGCAGGAGTGTGAAACCACAACCCCACGTCAAGGTGGAACCATGTGCGAGCACACTTTTCGAGACAAATAATCTTTTGTATAGAATATTCTTTGATTCCTGAAAGATTCCATGGAGAGGTAAATTTCATTTTTAAGAATGATATGAATTTTACAGTCATTTTAATCATCATTTCACAGGGAACGCGATGGTAAAGTCAGAATGGCCATATGAGCATCATATTTGAAGATTCTCTGAAGAACATAACCTTAGGGAATCTTGAGGACATCAAAAAGATTCCTTGAGGCCGAAAACTTGCTGGAGTCCATTTTCGACTAACGTTATGTCAATTTTACACCTCTCGACGACAGGAAGTCAATAGCGATGTCTATTTTAGCAGCAAATATTACCATATTTCAGTCATTTTCTAGATTGGAGTGATGGTTTCTGATTCTCAAGTGTAGACAGTCAATTATATGCCCCTCAAGGCCATGAGTTCAACGGTATAGCCAAATTCAACAGCTGAGCATCCACTTCTTCATCCAGCTTCAGGGGTTGAGGTATATGCAGTTGGATCATGTGCCTCTTTTTGATGTGAGATGTATTATGATTTCTAGATACTTGCTTGATGCATGTTGTGGGATCTTTTTTTTGCTTCATGTGAGATTATGTCATGTTGATAGGAGGTCCATTGTGAGTGAGAGTTCTTGTAGCAGAACATCTCGTGGAGAGACAAGCCACTCATGTTTAGGGCACATCATTGTATAAACATAATCCATGTACATCTTCCCATTTCTAGCACTATATGAAGTGGCCTACCCCATTTTGACCGGAGACATAGCACACACTGGGTGAACTTCATTATCAATGTCTCGTGTTTTTATGTTGTTGATGGTTGCCTTGTTACCTCTTGCTCAAGCATGCATATGTGTTATTTTATGTTATTTTAAAATTCAATTCTAACAACATCACAGAAGTAAAAGATCATGGGTAAATCTGGTAGCGGATAGACCCATATCAAGTGGTATCAGAGCGGCCTTCTTGCTGATGCGAATTGCGAGCATGAACAATGATTGAACGTGCAACAATGGAGGATGTAAAAGATATGTACGAGGCCATGCTCAGGATGTCCAAAATGGTGGACATGATGTATGAAGCTCATAAAAGACAGGAGAAAGAAGAAGAAAAAAGAAATGCTTCATCCACATCTCACAGTAAATATTCATCGCCCTCATCGTATTCTCATCATTCGAATGAGAAGATCAATCATAGCCTTCAAGTAGATAATGTTGAATTGAAAGTGCTTCTACAAGAGGAGAAACAGGATAAGAAGAGAGTGTAGCTTCAGTTGCAAGCCGTAGAGGCAACCTTGGAAGAACTGAAACACAACAACCAGAGCCTTCAAGCAAAGGATGTTGAATTAAGGAGGCTTCTACAAGAAGAGAAAGGGGATAGGAAGAGACTGCAGCTTTAGCTATGAGCTGTGGAAGAGGTCTTGGAGGAGTTGAAGTGCAACAAAGGCTTGAAGAAGTCATCATCATGTATTTCTGAATCAACATCTGAGGTAAAAAATGTTGGTGTTTCTTCAGTTTCATCTTCACATGCTATCATTTTTGTGGGAAATGTGAAGATACCCATTACAGGAACTGGCATGAGACTCCTCACCAAGATGGGATACAAAGGAGGACGACTTGGCGTTAATTTCCAAGGCATGATTCTACCATTGGAGGTCATGCAAAGACCTCGATTAGAAGGTTTGGGATACACTTAAGGATAGTGCTCGAAGGTGTAAAAAGCTTCCAAATGATGGCTAAAATCATTGGGGAAAGAGAATGATGGGAACACTTTGCCATCATCCTATTACAACGCACATGGCAGTGAAAGAGTTGAGGCAAGCTCTTGTCACCATGATTGCACCAGAGACCAACAAGAAAGGTATAACAAGTCTCAGTATTCTAATGTTCATTGTGATTACAAGAATATCGCTAACAATGAACATAGATCATGGCATCGAAAAACATGTAGTTTTTTTGGATTACATAACCATGAATTTGCTAAGTGTTGGAAAATAATGACAACACAAAAGAGGATGAGGCATGAAAGGCCTTCTCCACCGTAGGAAAATAAAAAGGTAAAGCAGGTTTGGAGGAAGAATAATCATTTCATTCATTGTGATAGAAGTGGCTATCAAAGAGCCATGTGTTGGAGGCTCCATCCATAGCAACGTCTTAAGGACAAAGCACCAGAGCAGGAACCGGTTGAAACAATTGTTCGACAAGAAAATGCGCCACAAAGAGATGACCCATTCACTTCGATAAGTAAGAGATGGTTTTTCTAGGTGTGGTAGAGTGTTTTTGGCATTACTTTATCAATCATGTGTTTTATGTTAAAATGTAAAAGTGATGATGCAATTTCCATCACTTATGAAGCAACAATGATATTTTGGCCTTGTATTGATAGCTCGGGTATTTATTTCATTTTAATGTAAACATGAACACCGAGTATGTGTTATAACCTCGTAGAAAGTATGGGATGCTTGGGTCATACATTGGTCACTTAGTTAAGCATGTAATTTTTAAAATATTGTATTGCAGCTTTGCAAAGGATGCAGGTGTCGGCTCATTGCTTATGGCTCTAAAGGACAAAGGTGAAGGATAATGAAGGGTGACCTTTTGGGACACTTGTGGCGTAGACAAGGCACAAATTAGTTGCATATTATGTTCATGTTTTTGGTGGAACAAAATCTCCTCAGTGGGGAGGATTGATCTAGGTGGCTCCAGACACCCTCATGAGATCAAGAGGGCTCAGAAATTGTCAAAATTCAAAGTGGTTAGATTGCTCTCATACCAATTTCAGATTGAATTAATCGACGCCCTAATTCGAACGGTGTGAACAAATCTCCAATCCAAGCCCGTATGGAGAAGTTAGAGCGAGTCAAAGTTTTAGTCAAAGTTGGGCAGTGGGCTAGGTTTAAGTGTCCCATAAATTCACCGTCAATCGGCAGGGAACCCAACACCCGAAAATGAACAAAATTATGGCCTCGTTAAATTTCCCAATAACCCTTATTTTCGTTAAATTCAAAATAGACAATTTGTTTTAAATTTAAAAAAAAATATTAAAAAAATAGGGATGGCGGGCCATGACTCCCACCACCCTCCTTGACCCGTTAAACAAAAATCAAACTTGGGTCGGCAGGTCACCACCCCTGTCGAATCCTGTAACCATATATATATATATATATATATATATATATATATATATATATATATATATATATATATATATATATTAAATGGTTCGATGGATTGTGACCCCCTCCGAAACCCATGGGCCACCAGAACCATAACATACATGGCACCATATTAATATGGGCCGGCCGGAATCGAACCCGCCCGACCACGTAGGCTAGCCTGATCCACAGGTGGCCCAACCAAATAACAACATCAACCAACCGCAACAGAAAAAAAAATGTCAACACATGAAACGAACCCATTCAAAATTAACAATAGAATGCGCCATGTTAATTGGGGGGTCGATGGGGTTGGAACCCCCGACCACCCCGCTTCTATCTTAATACTTTGCCAACGGACCAAACGGTCTATATTGAAACATCTGCCCAAAAATTAATATGTAACCTCGACCTCCACATTCGAACCAGCAGAGGAGGGTAGACCAGTGGAGCAGGAGTACAGAACCACGACCCCACAGCAAGGCAGAACCATGTTCGAGTACGCTTTTCGAGACAGAGAATCTTTTGCAAAGAATATTCTTTGATTCTTGAAAGATTCCATGGGGAGGTAAAATTTCATTTTGTCAGAATGATATGAAGTTTACAGTAATTTTAACTAGAATTTCACAGGGAACATGATGGTAAATTAAGAATGGCCATTTGAGTTGTAGATTTGCAGATTCCCTACAAAACATAATCTTACGGAATCTTGAGGGCATCAAAAAGATTTCTTGAGGCCCAAAACTTGCCGGAGTCCATTTTCAACAAAATTTATGTCGATTTTACACCTCTCGATGACATCAATTCAATGGTGATCTTTGTTTCAGCAACAGAGCTTCCTATCTTTCGACCATTTTCTAGATTGGAGTGACGGTGTCTGATTCTCAAGTGTGGATAGTAGATTCTATGCCCCTCGACACCACGAGTTTGACGGTATAGCCAGATTTAGCAACTAAGCATCCGCTTCTTCAGCAAGCTTCAGAGGTTGAGGTATATGCAGTTGGATCATGTGCCTCTTTGTGCTGTGAGATGTATTATGATTTCTAGATCATTTCTTATGGGATCTTGTTTTTGCTTCATGTGAGATTATGTCATGCTGATAGGACGTCCATTGTGAGTGAGAGTTCCTGTAGCGGAACGTCTCGTGGACATACAAGCCACTCATGTTGAGGGCACATCCTCAACATGAAGTGGCCTACCTCATTTTTACATCGAGCCCAGAGACGTAGCCCACACTGGGTGAACTCCATTATCAACATCTCATGTTTTTTATGTTACTGATGGTTTCCTTGTTACCTCTTGCTTAAGAATGCATATGTGTTCTTTTATTTTCTTTTAAAATGAAATTCCAACAACATCACATAAGTAAAAGATCATGGGTAAATCTGGTAGCTTACGGAACCAGATCAGTAGCTCAGGAAGTCAGGGGCCAGGACTGAGCCTTGAGTTTGTGCAGTGAGCAATTCAGGCTGTCTAGGGTTAGAAATATCCATAGTTGAGGGGCTCAAGGTGTCAGGATTAGAACTTAAGGCTTGTGGTTTTATGCTACGAAATTTTAGAGGGGTAGAAGCATAGGGATTGCACAGTTCATAGTTCAAGAGCTAAATTCTGAGGCTTGATTCTTAAGACTGCGTAGTGAGAAGAGGATACTGATTGAAGGTAGGGACTGCACAGTTCTGGAGCTCAAGGGTCGAGACTGAGTACTGAGACTACATAGTGCGAAACTCTAGAAGTCAAGGGTTGTACATTGTATAGTTCCAAGAGGTAAGGTTTAAGCTTTAGGACTAAGACTGGGTAGTGTGTAGTTCAGGAAGGATGAGTGATGCTAGGTTGCTCGGTCATAAAATTTTCAAAATTTGGCTAAATGTGGGATCAGTGAGGTGAAAATGAATAAGGACAAGTTTGAGCATGATCACACACTTAGAAAACTTGACGACACAACATAGATTACCTAGAAAACATGGAAAACATACTTTCCTTAATGCGACAACATTGTGACATCTCTTCCCAAGTGTGACATTATAAATACACTTTGTGACGACAATGATGACACTTGTGAGACAGTGCTTGAAACTTTGGAAATGAGTATGATACATGTCTACATGATAAGAATGACTCATTAACACAAATATCATCCCTTGAGACAAACCAAAGTTACATTTGTGTGATGTGCGGCCCTTTCCATGCTAAAATACCACACTTTTATTTTATTCTTAACATGACAAGAACACTTAGAGAAAACACATGTAATGACTATTAATACTTAAAACGTTAATATGAAAAGTCAAAGTAGGCTTCGAAGTTTGGATGCAAGCCAAAATTTTGTAGGGTGTTGTAGCAACAACAATAGAACACTAGTGGATCTATGTCATTATTCGCCCCAAACATATTATTTAACCATTTACTCATTGGTGCTATGAGGTAAAATATCTCCTCATATTAAAATTTATATTTTACTCCATTGGATTTAGGTTATAATCCACCCACATAGTGTTTGACTTTGTTGAATTGATACTCCATAATTTATGTGATTCTTTCCATAAATTTAGGAGAAGTAAAAAGTAAATTTATAGTACATTCTTTATATTATAGTAATTAAACAAATTTACCATGAATTATTGCCTACCATAATTTATGGAATTCTTTGCAAAAATTTAGGTAGGAGTAAAAAGTAAATATGTTGTTACATTTAATATATATTTTTCCTTGCAAGATATTGTGGCTCTCATACCATGTTGAGTTTTTTCTTATTTTATGTTGGTAATTATTGTCTTATGACCAATAATTACACACTTGAAAAAAATTCAACATTAATTTTGTAAACATTATTATATTAATATAAGATATATGATATATTTACTAATGATGTTTGATTACAATTGAGGGCCCTCATATATATACATAGCTAGGGTGTCATGTCTTTTCCCTCTTTTTTTTTATAATTAATTCCTTATTTATTTTATATATATATATTCAACACTTTTTAATATATCCTTCTATCTCGAGGGTTTTTAAAGTATTAATGTTGTCCAACACATGAAAATATATTGTTATAGTCTCTTCTAGTTAGACTATATCTTGTGACAGTATAATTATCGATATTATTCCTCTTCATAGTCTATGTAGAATAATTTATTCTCACAACATGTATGCACATTATTGTACTCACAATCATAATTGAAACATAGTCCTCTTTTTTCTCTTCCATCCCTTTTCTAAGGTGTCAACCTTATCAATTGAGGGAGTTTAGGAGAGGGAACATGATGTTTTGTATATTTGTTAGTGACCACTCTTCTAGTAGCCATAGTTTTACTTTTAAATTTCCTTACTAGATTGAAAGAATGCTCTAGGGATTTCAGATAAAAATATGCACCTCATGTTGGATGCTTTACTTTAAAGTTCCCATAAAGAAGTCTAACAAATTATCCTCTAAAATATTATTTTCCTTGAAACTCAACTTTGGAATTCTTGATGTGTTTTGTAACTAGACTTTTTTGTCAAATATTTATGAATTGACTAAATAATGTATTGATTTTAGTATCTTGATCATAATGTGTAATCAATTCCTCCATACAAATGGACTATGATACAATAAAATTAAGTTTTCCTTTTACAAAGCCATCAACACCATACAAATTGATATTGTTCTATAAACATAGATGTAATATTTATGTTTTTTAAGACCTTCATTTAGTGTAGATCAAAGTATTTCTCCATCTAGAATATCCATGTTATAGGATTCTTACCATTAAACTTCCTCATATCAATCTTTGGAATGAAGTATTTCCTTGAATTTGCATTAAATCCATGATAGAATGGATCTTAAAGTGATGAATCATGATTTTTGGGCTCAATCTTTAATTCTTTCACATTATTATGATTTCCTTGCATTTTCATATCTCCTTTAGGAATTTCCTGGTCTTGGGTGTGTAAGAGGAGGGCTAGACATGGAATTTTTCAAATATTCCATATTCCTCTCCATGTTTTACATATAACCTATTTTTCTTTCCAATCTCTTTTTCACTTTTTCAATATAGTGAGATTTTTTTTCTTTTTGTTCTTGAGACACAATATAGATCTCTGGGGTTTAGATGGTGCAATATATTTTGAAGTTTCCTTAATTGCCATGTGAGAAAAATAATAATGTTCTTATTTTTCCTATTTATCAAAATTTTTGAATCACCATAAATAGATATTCCAATCAAAACTTAAGCCGCTTGTAAGTTATGTACCTTTAAAACCTTAATTTAAAGACTATCCAAATGACTGGTCATTTTCTTACTATATTTATGATATTTGAGCCTTTATGAGTTTAAATGTTTTAGCTTATAGTGCTTTGATATATGTCTTCTCTACAGTTTCACTAGTATAACCAAGATTTGATGTACCAAGTGAAAATTAACTTTTCCAAAACTTGTTAATTTTTTACCTCTTCCCAAGATCAAACTTGTAAAGCATGTCACTTCCTCAATTTCTCAAATATGATTGTGAATTTTTACTTGAGTTACTTTCATGTGTCTCTTTGTATATTTGAAAAATTCATAGTTTGAAGTCTCATATAAAAAAATAGCGAAAATGCCAAAGATCGCTCATTTGAAATTGGTTTTAAGACCACTCACAAACCCTAACTTCCACAAGATATATCTATGAAATTATAGTCAGTAAAAATCTAAAAATTTGACCAGATATACCTTGATATTGTTCCTTAATGTAATCAAATTTTTTATAGTGAAATTCCAACATTACCAGTTTGAAACTTATTTCAAGACTCTTCATAAACCCTAAGTTTTTCAAGGTATATATATGAAATTATAGTGAACCAAAATATAAAAATTTTACTAGATTTTCCCTAAGATATATTCTCAATTTATGTCAAAATTTGATGTTCCGAAACTTCCCCCAAAAAGGTTATAGAGAAAATGTCAATATGACTTTGTCGAAGCAGAAAAGCTATAGTTTGCATGCTCTGGTACCATATGTTATGAACCATGTGCCTTAAAAATGATAAAAGCTAATAGTTATAGTCCACTTCAAGGGGGAAACCTATCTTTACAATGAATACATTGTATAAGACAAGAATTTTTTATCGTAAGACCAGGTCTCCTTTGTGTATATATAGGAGACAAATGGTACAATTATAATGAAATGTTTTGGTCTACATAACATGTGGCTTGTATGGGGCTTAACAAATATATAGTCAACTTTTCTATTGTTTGCCACCATTACATATATTACATCAAGGGAGTAGAGAGCATTTGCTATAACTTACTATTCAAGTATGCAACTTATCATCTTGTTGCACTTCTCTTGGATACTTTATGTTCATATGATACAAGAGTTAGAAGACCATAAATTTCTTTGTGAATTGCAGAAGTATATAGAAGTATGTAGAAATATGAAAAAATGGAGGTCGTAGTTTGATTATTTAAAATTGTCCGGATAGTTTGATAGTTCTTAGTATTTTCAATTGAATTTCTATGTTTTTCAAGTAATATGGTCCTTGTTCTATTGGGTTCTAACATTAGCCCCTTTTCCTTTTCTACCAAGGAACATAACATGTAATGTTATCTAGGCAATGTTGTTTCAATCCCCGTTTTGGTGTCTTTGCTTCCTAGGTATCTGACTCTAACAACCAGGGACATTATGGTAAATTTTCATTGGAAAACACACCATGTTAAATATTTCTGACCAACACTCATCAATACTAGATATATTTATAAAATGCTTCAAGGGAATTGGAAATACACACCTGTCACATATATCATTATGGATTTGTAAAATGAAATGCATTAAAAAATATTTTAATGAACACAACATGTTGTCAAGAAAGAACATGAAATAGGGTGTTGGAGTGTGCTTTAAGATTGAATTAGGTAATATAATACAATGTGAGTTCATATTTGGAGAGTTAAAAAAAATAAAAAATTGAAAGCCATATATTATTGAGTATTTGTTTTTCCATGTAATGAGGCTCAATATCATTCAATAATAAGGCTATAAGAGATTGCAACAATATATTCATATGAGCTCAACATGTCAGTTGTGGGAATTGAACTTTTGGGGGTAGAATAATAATTATTCCTCCCAATCACTTGAGATAAATGCAATTAACATATTACTAAGTATATAATAGTCAAAATGTGTTTTAACATATTAAAAAAATATATAGATATTGCTAGGGGATTTATAATTTGTTAGGAGGAGATAAGGGGTATAGTTGAATTAGATTAAATTAAACTAAGGAATATCAGAAGAAAAGTAGTCCACCAATCTATATCATTCTCATCTAATGCATATTAGAGTTATAGCATGTCACCATAATAGAATTAAAAATAAGTGTCACTAAAAATGAAAAATAGTCCACAAATCTATATCATTCTCATCTAACGCGTATTAGAGTTATAGCATGTCACCATAATAGAAACAAAAACAAGTGTCACTAAAAATGGATATGTGAAGTAGCTATTTAAAATAGTTTTTTTTTTAAATGAAATTGTGTGTTGAAAGGAGTTTTAATAAAATGATTTTAAATGGCACATTTTAACATTTAATAAAATTAGAGATAATTTTTAATATTCAAGGAATGCATATATGATGTCATAGTTTTATTGAGTAGAACACATAAAAATATCTTATTGATCTGAAAATGGAAGTACTTGAAAATGTGTGCAAGGTATCCATTTCCATTAATTAAATGTGTACAAAATTCTCCAAGTCTTGTTGATTAAACAACTACTTAGATCTAATCTAGAGATTGACTGTAGGGGCATTTACTGGATATGTCACCTTTGATAAAAAGATGAGATCCAGAGGCTACCTGGCCCTTTACAGACTCTGTCTTTAGAACTTGTAGAATTTAACACTCACAATTTCCATCAAATATATGTGCAAAATGTTATTCATGTCCTGCAATTGAAACAAAGTGTTTATGGAACTGTATAAGAATTTATGTGTGAAGTCAAGTTAATTTAATTTTTTGTTTAACATATTAAATCAGAAATTTTGAGCAAGATAACTTCAGCATAACATGACACAAATTTTTGATGAGAATTTCACCCCTCCCGGGCTACGTCTGCTAGATCAAGCCTCCCAAATGAGAGCTTGTCCTCTTGTATTAAAATGCTTCAAAATGCTAATACAAGTTTAAAGGTGTCTCAATAGAAAAATATGAATGCAAATACTGATTCAGAAGGTATGAAAAAGCTAATAATGCCTTTCCAAATTCACTAAACAGTGAAGAATTACCATAAACAGTGATTTCTTCAATAAGGCCCTCACGGCTCTTTGAACTCCTATGTAGCTTTTTGGGCTGAAAAAGTCCTAAAACAGGTCTGAAACCACTTCCAATAGGTTCATAAGGTCAAAATTATCTGAAAAGTATATTTGTTTCACCTCAAACAGAAAGGTACAACTCAAAACAACTCCAACCCCAAAATGGCCCTAGTGGCCCTGAAAACTCTCCTGAAGGTTTTTGGCCTCTGAAAGCCTTCAAAAAGTTTTGAAACCTCTTCCATTGGTTTCATAAGGTGGAAAATAGCTGATAATGGACTTTGGCTCACCTTAAACAGAAAGGTACAACCCAATACAGCTCTATTACCAAAATGGCCCTAATGGCTCAAAAAGCTTCCCTAAAGCTACAATGGTTGTAAAACACCTTTATTTCCTCTAGAACCTATCTCAATGGCTCTGGAATGCTGAAAATAGTGAAAAATGACTTTTTTTTCACCTCAAATGGTTAACCATAGCTCAACACAACTCCAACTCCCTCTTGGCCCTGATGGCTCTCATTGCTTCCCTGAAGCAAAAGGGACTGAAAATCAACTCCAATGTCTCTGAAACCTGTTCCAATGGATTCAGAATGCTCTGAATACCCAAAATCAAAAAAAAAAAATTGTTCTAAAAGGTTCTCCCTATCAAAAGTTATGCTCGAAACAGTATTTTGCCCAATGTCATGTAAAAACCCCACTAAAAGTGGGTGAACTGGAGTTAACACTCCAAAAATGGCGGAATTGACCAAAATAGGAGGAACTGCCCCCAAAATTTCGGTGGTCAATACACTGGCATTAAATTTATGTAAGAGTGGTCACATGAATAGCTCCGCCGGGACCGTCGATTTAACATCAATCCAACAGTTTGTTTTAAAACCGTGGCATTTAATATTAACTGTGTGGCTAGCCGCATGCTCAAGAACCCGCCAAAGATAACCATTAGTTATTTCCCACCAGTGATAGGCCCGCGGTCGTGGCAGTAAGGTTTTATGTGGGGGTTGGCCCCCTTTGCCGCCAGTTTATTTTATATTAAACTTTAAATATATGTGAAAACCTTTAGTGGTAAGATCTACCACGTAGCCTGAGTGGTCGGGCGCAGTCTTTGCGGGAGATAGGTCTCGGGTTCAAAACCCATAGACATACAATAATTTTTCCATACCACATTTCCACGGCCTGGGGACACGTGGTGGCCTCTGGGCTTGCCACGTGGCACCCTCCGATTGGCCAGAATCTTCAAAAGTCAACCCACTGACCAACCTACACTTGCCACATGTCGAAATCGGATTGGTCCAAATGGAATATTCTAGGGAATATTCTACTGAATATTCCAAGAATATTCCTTGGAATATTTTTTTTTTATTTTTCCAATTTGAAGGTCAAACTTGGTCAAACTGGTCTTTTCCCTGAAATTGTGAATTTTCAAACTTGAATAACTTTCACATACAGTGTCGGATTTGTGTGTCGTTCATGCCATCAGGATTGTATCGCTGAGGCCTATCTGGTCATTTAGGTTGAAAGTGATTTTGAACACTTTCAATTTTGAGCTTTTTCCATGGCTTAGACTTGAGCTCCTGATCACACCTCCCAAATGAGAAGCTTTTAGACCCCAAAAGCTCACTGAAATTCTAAAATTGAACTGTAGTACAGAAAATGAGAGAAATGCAACATCCTCTTCTTTTCAGCCTTCAAAAATTTTCCTGAATTTCCAACTGTTCACATGGCGAATTTTGATGAATGAGCCATGTACTTGTGCCGAATCCTTACCAATTTTTCTTGCCATACTAATCTACCATTCTAAAACCAGCAATGACCCTTGCTGAACTTTGTGCCCTTTTTGCTTGCATGTCTTTCCATCCCATGGAATCTTGCACTTCTTTGCACTGACACTTCGTTCGTTGCACCAATCGACACCAAAGGCACCTTGTGCAACATACGACATCAATAAAAAGTTGACAATGAAATGTGCTATACAATTGACACACAAAATCAGTAACAAGTGTGCACACAACCGACACAAGTCAATAAACATGTATGACACAATCGACACAAGTCGATAAACATGTGTGACATAATCGACACAAGTCGACAAACAAGTGTGACATAATCGAAACAAGTTGATAATCATGTGTAACACATTCGACACAAGTCGACAAACAACAAGATACATCTTGACAAACACATGTGTATGTATCATGTACAATGAACTATATACAGTTCGATAATTACACATACAACCTATATGTACATGTACAACTTCAACTCTTCTTTTCAAATACCAACAAGTACATCATCCCAAAAAGAATGTGGGTGACTAAGAGCTGAAACTAAAAGATATTGCTGCAACATAAGTGAGTATAATACTCATCTTTTACACCTCCATGGCGAAACTTTGCAACAACAAAGAAATTCCTTCAACTGAAATTGCTTTACATGCGATCTTGCATCAACTTTTCAATTGAAATACATGCATACCAATCTGAAATTTGCATGTACAAAATCAGTATGACTTACTACATTAAGAAGTTAATCCACTTCCTACCAAGCCAACTCCATGGTGTATTTTTTGCTTGCAATACACCTTCATGTGAATCTTCCATTTCCATATCAATAATGGACTCCATAGATCCACTTGCGCCAAACCTTTTGTCCTCTAGTTGCATGTGCTTTGGACAATTTGTTGGATGCAAATTCCAACGATGAGAGACATCATGTCCCTTCCTTTGACAAAATGTGCAACTCTTAAGCACTTTATGAGAAAGTTCTCTTTTCCTCTTCTGCTTCCTGTGTGCTTTCTTTTTCAACCAACATCTTGAAGCAACATGGTTAAATCCACCACAAAATGTGCAACAAAACTTTCTTTCATTTGAACAAGCAAAATTATCATTCTTTGCTGAAACATAATCAAATTGATCATGTGAGTCATTATACCTCTTTTTCTGCATGGAATTTCCATCCTTTTTATCTTCAAAAGACGATGAACTAGTAGAGGAGACATCTTTCCTTTTCAGACTTTCATCACAGTTCTTGTCTTGAAAACTGTTTGAACTTGAAGGCTCGCCATAAGCAACATGTTTACCCTCTACTTGCTGCAATTATGGCTTAAAATAATGGCAATCATCCTTAAAACAAATTTGACATATATGCATTTCAGAACTTGGAATAAATTTTCTCTTTAAATCTGCATCACATGCATTCAAGGATTTGGAGTCTTCGCCATTAAACTACACATAACCAAGACCAACATTCTCGGGTCTCTCCACAACTAAAATAGGGTCAACCATGCCTTGTGCATGCTTTCCCAAACCTTTTCCTTCATGATAGCCAATCTTAAACATTATTTTGGACCCGATTCCCCTTGTATGTTTTTCAAAAAGACCAACACACTTTTCAATTGAGGAAATTGAAGACAATTTGGAATGGTTTACATCTTCCTCACACTTGTTCTTGGACAAAGCTTCTTGAGCTTGAAGCAGTTGTTTCTCCATGTCATGCAACCTTTGGAGAATTTCTTCCTTCTCATCCTTCATAGCCAACAATTGTGCATGAAGCTTAACACTTTCTCTTTGATCCTCAATGAGAATCTGCACCATGTCCTTCACCTTAATGAACTCATTCTTCATATCATCATTGAAGAATCTCTTGAAGGAGGAAACTTCGCTTGTAGAAGAATTTAACATTATGTAAATGGTCAAATTAACAAAAGGAACTTCCAAATAAAATTTCTCAAAGATTTCCAACAAATGACAAGCTTTCAACCAAAAGTCTTTAAAGACCCCTTCTTATTCAAGCAGCCATAAAACACAAACTCCAATAGATTTTGTAGCAAACACTAACCAAGTGAGTTTGTTTTCCAAAGATAATCTTGAGGTACTTTGGGGTAAGGAAATAGCCTACAACTCTTTTTTCCTTTCCAAGATTTAGCTATCAACAGCTATCTTTTCAACCCAAGAAAACTCATACAATCAACCATTTTGCAACCAATAAAACAGTCAATATTTTACATTGTTTTAACACCTTTTGCACAAAAAAAAATGCTTAACATAAGCACAACCAAGCTTAACCAAACCTCCGATACTATCTAATCTGAAAATGGAAGTACTTGAAAATGTGTGCAAAGTATCCATTTCCATTAATTAAATGTGTACAAAATTCTCCAAGTCTTGTTGATTAGACAACTACTTAGATCTAATCTAGAGATTGACTGTAGGGGCATTTACTGGATATGTCACCTTTGATAAAAGGATGAGATCCAAAGGCTACCTGGCCCTTTACAGACTCTGTCTTTAGAAATTGTAGAAGTTAACACTCAATTTCCATCAAATATATGTGTAAACTGTTATTCATGTCTTGCAATCGAAACAAAGTGTTTATGGAAAATGTATAAGATTTTATGCGTGAAAGCAAGTTAATTTAATTTTTTGTTTAACATATTAAATCAAAAATGTTTAGCAAGATAACTTCAGCATAACATGACACAAATCTTTGATGAGCAGTTCACCCCTCCTGGGCTACGTCTGCTGGATCAAGCCTCCCAAATGAGAGCTTTTCCTCTTGTATTAAAATGCTTCAAAATGCGAATACAAGTTTAAATGTGTCTCAATAGAAAAATATGAATGTAAATACTGATTCAGAAGGTATGAAAAAGCTAATAATGCCTTTCCAAATTCACTAAACAGTGAAGAATTACCATAAACAATGATTTCTTCAATAAGGCCCTTACGGCTCTTTGAACTCCTCTATAGCTTTTCGAGCTGTAGAAGTCCTCAAACATGTCTAAAATCACTTCCAATAGGTTCATAAGGTCAAAATTAGCTGAAAATGATATTTGGTTCACCTCAAACATAAAGGTACAACTCAAAACAGCACCAACCCCAAAATGGCCCTAATGGCCCTGAAAACTCTCCTGAAGGTTTTCGGCCTTTGAAATTATTCAAACAGTTTTGAAACCTCTTCCATTGGTTTCATAAGGTGGAAAATAGCTGAGAATGGACTTTGGTTCACCTTAAATAGAAAGGTACAACCCAATACATCTCTATTACCAAAATGGCCCTGATGACTCAAAAAGCTTCCCTCAAGCTAAAATGGCTATAGAACACCTCTACTACCTCTAGAACCTGTCTCAATGGCTCTGGAATGCTGAAAATAGTCAAAAATGACTTTTGGTTCACCTCAAATGGTTAACCATAGCTCAACACAGCTCTAACTCCCTCTTGGCCCTAATGGCTCTCATTTCTTCCCTGAAGCAAAAGGTACTGAAGATCAACGCCAATGGCTCTGCAACCTATTCCAATGGATTCAGAATGCTCTGAATACCCGAAATCAAAAAATATTTCGTTCCAAAAGGTTCTCCCTCTCAAAAGTTATGCTCCAAACAGTATTTTTTCCAATGTCATGTAAAAACCCCACTAAAAGTGGGTGAACTGGAGTTAACACTCCAAAAATGGCAGAATTGACCAAAATAGGTGAAACCGCCCCCAAAATGTTGGCGGTCAGTACGCTATTATTAAATTTATGTAAGAGTGGTCACATGAATAGCTCCGTCGGGACCTCCGGTTTAACATCAGTCCAACAGTTTGTTTTAAAACCGTGGCATTTAATGTTAACTGTGTGGCTGGCCACATGCTCCGAGAACCCGCCAAAGATAACCATTACTTATTGCCCGCCGGTGATAGGCCCGCGATCGTGGCAGTAAGGTTTTATGTGGGGACTGGCCCTAAGGGGCTGGCCCCCTTTGCCGCCGGTTTATTTTATATTAAACTTTAAATATATGTGAAAACTTTTAGTGGTAAGATCTACCATGTAGCTTGAGTGGTCGGGCATGGCGTTTGCGGGAGATAGCTCTCGGGTTCAAAACCTGTAGACATACAATAATTTTGCCATACCACATTTCCACGGCCTGGGGCCACGTGGCAGCCTCTGGGCTTGCCACGTGACACCCTCCGATTGCCCAGAATCTTCAAAAGTCAACCCACTGACCAACCTGCACTTGCCACGTGTCGAAATCGGATTGGTCTGAATGGAATATTCTGAGAAATATTCCTTGGAATTTTTTTTTTTTAATTTTTCCAATTTGAAGGTTAAACTTGGTCAAACTAGGCTTTTGCCTGAAATTGTGAATTTTCAAACTTGAATAACTTTCACATACAGTGTCGGATTTGAGTGTCATTTACGGCATCAAGATCATATCGCTGAGGCCTATCCGGTCATTCAGGTTGCAAGTGATTTTGAACACTTTCAATTTTGAGCTTTTTCCATGGCTTGGACTTGAGCTCCTGATCACTTATAATATTCATTTATATTTAAAAATATTATAAAGTACTTAAAAGTTAAATCTTGCTAAAAAAATTTTAAGAAAGCATTTTAATATGTCTATGAAAATAGTTATTAAAAAAACTAATAATTTAATTATGAATATAAATATAGAAATTTTAAAAATTAGTAAAAAAAAGTCATATTTAAAAACATTTAAAATTGTGATAATTTTTTATTTAAAAAAAAAAAAAGGTAAAATATTAGGAATTTGACTTCTGCGATCCATAAATTAAGTATCAAATCTTTCAGTGAAAATCACAATGAAGAAATTTTTGTCAACGCGTTTCGAACCAGCGTCGACAAAAAATTTCTCTATTGTAATTTTCACTGAAAGATTTAAAAAAAAAAAAAATTATTAAAAACATTTTTAAAATAATACATCAAAAATACTGTCAAACAAATAATTTTTATGAAATAAGTTAAAATTATTTAAAAAATGAAATAGTATATCAATAATTCACTAAATAAATCTCTAATAACATGAATTCTTAAATTATACACAACGTCTCATATTTTTTATTTCAATATGAGTTATTTAAAAGCTGGGCATCATATTTCTTATTTCTTATTTCAATATGACTTATTTAAAAGCTGGCTATCCTCAATTAAATGTAAATGAACACTTAACATGAATTCTTAAATTATATACAATGTCTCATATTTTTATTAAAATATGACTTATTTATTTAAAAATTGTCCATCCTCAATTCAAATTGACACTGGCCTATATTAACAAGCGTCATATTTTAATTAATATAATAAACAAATTGTGAAAGATGCTCAATGGTTGTGTATGGTTATTCTCAATTCAAATTGACACTTACCTATAAGCAAGTGTCATATTTTAATTAATGTAATAAACGGTCTTATTTTAATTAATGTAATAAACAAATTGTGATAGTTGTTTGCTTAAGCATTCTTACATTTTAAAAAACATACTATAACATTAAATATTCTAATAATAATAATAAAACAAAATTGAAAAAAAAAAAAAAAAAAAGCAGAAATAGTGATGGCAATTTTACTAGTGGTAGATCATAATCATGATTACCTTAGACATGTCTCAATTCTCTGCCTCACACTCTTGAAATTTTCCCAGCGTGTAAATTTGAGACCTTATTTTAGACTTCAAGACAAGTGCATATGATTACTTGATATGATTACTTAAAAAAAAATATCTTATATTGCAATTTTTTTTGGCTGATGTATTTTAAAAGCAGGATACAGATTTATGTACAGTAGGTAAAGATTTTGATGGATTGTGTGATTATGTGCTTGGGACATGACCAATCTGTTTTGGTAACTTGTGGGAAATTACAGTGAGCTTGAACGCAGCTTTTTAATTTAAAAAAAAATGTTTGCTGGAATGAAATGTGATGAGTGATAACTGGTGTGAGGGAGGTCAACCTGAAATCATAGGCCAGGGGCCATGATTTTGGTTGTTGAGCTGCATTATTGTTTGGGTTGGTGAGACCTGACAAATTGTGACAGCAAAGCAATTTGAACAACCAATGGTGGTAGGAGAAATGGATGGGGTCTACTCGTGAACAGGGAAATTAGGGTTGGTATTGGATTCTGTTCTCACGCCACCATTTTTATAAAAATATGTTCTAAGCTTCTGGTTCTGGCCATGGGGTTGGTTGATGGTCGCCACTCACCTTTCTTGCACTGTTCTCCATAAATCTCCGCTAATTTTTAAATATCGCGACATTTTTTGTATACAGGCAGCGTATGTAAATTCCCGCCCTGTCACGAGTCCTAAGAAATAGAGCATGTACTTCCAAAATGATCCAGACCGAGCAGCAGCAAGTTAGAAATTCAAAAATATTCAGGGCTCCATAGAAACCCTTTGTTAATTAAGCTGCAAAGATTGGAAGCATTTGTGTGCCATGGATTACACAACAGTTAGCAGCATTGCAGAAACAGGGGACTATGAATTTATCAGCGTGGGAACGAAAGGTTCAGTGGGAACGCTGGTCTCCATGGAATTGGACTTGCTGAGCAAAAATAAAGAAAATCGACAGCAGAGAAAAGATGCTAAAAGTTGCAGCAAGATTCGAAGTGAGACAGTTTCTGTGCTCTGCGACAGGCGGATGGCTTTGAATTCTTCTGCCAGTCGCAGGGATTCCATCAATGGGAAGAAAAGCGGCAAACAGGGGTTTCTTTCAGGCGAAGTCGGATCTCCGGCGGATTCTTGCAGAAAAAAGGGGGAGGGTTTAGGGTTACAGAAGTCTAGGTCTGTAGGAAGGCATCGAAATTCCGGCGAAAAGGCCGTTAAAGCTCGGAAATCTGTGTCTGATTTGGACGAGGAGAGGGGAGGGTTTGTATGGATTAATAATCCCAGTATGCCGGTTAAAAAAAATCGTCGTCAAGATTTGTACTCTGAGACTCCATTGATGTCTGCTGGATTAATTGGGGATTTTGAAGATGATGTTGAGATTGAGCGAAACAGGCGACTGAAAACTGGACTGTCAGTAGTGGAGGTTGTTGATTTGAAGTGCAAGGGGCTTGCTGGTAACAATAATAATAAGTTGCAGGAGAAGAATTGGGGGAAGATGAGCGCCATTGCTAATCGGGTAATGAAAGGACTGGGATTCTCCAGGCTTAAGCCTGAGGAACCTGATGATTCGTTTATTTAATTATCTCTTTTGTGTTTGGGCTTGATAAAAATAACACGCAGAAATTCAGCAGTTCTCTGTCTTCTTATACCTGTGAAAAATTCCTCCATTGCAGAGCTCTGTGGCCCTGGTTATTATGTATATATTTTCATGTGAGAACTCATAGCCTGGTAACATCAGAAATGGCTTTATTTGAGTTCCCGCTTTAGTTTTGTCATATTTCTATGCATTTTTTTTTTTCTTAAGGTGTTCTTCATCTTCCTAGTTCTACAAATTACAGACAGTCAAGCAACTCCATTACAACAAGCATATTTAAGTCCAGTACATCTTTACTTACAACAGAAATGCCCATTTTCTGTTGTTTCATTTCAATCATTTTTAATACAATATACTTTCAGGTTTGTGTCTCTGTTTGCTGGTATCTTTTGCCTTACGTTCTGAGCATTTCCATGCAGATCAATCATTTGCATCAATTTCAAATAACATTAAGTTGATGTGAAAATCAGAGAAATGCACTCCTTTTTACTATATTTTGTCAATAAAGTTTCTCACTTTTATTGTTAGCCATTATTTTTAAATAATATGATATTTAAATTATTAACGTGAATTCATGCATCATCTTCCATTATTTTATATAATATGATATTTATGTTATTAACTTGAATGATTACATTTTGTACATAATTTTCTTTTAGTGTTATTTATTATTTTTTAATTATTAATATAATTTTTTTATATTTTTTTTCTAAAATTTAATTAATTTATTAGAAATATAAATCATAATAGAGAGGTATAGATGGTTAAAAAATCTCAGCTACCACTTTTAAATTTATTGTGGAACTTGCTACAAAGTAGAGCAAATCAAAGAAAGCAATGTTTAGGCATACTACACCTAGAACAAAACACCAATGGGATCTACTAAGAAAGATAATACAAGCATAAGAGTTCAAAAGACAAAATGACAAACATTCAAAAGGTCATACCTTAAAGTAAACCATGTTTATAATACCAAATAATCTATAAACCAAAATGATTAATAGGAAATTGGACTATTTTGTGACCAATAAAAAAAATCAGATATTATAAAGGATTTATATAACCTTCCTCACAAAATGATAAACGTTCATATGTGCCCTATCTTTAATGAAACCAGGATTATAATACCAAGTAGTTTGTAAACCAAAACGATTAATATACAATAGAATTATTTTGCAAGAGGAAAACCGATAAGAAACTCAAAAATTATAAGGGATTACTATAACTTGCCTCCTTTGAGGAAGGGCAAGGGACAAGTGGAGTGTCCTTGGAAGAACCAAGAGCCATGAAATTTTTCCACCATGCTTCCTAACCAACCAAGAAATTGAAATAAGCAAGAGACAATTATGTTTTTCTACTAACTCCATGTAGTCACATATACCCTTCCAATCATCTTCCTAAAATGACAAAGCATGGGCCACAAAATATTTTCTATGCCAATATAGCTTCATTATGTTGTGGAATTTAGTTTATCTCGTGTGACTCAAACCTCACTCCATGATGAACTCAACAATCACAACATTGACCTACTCCTTTTTTAGCAAATACCTTGAATATTTAACCCTCTTCTCAACCACATTCACACATTTATGTAGGTCGAGTGGAGTGGCTTAGAAGTCATCCAAGGAAATAACAACAACCTCTATCTTGGTACTAGTTTGATGCAAAGGTGTTTTTCCTTCATCTGTAGACTGAGGTAGCATAATGCCAAGATAGTAACAAATTAAATCCAAATGGTAAGTTTGGATTAATAGAAAGATAAGACATACAAGTAGGAGATTAGGGAGAAAATAAGGAAATTTACCCTAGTGATCACCCTTAAACTATAAATTGATGCCACAATGGACTAGAATTATTATGTAAAGGGACTAAGACTACAGGTTGACCTCCCACACATGTGTTGAGCCTTAAAAATGTCTTTTCTTTTCACCAAACTCCACTTCATTCCATCAATCCTTCATCATTTATAGGCTTAAAAGATCAATAAGAATGATTAAAATCACTTTAAGAATACATGCAATGACTAACTTCTTGTACTTTCATGATTTTGTTATCTTAATGATTTCCGAGCAGTTTTAGCTACAGAATGCAGTCATTCTGTAGCTAGTCATATGTTTCGTAGCCATCTTGGTGTTTAAATAGGTTACATGTGTCATTTGAGGGAAAGACGTATATGGTTAGACTCCAAAACTCTCCTGCATCATTCCTTGTCATCCACGAATGCTGAGAAAAAAACTGGAAGTGATTATGCACGTGGTTAAAGCTAAAATCCAAGAAGCAGATTTCTATAAGGATAAGGACTCTTGATTTGCCTTCAGCAAATCACGAGTCCTCAACAGGAGTTCTAGTTTGATTTTGACTGTAGAAGACACCTATGCAATATCAGTTATGTAATTGCCTATAAAAATAACTCGGTGAACCAAGAAAGACAGTTGATATTTTTAGTTTTCGAATACTGTGATAATTTGTTTCTGAGCATTTTAGTTAAAGGAGAACAACTTTGATGCTGTTCTGGAGACAACTTTAAGAAGTTAAAGATTCGTATGCCAATCTGATAGGAGAGGGCCCCTGCTATCTGAAGAGGCTTTTACACGCTTTCTAGATAAGTAACCCTTAATTCTGTTTTGTTATATTCCTTACTTAGGCAGTTTTCTAAGTTCATCTTTTTGCATTATGTTTTATGTCGTTTACTTACATCGAAGATCCTCATAATATTGCAGACAACCTTGTTCTCATAAGTTTTTCCAATATATCTCTAATACATGAATGAGATCTAGCTATAGTACTTTGAGTTAATTGCATTTCAGTTCTATTAGTTAGATTTAGAAGATCCTCACTATTTTGTAAGTTGTTCTTGTTCTCAAGCTCTTCTAACATATCACTATTATATGAACGAGAATTAGTTATATTATTTTGAGTTATTGGCATTTTCTGTTCTACAATTAGGTAAGAGATTCTCATGTTATTACAAATAGTCTTTTTCTCAAGTTGTTCCAAGAAATCTCTAATTTTTTAATAAGACTTAATAGTAATATTGTGAGTTGCAGAATGAGATCTAGTTCTAGTGTCATAAGTTATTTTAGCATAGGGATCCTTATTATGTTACAGATGATCTTTTTCTCAGGTTGTTCCAACAAATCTCTAACAATGAATAAAATTTCTCTGTAATGTTTTAAGTTATTGTTTTCTAGGAGATTCTCATCACACCAGAACAAATCCTTTTATCAGTTTGTTCCAATATATCTCTAATGAAACGAATTGGACTAAGTTTAATGTTATGAGTTACTTTCTTAGCAGCTTTACAATCTATGGATTAGCATTCTCTGTTTTTTTTTTATCATTCCTAGTTTATAATAGATCTTGCAATTAAATTATGTTTTAGTGCATTCAGTAACATTTCCTTTTCTTCCTCTTTACTATTAATTTAGTTTTTCCTCCTTAGCATAAAATAACATTAAAACATAAAATCAAAAACATTAGAAAAAAAACACTAAACACAACAAAGTAGGAAGAGGATACTTAGGCACATATGGTGCACTTCACTTCAACAATTTACTAGCCCTGGTCGATGATTTATGATATCAATTTAAAAAACACTAAATTGACTAAACAACATGAATCCAATAACACCTAGATTGAGTCATTATTCATATTGTTTTGTTTTTCTTCATTTCCCTAGTGTGCCATGAATGCACCATAACCTCCTTATTTCCCCTCTTCGTAGAGGTCATGGTCCTAGTGTTTGAGCTAACCATATGATATTCAGTGCCATGCATTGGTGTGGCTTCCAATCACCCATTGACATAACAGTTGGTAGCCAACCAGAGTTCAGGGAGGTGGGGGGGAAGTGTGATGTCCATGTCTGTCATCTTAATCCCATACCACCCTACATGGGGAGTTTTGATTTGAAAAATACAATTTCTTATAGATGATTCTAATGGAGTGTTGGTTTATATCTGACCATTTAGAATAGAGATCCATTTATGGGAGAGTGGCACCTTCATTAGCAATATGGTCGGTAACCTTGTTGGTTGATCTTTGAGCATGGGAGGGGACCAAATAAAGCAAGTCAAGGAGTAGCAGTTGGAAGAGCTCGAAGGGTTCTTATAGGCGCCAAGAGATAGAGGTTTTTTTAGTGGTGGATCCATTCTATAGTCTTGTGAACATTGTGATTGAAAAACATCTTCAGGATCCATCATATAAGAGCTTTGTTGTTAATGTTTCGAACCAACAAGTGTGGTTCATATTCAGGAGGTATAAACCAATTATGAAGTGTGCTATTAGTATCTTCTGAGCACAATGTTGGTCGAAGTGTTCTAGCTACAGGGTGATCCACCACCTCTAAGAGAAAAATATATAGAAATTGGTATTAGAACCATGTACCATCTTATTTTTGTGAATAAAAATACATATTTCACAAGATAATCTCCCGATTGTTTGCACATCCTCCAAGCCATGTGCCTTATGAATATAGTATCAAAGAAGTGTTAACTAGCTTAGGGAAGTGAAAAGTTGTATCTATCACTAAATTTTATATTCTAGGAAGTTGTGAAGATGAAAGAAAAGAGGGCGTTGTGTTCTTCAAATTCCATTTCTTCATGTGTAATGTGTAATCTTTCTTACCTATGTGTATTGGTTAACTTGCCTACATACAAAATATTCAATCAAGAGTTGCAATAGGAATAGTGGGAAACTCAAGAAATACTAGCTCATCCTATGATTTCACAAAAGAAACACAATATAGACAGAAGACTTGGCTTCGAAGAATGTTGAATAAATATAGAAAAGAAAAATCTTATAATGCAAACGTTACTGTTCAAGATTATGAGTTAGATATCAATTAGCACTGCCTCATAGCTCTCCTACGATGATATATAATCTTCCCATGTTTAAATTTTAGTCAACCACACTTATGAAGTATACTTCTATTATTGTGCCAATTATCCTCAACCAACCTTTATATCATAACCCTCTCTTAAAGTCAGAAAATATAGAATGGGAATTGCAACATGGGTATAAGTATATTCATTTAGGTCTGATATAGTTTGGAACTAATCCAGTTGTTAGATCTAGTTTAAATTGTTCCTTCCTCACATGTGTTCTTGATTCTCATCATAATAAATTATAGGATGACCTTCTTGGTGGTTTTCAGACCACTTTACATAATGGCCCTATTTGGTCATCCATATTCCCACATTATCAAGTCTCTCTTACCAACAAGCATATCAATGAACTCCTTCAAGTCTATATTAATTTTTCTAGTTTCGATATGTTTGCACATTCAAATATTTCTCAATAAAATACTACAATTTGTCTATGTTTTGTTTCCATAACCCTCCTCGCATTGAATCCTCTACAAGTATCCCATGCTACCCATGAAGATGTGGTTGTAGATTTAGGGAATGTAACCCATATTCTTCTAGGTTTTACAGAACATGCAATTATTAAAGAATGGAATTCCTAGTATATTACCCTTAGGAAAAAATATTTTCCTCCTACATAGCCAAAAAACACAATTGCTAAAAGTACTTCTGCAACACTAGTTCTAAAATTGGGAAGATCCATAAGTTTGAAAAGTAAATAGGTTTATATTCTAGAGTCTCAAATATTATATTTTAGATAAATAGGTGACCTATAAGAAAATATTTCAAGTCACAAAATAAAACATATTGTTTGTAAATATTGCAATACCATATCTTTAGCCCCTTTCACATCTTCCTTCTATTAATCTCCTCTTACATTTGAAATATTCAAGTATAATTAACATAATGGGTATAATCCTACATTGCTTTAATTGTTTCCAAATAATTTCTCCAAAATAGATAAATCTCATGAGGTGCCCATTTCCTAGAGAAAGAGAATAAAATGGAGAAAACCTTATAATAAATGAGATAAAGCTTGGGGCTAGGAGTTAAGCTCCTAAATTTAAAGAAGGAAGTATACTTGTTGATTTAGAATTTTTACCCTACATAAAGAAGACAATATAAAGGCCTTAATAAAACATTAAAATGAAAAACCATTCCAATTATTAATCTATCTTCCTAGCTCAAAACCTATACGAGTTTCCACAAGATGTGTTGCAAACTAAAACTCATGTCTTATGATTACATGTCAATATTGTTGAGCTAAATGAAAGATAAAAGCATCAGGACATTACTTTGCAAGAAATACAGAGAAATTTGCATGACATCTTAGAAGTTGTAACTACTTTAAGAGGTAGTTTAGCTAAAGAAGAAAGATCTTTAACGCTATAAGGAAGATATAGTTCTCATGTTTCTATAATAGAATTAAAATCCCAATTTTATCACTTCTTTGGTAAGAAAAATATTGATAAGAAATTATTATCAAAGGCAGTAGAAAAAATAACTCCACAATTAGAAAGAATAAAATATTTCATTGACCTTCCCAAAGAAAAAATGTTTCTTGTTAAATCCCAAATCCTAGAAATAAAAGCTATCAAGGAAGAAGATGAATCTTCTTGGATCCTTAATAAGAGATATTGCAATCATCTAAAGATGATAGTGGAGGTAATCCCTTCCACTAAGCTTGGGAGAAATGGTGTCAAGCAAAGTTTGAGTCAAATAAACATATTCCTTATGACCGTTCAAATTATTCATATTTTTCTACTATCTCCCAAGAAAATATAGATCTAGCCCTATGCAATTCTTAATTGCAAATTAGGAAATTAAGTAATGATGGTCTGTTATAAACCTCTCACCTTAAAAATGATAAGAACCCAATAATAAAAGACCTCTTTGAGGGGGGAACCTCATTTTACAATGAATACAATGTACAAGAAAATATTTGATGATTATAAGACTATATATATATATATATATATAAGAAAAGGGGTGAAATTATAATCAAATGGGACTATGAGGGGATCTATCCTAAACAATAATATAACCATAGAAATGTAATCACTCAATGTCTAGGGCCTAATTATGGGTTTTAGGGTTAACATGGGGCTTATATAAGGCTTAACATGCTCTTGTACTTCAAACAAGTGTTTTCCTCGAAATTTGACTAACTTCCAGTGATTATGCAAGAATAAGTCATCTTCCCATGGCATCCCTTCCACTGGTATGTTATTTTATTTGATGATTTCCTCCACAATTGTTGAGTTACTCAGTTGGATAATCCTTGTTTCAAGGATTGTTTCTACATCTAGTATGATTTTCCCTTCTTCATTTATCTCTGGTACACTTCCCAAATACAAATGAATAGCATGGTCATGATCTCGATTAGGTCGAATACCCTTAGATATTAATCCATATACCTTGGGATGATTTTTGGCATCTTTATGGAGATCCCCTAACTTAGATGATGTTAATGTTTGAACATTTAGTGAGCATGATTATGTCATTACACTCTAGTGCCCATTTTTGAGTAATTTTGTCTTTCCTTTAGAGATTATCACTTTATATGGTTTCCATTGCATACCTATAAGCTCAATTTCCTTTCTTTCTAAGGTAAATATTATGAAGAAATCTTGAAAATTAAAGGTCATTTTTCCCAATGATTGTAACCATTGGACCCATAATAAAACATCAACACCACCCATTCGTATTTCAATCATGGGAATATCCAATAAACGCTCCTATATTGAGCTTAATTACTATGGCACTTACCTGAACAATTTATGGTGCCTCCATCTACAATCAATGCTTATAAGTTTGGTGTTAGATATATGAAAAAATTGACAAGTTTTGTTAATTTTTAGTTGGTGATGTTATGGTAACCACCCTAATAAATCAACATTATTTCCTTTTTCTTTTTTATATATCCTTATATATTAATGGTTTGTGGATTATTGATTCTAGCCAATGCATGCCAAAATATTATTGGAGTAGTATCTTCTAGCTCTAGATCTTGTTACTATTCCAATTCTTGTTCTTATTCCTTTTAAGAGTCTATGTAGAATGTTTTCTTCTTATTGTGTTTATGCCCCTTACTTTACATTTTATCATAGTTGAAACATAGTCTATTTTCTCTTCTTTCATCCATTTTCCAAGGAGTCAACCTTGTTAGCTTAGGAGAGGAAGCATGATCTTCACTATATTTATTAGTGACCATTTTTCTAGTGGCCATATTTTTACTTTCAACTTTCCTTTCCAGACTAAAAGCATGCTCTAGATATTTAGGTTCAAAGAGATACACCTCATGTTAGAGGATTTTCTTTAAAGTTTTAATAAATAGGTCTAAATATTTACACTCTAAAATATTCTTTACTATGATACTCAACTTTTGGAATTGTTGAAATGTGCTCTATAACTCGACCTTTTTGTCGAAGATTTAGCAATTGACTAGAGAATTTGTTTCTTTTAATGTCCCCATAATGTGCTATCAATTCCTCTATATAAATGTACCAATATACAGTAGAATATTTTTCCTTTTCACAAATCCATTGATACCATATATTTACCATTTGTAAGGATGTAACTTGGTGTAGATAAAATTATTTCTTCATCTAAAATATCCATGTTACAAGATTATTACCATCAGAATTCCTTGTATCAATCTTCAGAATGTAGTATTTCCTTGGTGCTTACTTGTAGCCCTGATGATGTGGATCTTGAATTGAAATTTCATGATTATTGTTTTACAATTCAATATTTATGTTCTCCAATTGTGATAGCATACTCCCCATATGAGATTAATTCTCAACACCATGCTTCTCCTTATGTTCATATTTTCTCTAGATATCTACATCCTTTTTAGGGAGATATTTTCATAGAATGTTTTTTAATTCTTTTATTTATTCCCTAATGGATTTTTGTATACCTTCCTTGAAATTTTTCATTTCTTCCTTATTTTCATTCATATTCTTTCCTACTTCCTTATTTTCATTCATCTTATTTTATTTTCATACCTTATTTTGATTCATATTATTGTCCATTTATCTTTTAATTTTTTCTTGATAGCCTCATAAATCCACATTTTTCAACATACTACCATCTATTTCATTATTTTCTTCTCTAATTGAGATAACCTAAATTCCAAGTCTTCACTTTCTTCATTAGTCAAGGAAGAACATTCGGTAAATTTAATTGGTGTCATAATTCTCTTTGGAGGCATGTTGGAAAATAATAATGGTAGTTCTAGGCTTTGTCACAACTTTTAGTCGCCAAAATAAAAAGGATCTTCTAATAAAAAATTAGGTCACTAGTAAGTTGTGTATCTTAATTTAGAGAATCATAATGGCTGAAGTTTTATTGATATATCTATGAGATTTGAGCCCTTCTAGATTTGAAAAATTGCTATGCATTATTTTGATATTTTTTTTCTAAAATTCCACAAGTGTGAGCTAAATTTGATGTGTCGAGTGAAATTTATGGTAACTTTCCCAAAACTTGTCAATTTTCTAGCCACTTCCCACGAGAAAAATTGTATACCATATCATGTGTCCAATTATTCAAAAATATAGTTCTGAAATTTCTACATAACTTACATTTGTATGTCTCCTAAAATCCCTAAATATTTCACAATCTGAAAAATCCTATATAGGAATATTGTAGGGATAGGGTCCCCTCGGGTCAAGTTTTTAGGTATAATTTTGGTTAAATTTTGTCAACACGTGATGCACGCAGAAGTAAAGGGGATTTGGGGTGGGTCAAAGATAATTTATAATTGTAATGGGTGAAAAGGGAAACCATGAGTCTCAAACCATGGTTTGAGACCATGGTATGTGTGCGTCTGAGTCATATAAATATGTAAGAGTTGAGTCAAGTAAGGAAATCAATCAAACTATGTATGTTTTCTGATGATAAATGATTTGTTCTAAGTTTTGGGTAAGTCTGGGGAGAAAGGATCCTTCTGGTTGTGTGCACAGAGACTTAGTCCTGAGTTTTGTGCAAGGAACCTGCTCCTGTGTGCGCAAGTAGAAAGGATTGTACCGAATTGAAGATCTATTAATAAATATGAACATTTGGTGAACTTTGTTTCATTATAACTTATGTGTTTATGCATAAATATGTTGGCTTAATTATCTATTGATTACTGTGATTTATAGATCTATTTTTGTTTATGGTTGAATGCGCATTCGTCTGAAATAAGTATATGTGAAAGATCTATGTGTTCGCATCAGGACTGCATCAGTGTTAAAGCTTTTGCAAAAGAACTATCTATGCGATTGTGCAAGTTTTTTTTCCGGTCTAATAAACTAGATCTGACTGAAGTATAACAATCTGATTTGCCAATAACTGTTAAGGGTTTTATCTATAATTAGATCTGGGTTTATGTGAAGTATCGCACAGGATGATAAGAATTAGATATGATAAGTAGGGTTAAGGACCACATCATATGCTCCCACAAGGTGCAGAAACTTGGTTCCCACACCCCCCCCATACTGATTCAGGTGAGACTTTGATCTATGCAAGAAGATCACTTCCAAAAGGGCCAACAGTTGGAGGGTTTTTTTGGTTGTGCAAAACACTTTGAACCTGGGTCAGGACCCCTCAAGCCAACAAATGGTTTCGTTTTCGGGAAAAGTACCTATGCAATGAGTTTTTGGAAAATATTCGCAAAGTGCAAGAGGATGGCAAGTATTTTTATTATGCTTGGTTTCTTATGTTGGTCACGTTGATTGGTTGGAGACCACCGATGCAGTCCCAGTTGCCAAATGTTGAGCCAGGTCTCTGTGAAGCCAAAAAATATGCATCATTGTGTAACTTGAAATTTCCTTCCAGGATAACGAAAAATAATATCTTCTAGGTGCTATTTGATATGGAGATATTTCAAGTGGTACAGTTCAAGCCACGACTGTCCCCTATGTTGTATGAGCAATATAAAATCATTGCAGACTTCAAGGTGACCTTTCACAATGTGCATGTCTACGCAAAGAGGGACATGGCAAGCGTCTAGTATGATCTGCCATATATGGTTACAAAGGATGACCTTGTGTGCACTATGACAAAGTGGCTCTCCTTATGGCTCGAAGCAAGTACAATTGGTGGTGTGTCAGCATCAACACCGCCTAAGACTCTTATGAAGCTGCGTATGCCGACAGACCAGCCAAAGGATGCACAGAAGAACCAGGAGCCAACCACTATGGTGGAGAAAGTTGACCTGTGCAACAATGATGATATGGAAGATAAGAATGAAGACTTTTCCAATGAACCTTCGACATAGCCATACATGTGACGAGGGACCAAGAGAGGGCCTCACATCCCACTGGGGTCGTGCACAAAAAGGAAAGCCTCTAAGAAGACCAGGACTGATCCAATGACGTTGACATAGGAATATTTTGACAAAATTGGCAACGCAGTCTAGGCAGTGATTGAAGATGTATGGAACAAAGTCGATTCATAGTATAAATTGGTCCTTGATGATGTGCACCAAGGACTCCAGCAGCTCATAGTACAAGCGAGTGCAATACAAGCGAGTGTGCAACAAGTGAGCGTGCAGCAAGCGAGCATGGGACAAGCAAGTGTGCTACCACTTTGTACTATCTCGACATCTCCCTCGGACCGCAGAATGTTCCTAGTCCCAAGACCTGCGCTTTATCTTGAAGATCTGACCTTGCACACTTCTATCTAGGCTCAGCACGAGGTGGGAGTTGACTTGGCTATCTTTCTTAGTGGAAAATTACATGTTATGCATACGATGATCATGGATGAGTTGCAATACAAGGAGTATAAGTTGTTGCAGGCCACCACAGAGGCTTAGCAGTAAGCCCCAACAATGGATAAGGGACAATAGATAGCAAAGGATACATGTCGCGCCACTAAAATCCAACGCGCTACTTTGGAAACCATGTTCGATCAGCTGTGCTCTAGCCTCCCCGAAATCATCGTGCCAACTACTATAGCATCCACTGTCAAGTTGTAAAATTTTGTATCTGCACTAAAATCTTCGCGCTCAGAAGTAGAAACAATGTGTGCAGAGCTTGAGCAGAAGATAGCATATTTGCAGACGAATTTGTAGCTCGAGACTCCTTCAGAAGTTTGTGCGTAGCACGCCGCAGTAGTGAAGGAATCAACTGCTAATGTCACTACTATTTTGGATGCTTGCATCAAATTTTTGGAGGATGCCATGGGAATTTGGACCTCCATCCAGGATGAACCCATCGTATAACAACTAAAGACAGATATTCGAGATAAGGAGTAGTAATTAAATGAGATCTAGGTTGCTGCACCGACCTTAGTGCCAACCAAAAGATTAGCTCGACTACAGGAAAGTTGAACAATTCAAGAAGAAATCGATACACTACAGCGACAAGAGCATTTACTCGAAAACATAATGCAACCTTGGTTGAGGAGGACTTGCAAATTTCCCAAAGCATTGATGGCACCCTCAAAGGCCTGCAGCAGACCCGAAGAAGCATCATCCTGGTAGCCGAGGGGCAAATGACAGAGAAACTTGTTGAAGAATCACAAAACGTTGCAGCACAGATTACATACATCCTTCAGCGATTCCAAGCTTCCATTCAAGTGCTGAAAGACAAAATGCAGGGGCCTGAACCAAAGTGACTCGGGATGAGTCACTATATTGTGTTAGGGGCCTATTGGGATAGGGTCCCCTCGGGTCAAGTTTTTAGGTATAATTTTGGTTAAATTTTGTCAATACATGCTATGCGCAGAAGTCAAGGGGAGTTGGGGCGGGTCAAAGTTCCTTTATAATTGTAATGGGTGAAAATGGAAACCATGAATCTCAAACCATGGTTTGATACCATTGTATGTGTGCATTCGAGTCATATACATATGTGAGAGTTGAGTCGAGTAAGGAAATTGATCAATATATGTATGTTTTTTTATGATAATTTTTTTTATCTAAGTTTTGGGTAAGTCTAGGTAGAAAGGCTCTTGTTGGTTGTGTGCACGGAGGCCTAGTCCTAAGTTGTGTGCAAGGACCTTGGTTTTGTGTGCGCAGATGGAAAGGAGTGTATTGAAATGAATATCTATTAATAAAGAAGAATATTTGACGAACTTTGTTGAATTTTGATTTCTGTGTTTATGCATGAATATGTTGGTTTAATTATCCAATGATTACTGTGAGTTATAGATCTTTTTATATTTCTAGTTGAGTGCACATTCATCTAATTTAAGTATATGTGAAAGATCTCTGTGTTCATGCCAGGATTGCAGCAATGTTAAATATTTTACAGAAGAACTATATATGTGATTGCGCAAGTGTTATTTCCGCTCTGATAAGCTACATATGACTGAAGTATAACAATATGTTTTACGCATATCTGTTAAGGGTTTTATCTGAAATTAGATTTGCATTTCTTTGAAGTCTCGCGCATGACTCTAAGAATTAGATCTGATAAGCAGGGTTAAGAACCATATCATACGCTCTCAAAGGGTGTGGAAACCTAGTTCCAATGCCCCCCAATACTACTTTGGGTGATACTTCGGTCTGCGCAAGAAGATCACTCTCGAAAGGGCCAGTAGTTGGATGTTTTTGTTGGTTGCGCAAAACACTCTGAACTTGGGTGAAGACCCCTCAAGCCAACAAAAATGTAGCAAAAATACCACGCTAACCTATTTAAAATTTATTTCAATACTATTCACAAACACTAACTTCCATGAGGTATCAATATGAAAGTATAGCAAAACAAATTCTGAAAATTGAATGATATTTTCCTTGATATTTCTTCTTAATATGGTCTAACTTTCATTATCTAAAACCTCACAGAAAATAAAATTATTGTGAAAATTTCAAATTGACCTATTTGAAATTGATTTCAGGAACATTTAAGAACCTGGAATTCCTTAGAGCATATATTTGAAATGATAGAAAACTAAGATCTGAAATTTGAACCAGATGTTCATTGAAATATTGCCTCATTATGGTCCAAGTTTCACAATATGAACCTGACACAAGGACATTTCTTCAAGCTAATAAGACCTAGGAGGTCTTGCCAGATTTACTAAATCCAATGGGTTCCATTAATTTAATTTAAGTTAATTTAATGTAATTAAATATAGGGAATTGATTTTCTAGTTAAAATAGAGATTGATTAGAGAAATGAGGGATTATTTCCTTGTCGACATGTAACACACCATTTAAGGAGAGTTGTTGAGGAGTTGGAGGTTTTAGGATAGATTTAATAGTTTCTATGAATAGGTGATTAGATCCACCATTAGTGGATCTCGAAAAACAATTCTATTTCATTTAGAAAAAAATGTAATGGTTAGAATAATATGGAGGAATAGAGTGAGATAACCAAGAGAGGTACAAGAGAGAGGAGAGCGCCAAACATTTGTAAATTCAATCCATATTTGTATAAATCAACGTTAATGAGAATAGTGTGAGAATAACCATGTGTGTATATTCTTTGTGTTTTGGAATTGATACTTATATGGTATGGACGAATTGGTTTGTCCAAAGCTTGTAGAGTTAATGGTGGAAGCTTGATAAATTTCCAAGTGATTGAGCCTAATAAGAGGAATGAGATAGTGATTTAAAATAGTGACAAGGTTCCAATGTTGGGTTCGGTGACAAGAATTCCCTTGTGAGTGTTATCTCTCTGTCTTTATGGTAATTTATGTCATGTTGAACCGTTAACTCAAATCTTCTTTCATTATTGTCATGAGGATCAATTGTTGTGGGTTAATCAACAAACATGGTTTAAGAGTTAATATTTTTAAAAGGGTAAATTGAGGTTTCAGCCCTATCGACAGTTCTTTTGAAATTATGTAAATTGTTGAATAAATAAAATGTTTCCCATCTATTGAATTTTGGGCCTTCGAGCTTATGAAACATTCTTATAATTGAATCTACTCCAATTCATTCTACACATTCCAAAAAAAAAATTCCCATTGAGACATTAAATTTATATGTCAAATAAGGGATCTTTTATCAGCCACCAAACTAAGGATAAAGTGTGAGGGTTGTAAAGCATCTATGGTCTTGTGCGAGGGTGGTCCTATTAGTTAATGGACCCGAAAAATAGAAGTATTTCACAAAATGTTAGGTCCCTATAATACTAGTGTAGCCCCTTATTGTTATTGTTAGTGTAACCCCCTTATTTTTATTGTTGTTCCCATTAAGTCCCCATATTGTTATTATTATGCCCCATAGAAGCCTACTATTCTTATTGTTGTGCCCTTACATTATTGTTATATAGGCTCTGATATTATTGTGACCCCTTAGACTCCTATATATAGAAAGGAGATATTGTCATTTGTATCATCCAAGAATTGTTAATTTATGTAATTTAAAGGAGGTTTCCCACTCGAAGAAGCTAATTTTAAGTCGGTGATCTATCTTTTCTTCTATTTTGTGAGTTGGTTGCATAAAATTTGGTATCATAGCCTTGGATTTTAGGGCTTTGATGCTTCAAACATGTCATCTTGGTATTTTTGCAATAAATTTTTTCTACAAAAATTCAGAAGCTGAAATATCGACCACGTGGATCCAAAATCATGGTGAACTTTGTATGATAATTTCATATCTTGTTTATCTATATATTCAGAGATATGATATTAGGAAGTTTTGGTTTTTTTGTAGATTCAGAATTCAATCTAAAACGGGTGACCTAGGGAAAAGCATTGTAACTTTCTCTCTGAGCTACAGATTTCAATTTTGTAAAAAGTGACTGAAAGTGCACAGACTCTAGTTTCTTGTGTATTTTTTTCAGGGTCAAAGCTCAAAGCCTTGACATGTGGTACTCCGTCCAAGTTTTCTCTACTGAACCACTCTATAATTAGGTCATCATGGGAGATTGGGCATAACTCTTCTTGAAGAACCCAATATTAGTTTGAATTATGGATTTGGAAAGAAGAATTAGAGGGCTACCACAAGATGAAATTTAAGACCTTGGAGATCTAAAATTATAGATCTATAACAAATTCATTATTTAGTTCCTACATAGCAAGAAAAAGGTGTGTATTTCTTTTTTTTTTAATTTGCATAAGTTTTGTTTGAAAAATTAGTTTGAAGAGATTCAAGGGGCATAGTGAAGCATAAATATCATTGTTTGATTCTAAAATTAGTCGAAGCAAGAAAATGGAAACACCTAGTAAGCAACCAGAAGGCTCTCCTATGACGTATGAAGAAGAGGAAGAAATGCAACATGATATATCAAAATTACGAGACCAAGTAACAATTTTCGGTCTCTCAAAGAGTAACCAAAAATGAAATGGGAGCTAAGATGGATGGTTTGAAGAATGGTTTAAAATTATACATGGAAGGTTTGAAGGATGGATTAAAATCAGGCATGGAAGGTTTGAAGGATGGTTTAAAATCATACATGGAAGGTTTGAAGGAAGGTTTGACAAATTTTCTACAATAAATGCTTCTTAATGGAGAAAATGTATTAGATGAAACTCATGATGAGAACAAAAAAATTTTAACCATTATTTCATAGACTCTAACGTTGGATTAAAGAACAGTTGTATTCCAAAGATAAATATTAGGAAAATTGATGGCAAGGATACGGTAACATGGATACTATAGATGGAGCAATATTTTGATCTCCATAATGTGCAGCACACACAAAAGATATGCATTGTAACTTTATATTTAGAACGGGCCAATCAGTTTGTATGGTATCGATGGATTTGTTCTTGTAATTCACTTGTCATTTGGTCAATTTTTACAAAGGAAATGATAGCACATTATGATGATGCAAAGAGAAACATCTTCTTTAGCCAATTGATAAATCTCAAAAAAAAGGGTTCAATGGTGTAGCACATTGAGGACTTCCAAAAATTGAATATAAGGGTAAATTATATTACAAAGGAAAAAAGTATTGATGTCCTGATAAGGACTTTAAAGGATAACATTCAACATGAGGTTTTCCTTTGGGAACCTGATTCATTGGAGAAGGCATTCAGGGTGGTGTAACACCCTCTTCCCACATCTTCCCAAGTAACCAGACAACTAGTATAAACATGTGATGAGAGGCTAATAATATGAGATTCAACCTCCTAATTGAACTTAATGAAGTGGAACCATTGGAAACTTGAAAAAAAGAAGACCTTATACAGCATCAACAACACCTCCAGGAGTTAACCCAACCTACTAGACCCCTGAACCCTGAGGGGGAAATAATTTTTGTCCCTTTCAAGCCTTAGCTATGGGCCTGTAAGGGAAAGGTAGCAACTAGAATCCTATAGTCGTAGGCATGCCAAGGAAAGGTTGCTCCCAAGGCCCCAAATTAGTTAAGTGCCTGTAACTTTGAGATTTATGCTACCTTTTCATACCCAGAGCCCAAGTCATTGCCTAAAATTTCATGAAACCTTAGGAGATGATAAATAACTTTAGAGAAAAGGTACAAAAGAAATCACATCATCGGAAACTCATCTAGACCCCTCCCGGCCATGACAGGAATTTTGTCAAACATGTCACAAGAATTTCATATACAGGTATAAACAACATATTTAAACATGGGGGTCTCTTAGTTATCTGAGAATAGCTAAGAAGCATTTCTCCCCTACATCATAAGCTACAATATAGTATATTTGACTATAGATACATTGTGCATTAATTTATTGTTAAAAACCTAGATAGAGAAATACATCATCATTGATTGAATACATGCTTATAACATGCATAATAACAAAAGAAATACAATGGATACTATTGTCCCTCCTAGAGACAGTCTTGAGTGGCAGGAGACCGGTGCCTAGGAGATATTAAGGATAGGAGGTCTGCTTGTATTAAATTTCAATTTGGGGAGACTTCGCAGGATATAGCCTTTGTGAGATTTACTTATTTGGTGGTTCTAGATAGCAATGAGAGTGGAGAAATGATGCTAACTTTGATTGTATGCTAGATATAACTCAGAATGGGCCTGAGGCTATTATGAAGCTCAATTTCTGTAAATGGGCTAGATATGAATCCAGTGAACAATCTTTACAGGTAAAAGAGGGTGAATGCTTGGATGAATGGGGAGAGGAGATTCAGAGAGAGGCAGGCTTATTGAAAGGTAAGAATCTGTCCTTCGCAGACTTAAAGAAGAAAACAGTCGTGATAAAGTGTATGAAACAACAATCCTATGTCAATCACAATTAATGTGGCCAAGTGATTAACTTATGAGTACCATTTCCAGTAGTAGGATGAAGTTAAATGCATCTATTAAACACGTGTGACCAACATTCTGAACACATGATAATTGAAGAAACATTCGATGAAACTGAATAAGAAAACTAAATAAATACATAGAAGAGGCATACGTACTGTTTAAAAGCCCAGTTGGAATCCATTTGAAAGAAATATTTATTGTATTTTCTTCTCAAAACAGCTCTTTAAGATATGCATTAAGAGCTTATCCCAGACATTACAAAATGTGCTATACAAAAATGTGAACTCAGAACTTTCACAGAAACTAGAACCTTCTTTCATCACTGAACTCTCTACATATAGAGTTCTCCTTGAGGGTTCACAATCGAATAATAATTCATGATCGGCCCACACATGTGAAAATAAAAATATCCTAACCAACTAGTGGAGCATGCATCAAGCAATCACTCCTGTAATCAGAGAATAAAAAAAAAATTGGGTGAAATCGAGATTTCACCAGCAAAACATCATAATCAAGAAGTAAAAGAGAAAACATGATTGGCCATGGAGGCCAAATACTGGAATCTTCAAAATGGGGTGGAGAGGAGTGGCTGTGAATAGGTGGGTAGTCTAGTTTCCCTCATATGATTCCACCTATTGTGGAAAAGCCTTCACTCCCTTATTCTCATGATTCACATTAACTGTTATGAAACGACCAGTTGTGCCGTGTTCCTGGCTCTTTAGCGGAGATTTCCTAGACCAACTGAATAAACCATATTTTTGCTTTATCTTGCATAACTGGAGACCATATTTCAGAGGGGGGCCTGTCTAGTTTGTGGTATTGGATGGGGGGGGGGTGTGAAATCACAGTGGGAAGGCACGTAGCACCAGAGGTGGTCCCCTCCCCCTCCCCCTATTTTTAACCTTCGGAGGGTGGGGGGGAGAGAAACAGATCATGAGTCGTCAGATGCATGATGGGGAGTGGAGATGAGGGGAGGATGGCGGAAGTGATAGTGGAGTTAGCAGGCTGATTAACACTTAAAAGAGTGAAAGAAAGGCCATGGAAGGGCTATTGATGACGTGGTAGGGAGGTGGGGCCCAACTTATATCGCAAATCACAATCGAAGATTTTGTTATGGGAGAGCGGAGGGTAACTGTTATACTCTATGAGGAGCGAAGTGCGATTGCAGTGAGTGGAAGATTACATGGCATGACGAAGGTGGGGCCCAACTTATATCGCAAATCACAATCAGAGCTTTTGTTATGGGAGAGCGGAGGGTAAATTTATACTCAGCGAGGAGCGAAGTGAGATTTCGGTGAGTGGAAGATGACATCGCATGACGGAGGTGGGGCCCAACTTATATCACAAATCGCAATCGGATCTTTTGTTATGGGAGAGTGGAGGGTAAATGTTATACTCTATGAAGATCGAAGTACGATGAGCAGAGAGTTTGGCGATGTGAAAAGGTAAATGGTAAGATATATTTTATCTTTTGACTATGGGGAATCCTCTCGACCCACGCTTGAAGTGTTTGGCCTTCATCTTAGCCACTCCGTCTCTTCATTTTCTTAACTTTGATGTTTCCTTATTCCTTCAAAAGAACCACAAGACAACAAATACAACAGTAAATTAATCCATACATAAGCCAATACATTTGCATACTGAATACCAGAGAAATGAGCTCTTCATTATTGAATGTAAAAACCATCCGAAGATGGGACTTCCACATTCCACCTAACCATATATTTTTTGAGCCAAGTCTCACTTCAACCAATCACCCCTATGCCATATTCTAAGCATGAATGTGGGATCTTATCAAACACGTCAATCAACACCAAACCAGGGCTCCAGAAGTAAAACTGTCTCAAACCCAAACCATTGATTCCACCTCACGGTCGGACATCACTAACAATCACAGATTGGTCTCCACCCAAGTTGCTCTAGGGCTCCATAGTATTTGTTCCAACCAAGGCTCCAAGACTAGTAACCCAACCCTAATTTTTCCCAGGCTCCAAAGCGTTTTTCCAACCAAGGCTCCAGGAATAGTAACTCAACCCACCTAACGCTCAAGAGTGTTTGTCCAACAAAGGTTCTAGGACAACTCAACCCAACAATTGTCTATTGGGCTCCAGAGCGTTTCTCCAACCAAGGCTCCAGGAACTAATAACTCAACCCAACAGCTAAAGGAAACATGAGAACCAACCTGAAAACAATAAATGGAAATAAAACCACAACACCATGGCTATCCATGAAATGGAAATGCCAAGAAATTCCACATGCATACACCATGCATGCCAAAAATAGTGAGGAAATCATACATGCAACTCGACACCTACACTCAGAACCTGTTGTAGATTTTGATATCAATGTCCTCTTACGCTTTCATGCTCTTCGTTTTCTTCCTTGATCCAAATCTCAAAAAATTACACACACTCCAAGAGTGCTCCAAGAATACTCTAAGTGTCCAGGAGTATGAGAGAGAGAGAGAGAGAGAGAGAGAGAGAGAGAGAATAGAATGAAAGCCATAAGTGTGAGCAAAAAATTGAACCAGAAAAATATTACCAACTGATCCTAAAAATCCCTTTTATTAATGAGGCCTCTATTTTCTTCATTTTCCATTATTTTCCTTCATTTTCCTCCTCACATGAAACCTGTGACCTTTCACCTCCATTTTCTCCTATTTTCCATTATTTTCATAAATAAAATGCCAATTAATGCCTCATGCCTTTCAAAAGCCTTTTCCATTGCCTTTTCCAATTTCCTTTAGCCATAATAAACAAAATGAACACATGTTAGGATGTTTTTCCAACCATTCAGCTTGGAATACATGTCCCATCAACCATGGTATTATATATATTTTACATGGATTTTTACCAGGGCTGTTGCAACCCCTGGGGGAACAACGTTCTTAGTGTTCAATGACACCTACAACAAAAAATATTGTTGAAAACAAAACATATTGCCCATGGAGCTTTATAACAAAACTCGTTGTAGTATTTACAACGACCATTGTTGAAACATGGCAAACATATCATTTTCTGGAGCTTTATACAACAACTCATTATGATATTTATAATGACAACCACATATACTTAAGCACATTTTCTTCAACTAGAAAATAACCATAGTGTTTGTGGAGCTTTATAAATCTAGATCAATACAATATTTACAATAATATACACATATACACATTTTATCAACCAACAAATAGAAGGATATGATGCTGATATCAGCAACAAGGGAATCCAAAGGCTGACAACTCCACCCTCAAAGTAATACCAGGATTCACCTCTTTCCCAGGAAGTCCAGAATCCATGGTTAAATTCAAAGTTTTCATCCAATGTCCAATGCTACAATCCCATGCCACTTTTCCTCTCAGTGAACAGGTACCATCTCATTGTTACAGGGAACACTCCCAATGTGCATCTGACTCCATCTAGTAATGCTAATGACCAAAAAAAATCCATCCTCGGGCTTCCCTTCTCTGCTACACAGTCCCTCAGGAAATCTGGTCACTCCTTCTGTGAAGTCACTCTCCTTCCAATTTCCACTGGCACCCCCATCCTGTGCAATCCATCCCTTGGCAAGGCTTCCTCTCATTGGAAGATACAAAAAACAAGGCATATACCTGCCTCATAAGCATCATATCAGTCATAGAATTCTCATGGAAATGAATGGACACTATTGGGTACTAGTGTCCCATACTGGCCCTTCTCTTGAAGTGATTTACCAACATATTTTTGCTTGTTTCAATTTATTTTGCTGACATTGCTAGTTCTTGCAGTCGATTTCAACCATCCCAAATCGAGCATTACATGCTTTCTTGTACCAAGCACATAATTTCCATTATATTCAAACTAAATTGAAATAACTTCAAATCATACCTCATTGGTAGCTCATCAACAAGGTACACTTGCAATCATGTTCACTTCCTGTCATAGCAAGTCAACCCACATCTTTGACCAAATCATCATGAATAAACATATCACATTTGGTTAGCTCAAAACACAACCATCATAATTTAAAATCATGAATCACATGTACCCATCATAAACCATAATCATATATCACATGTAATCATCATAAACTAGAAGCATAAAACACATGCATACTAAAATTGAAATAAAATACTGATACTTATCCTTGATCGGTCCTTACTTCTGCCTTTGTTCGTTTGTACACACATCAGAATGGCTGCCACGCCCAAAAAACACCCAATGCCTTTGCTTCCCTTCAATCATGTACACATACACATAGTGTACATCACAACACGTACAACCACATACGACATACAACACCATACAATACACGCACCCACCAACATACGACACATACACCTTCACCTAGTGTACAATACAACAAAATACATACACCTACATCAGAATACAACACATACAACTACATCTGGTGTACAACACAACACATACATATACATATACAGAGTATAACACAAAGAATACACATGTCGTGATACCATGACTATACCATGCACATACATAGTACCGGATGCTCGAAAAACAACATGTACAACATGCCCACAATACCACATGTATACCAGTACCATATGCACAACATGTACACAATACCACCTATACACAACACTACATGCATAATGTGTGCACAACATCACATGTACACGACACCACTACACAAGGAGCACACAACGCCAAATGTACACCACACCACCTATACAATGTGTACAGAATACCAAATGTACACAACACCACATGCACAACATGTACACGACAACACATGTACACATCATCACATGCATGACATGTACATGGTACCACCTTCACACGACACCATATGTACAGCATGTACATAGCACCACATGCACACAACACCACTTGTTCCACCATGCACACAACATCATATGTACATAGCACCATACGTACACAACACCACATATCCAACATGTGCACAACACCATATACACACAACACCAAATATTCAACATGCACATATTACGATATGTACACAACAACACATATCCAACATGTACATAGCACCATCTATACCTAGAATTTCATATGCAATATACACACAAAACCATAAATACAACATGCATACAACATCACATGTACACAATACTACATATGTTACATGTACACATCACCATAGGTACAATCATTGAATATACAACATTTGCAACATACACACAACAATAGCACTGCACATACATAGACGACACACTAACCCCACAAGCAACCTTTCTTCTAGTGTGTTTCCACTATCCATGGTTATCCTAGCATGTCGTAGATCACACTACCTTCACTTCACTGATGTACCCCTCAACATTACATGTCCATAACATAAACATAGGAATAGTAAAATCATATAATATCAATTCATGTCGACATGGTACTGACCTCATAGATATGTCAGAGCTACTCTTCCCACTTGATTCCTCGTAAGACCAAGAACCTCTTCATGTCATTCACCTACATAAGAAATCATTCCTTCACAAGAATGATCCCTAAAAACCCTACCATATAGTGACATAGATACATATAAACATACATATATATAATCATTAGCATAAAACAAGCATGATCCTGTCAGACAATGTCATACATACATACATATATACATATATAAACGTCAACATAAAGCAATCATGATCTCATCAGATAGCGACATACATACATGCATATATGTGTGTATAGACATCATCATAATTATGACCACAACATGATTACCAGATATCATAAAGTGTATGTTGAGAGAAATTCCTTTATCCATGAAAAATATGCACAATATTGAGAACAACAACTCCCAACCTAGCCAAGGCATCTAATATCTCATATCCATTTACTTTACCTTTCTCATGACTATCCTGCCACCGTCCATTTACCACAATGGTCTCAACCAACCAACCGATTGTCATAGCCTTATATTCTATTGTGCTTACTAATGCACCGAGCTGCATTTGTGTCTTACATTACCTATTGGGTACCACGGGTCTCTCCCTGAACTCCACCAACTTTCCTCTTTCCCAAAACAATTCCCTAGAATCTCCAAAACATAAAATGCAAGAACAAGAAAAAATAAGAAGAATAGAATGAAAAAACAAAAGAAATACAACACCGCAAAAAAGTGGCAAGGCCTTGCACTAGACATAAACAAAACCACAAATCAAGTGGAAAAACCACAAAATACCAAAAGAAAGAGACTAGAAAAAAACACCATGACTCAATCCCCATTGGTCCCTAGTGCTTCCAATGGAAAACCCAACCTAATCCTTCTCCAATATTTCATGAAATTATCTTTTTCCATGCAATCTATGCATCATACTGTCGTAACCACACAATCTTTAACATATACCATGCTCATCAACAACATATGACATAATCATAAAGTTAATACCATGCTTGACTAACCAACACATGTACATATGATCACACTAATTAACAAATTTCTATCATGTATGTAACCATAAAATCAATAGAATGCAAGGCATACACATAACCATAATGTGTATGACTACGTTGATCAACTAGCATTTATCATACATGCAACAAAAAAAACAATGGAATGAAAAACATCTAAGTAGCCCTAATGCTTACAACAACCATGAATCACATACCTGCATGCCGAACATCCAAGCTTGTATGACGACATGCTCTTGCCTCGAGGTCCAATGGTGTAACTTCACTTTGATGGTCTGCATATCTTGCTCTATCTTAACCAACACATTAGCATCATAACATACCAATATCATCATCGAATGACCTAATTGCATACAATGACCTTATGCACAACAACCTTCACCAACCCAATGCACACTTGACCATATGAACCCACTTTACATGTATAAACAATCATGAATGACCAATGCATGTCCCACATATAGAATCACATAAGCAGTCATACACGGACAACACACAAGCATGACCAATATGTGACCTATCATAAACAATCAATGCATACACAACATGTAGAAACATCTAAGAAAGCGTGCATGGAAAATACATACACGTGAACAAAAAATAACTAGTCATACACTCATTTTAACATGTTGACAACCACACCATCAGCACTTCCATGGTGACACCATTTCCACCATGTCAAACACAACACGGATGAAACAAGAACATGTAGACCACAAGCATAGTAAACACATATGCAATCAACATAAAAACATGACCAAAACACTTCCTATCCAGTCCAAGGGTTGAACTATGCTTCGATACCACTTTGTTGTATCAGATATCAACCAAAGAGAACAAGATCTAGACATCACCCAAGTGAATGGAAACCAGACATTGCACAAGGAGAGCACAGCTTAGCTTGGATACCACTCTGTAACACCATCTTCCCACATCTACCCAAGTAATTGGAAAAATATGGTAAACAGATGACGAGAGGCTACTAATATGATATTCAACCTCCTAGATGACCTTAAGGAAGTGGAACCGACAAAAACCTAACAAACAGACATTACACAACATCAACAACACCTCTAGGAGGTAACCCAACCTTCCAAACCCCTGAAACCTGAGGGGGAACTAATTTTTTACCCTTTTGAGCCATAATCGTGGGCATGTAAGGGAAAGGGAGTGGCTAGAAGCCTATATCCATGAGCATACCAAGGCAAGGTCGCAGCTAGGGCCCCAAAAAGTCAGTTTTGTGCTTGCAACTTCAGGAATTGTGCCACCTTTTCAGCCCTAGAGCCCATGTCACTACCCAGAACTTCATGAGACCTTAGGAGATGATAAATAACATTATATCAAAGGTACGGAAGTAATCACATCATCGGGAACTCATCTAGACCCCTCCCTTCCATGACAGGAATTTTGTCAAACATCTCACAAACATTGCATATACAGGTACAAACAACAGATTTAAACATGGGGGTTTGTTACTTATCTGAGAATAACTAAGAATCATTTCTCCCATACATCATAAGATACAATACAGTCTATTTGACCATAGATACATTTTTTTTTCATTTCTAGATAAAAACTTTGATAGATACATACATCATCATTGATGGAATACAAGCTTATAACCAACATAATCACAACAAAAATATAATGGATACAACAATAAATAAATCCATACATAAACCAATATATTTTCATACCAAATACCAGAGATATGAGCTCTTCATTACTAAATGTAAAAACCAACTAGGAGATGGGACTTCCACCTCGACCATAGATTGGCTAAGCCAAGTCTCACTTCAACCAATCACCCCTATGCCATATTCAAAGCATGAATGTGGGAATTTAGCAAACAAATAAATCAACACCAAAACAGGGCTCCAGAGACCAAACCATATGAACCCCAAACTAGTGATTCCACCTCATGGTTGACCATCACTAACCATCATGGATTGGTCTCCACCTTAGTTTCTCCAAGGCTCTATAGTGTTTGTTCCAACCAAGGCTTCAGGACTAGTAACTCAACCCGAGTTGTTCCCAGGCTCTAGAGAATTTTTCCAACCAAGGCTCTAGGAGTAGTAACTCAACCCACCTAGGGCTCCAAATCATTTTTCCAACCAAGACTCTAGTAATAGTAGCTCAACCCAACAGTTTCCTGTTGGGATCTAGAGCGTTTTTCCAACCAAGGCTCTAGGAACTAATAATTCAACCTAATAGCTAAAGGAATCATGAGAACCAACCAGAAAAAAACCAATGGAAATAAACTCACAACACCATGGCTATCCACAAAATGAAAAGGCTAGGAAAATCCACATTCATACATCATGCATGCCAAAACTATTGAGTAAATCATACATGAAACTTGGAACCTGCACTTAGAACCTATTGTAGATGTTGGTCCTGATGTCCTCTTACACTTTCCTAAAATTCCTTTTCTTCCTTTATCCAAATATCCAAAAATGCCACACTCTCCAAGAGTGCTCCAAGAATACTCTAAGTGTCCAAGGGTATGAGAGAGAGAGAGAGAGAATAGAATGAGTGCCATAAGTGTGAGCAAAATATTGAACCAAAAAAATCTTACCAACTGATCCTTAGAAGCCCTTTCATTAACGATGCCTCTATTTTCTTCATTTTCCATTATTTTCCTTCATTTTCCTCCTCACATGCAACCTCTGACCTTTTACCTCCCTTTTCTCCTATTTTTCATTATTTTCATAAATAAAATGGCAATTAATTCCTCATGCCTTTCAAAATCATTTTCCATTGCCTATGCCAATTTCATTTAGCCATAATAAATTGAATGAACACCCGCTAGGATGTTTTTCCCACCATTCATCTTGGAATATGTGTGCCATCAACCGTGGTCTTGTATATTTTCTACATGGATTTTTACCAAGGATGTTACAGGTGGAAAGAAAATTTGAAAGAAAAATTATGGCAACAAGGAATTCTACCACTCACAACTATAAATATGGAAGTGTTGCTTCTCCTATCCTTCCACAACTTACAAGGTTGACACTGTTGAGTCCCAAACTTGCATCTTTCTTATACACCTTTCTAGACCTTTTTCATTCACCTGGACCTTCTAAGTCATCAATATCATTGCATATTAATTGTAAAAGAGCATTTAAAATGGTTTTTAACTATGTTTTGTGTCTGCTGTTTGAATTAGATTTTTGCTCATTTAGCTGCGGAATCTTTTCACTTTCCGCAGCTGCTGCAACTTTCCGCAACCATTTTGTTAAATTCTATATTGCAGGTGTCTTCAGGAAAATCGAGCCACATGGGCAAGTTAGAAATGACATGGACATGGATTGTGTCCTATTGGCTCGGTTGAATTCACCTAAGAAGGCTGTGGTCAAAGGTGGCCAAGTGGTGGTCAACCGAAGAGTCCCACGGTGACAGAACTCTGTTTCTCATCACGTGGAGATTTGCGTGGCCGTTTCTAAATCACGGAGACACATCAACACCTGTAAACAGCTCCATAAGCCGAATCCAACAGCCACTCTCCATAGATTTAATCCTCACGGCGGCCATAATTCTAGATCTCTGGACGTGATGGTTCACGTGTCTTCTATCAGCGCAGACTTTAGGGAATTAGTTATATCACCCTTTTTTATAAATAATGCGTTCTCATACGCATAATAGTTAGCTCTGTAATGTAATTGCGTCGCCATTGTGCTGTGACATTATTTTTCTGTTATGACCGCATTTTAATATATGAGAAGACTCTGTTCATAAGCGTAATTCGTATTTGAAAGCTGCTTCCCGAGGTTTGTGCAAAGGGCCCCTGCACACGCTGAGGTTTTGTGTATTACTGTATAGTTTCATGCTTCATTTCTTTAATTTCATTGTGCCATAGTCATTCACGTGTATATATATTACATCTTTCATGGTATTTACGTTTCATCTTTGTCCATAATCTTTCATGCTTTACATTTTACTTCTGTCCATAATCTTTTATGTTTTATGTTGTTGTTAACTGATCAGTGTTTTTGTTCCAGATTACAATAGGTAGCCCGGGCATTTGCACATCATTTTATAATGACTAATGACATGGAATCAATATTGTCCTTCTGCTGATTTCTTTTTCTTAGTTTTTGTTTAATTCCAGCACTGTTTTGTTTATTTCAGTCTTTCACATTTACTTTAAGTAGTTAGATTAGATATTAATCTGTTCATGTCATTTTCAGTTACCTCCGAAAGCCATAGCGAGACTAATGGTGAGGGATTGAAGTATGAGTGTATAGTTTGATATTAGTTTACTTTTCTGCAAGATAGATATTAAATTGCTCATGTCATTTTCAGTTACCTCCGAAAGCCATAGCGGGACTAATGGTGAGGGATTGAAGTATGAGTGTGTAGTTTGATATTAGTTTACTTTTCTGCAAGTTAGATATTAAATTGTTCATGTCATTTTCAGTTACCTCCGAAAGCCATAGCGAGACTAATGGTGAGGGATTGAAGTATGAGTGTATAGTTTGATATTAGTTTACTTTTCTGCAAGGTAGATATTAAATTGCTCATGTCATTATCGGTTACCTCCGAAAGCCATAGCGAGACTAATGGTGAGGGATTGAAGTATGAGTGTGTAATTTGATATTAGTTTATTTTTCTGCAAATTAGATATCAGATTGCTCAAGTTGTTTATGATTACCTCTGAAAGCCATAGCGAGACTAATGGTGAGGGGTCAGAATATGAGTTGATGTAATTTGATTTTAGTTTTATTTTACTTGCAATCTTTTCTTTGAGTACAGTTTATTTTGTGTTTAGACATCAGCAAGGGTAATGGTTTTCATGATCAATAGTTCACTGTTTGTTTAACTAGAATAGTGGCACATTTTCATTTCCTTTTAGGAACTAATTTTGTCATTGTATGTTTCAAAATCCTTTTGAAGTTTGAAGTTTGGGAAATCATTATAAAGGACATCATTGCCTTGAAAAATCATAACCATACTTGTCTTTTAGAATTTCCATCTCACATTAGGAAACCAACCAAGATAAAAAGGAAAAAAAACCAAAAACGACAAAAAGTAAGAGATAGGTTATCTTGCACATATAGTGCGCCACACTTCGTCAGCTTACGAATCCCGGATTGACAAATTAATGTAGCAATTTAGGACACACTAAATTGACCAAAAATTTTGGCGTCGTTGCCGGGGAAGTGTAATTAGGTAGCCAATTTCTTTTTAAAAAAAAACAATAAAAAGAAGGGAAAACTTGATAACTTCTTGAAGTATGCTCTCTTCTTGCACCTAGTGTGATCTGGAGGATCAGAAAAGAGAGTTATTGGTTCAATAATTTCTTAAGTATGCTCTCTTCTTGCACCTAGTGTGACCTGGAAGATCAGAAAGAGAATTATTAGCCCAACTTAAAAAAAAATAATAAAAATGACATGCATAGAGCAAGAGATTCTAGGGGAAGGTTTATAGCTAAAGCCAAAAGTTCGATTTTCACAACTCCATCTTCTTCAAGGCATAGACAAGATTCACCACCATCTACCCCTAGCCTTAAGATTCTTGGAATTCAAGGAGCAGCTGAATTAGAGGATTCTCCTATACCACCTACTAAATCTCATTTAGAAAAGGATCCTTGCTTTACTTCTACAGGAGAGTATATTGTAATCAAAGAAGTAGAAACACCTGAAGAAGAAAAGGAAGAGACTCCTTCTCATCCTCCCTTGATAGAAGAACCAGAGGACTTTGAGGACTCTAAAGAAACTATCATGGCAGAGGAAATAATCGATGGATTTGGAGGTAGAGGTAGAGGTAGAGGAGGAGGAAACAATGGAGACAACAATGGTGAAGGTAATAATGGAAGAAATAGGGAAGGAGACAACTTGTTTGGATTCCCTATAGTTGATGAGGAAACTCATACAAAAATGAAAAACATCTCACCATCTGTCCTCCCCAACTTTTATGGATTGCGAAGTGAGGATCCTGAAACATTTCTGTTTGAGTTTGAAGTCGTGTGCCGAACCTATGACTATATGGAAGACTCTCAAAAACTCAAACTGTTTCCTTCAACATTGAAGGGAGCCGCTTTGAAATGGTTAATGGGATTAGCCACCCAATCTATTAGGACTTCGAATGATATGAAACAAACATTTTTGGATAGATACTTGGACTATTGTATGCCCACCAATCACAAGGATGAGGTATTCAAAATGATGCAAAAAGAAGATGAAAATTTGGAAGATTTGCTTGAAAGATTTCAATACAACTTAAAAAGAGCAAAGATGAGCAACTTAGATGATGAAACTTTGAAAGCCCTCATATTAAAAGCCATTAGAGATGAATGGATAGATATTTAAAACATGATGGGGAAAGGAGACATTTCTCAACTTCCACTTCGTGACATAACAGAACTATGTGTCCATCTCTCAAGAGAAAAATCTAAAATAGGAAAAGGGCCTAGGGATCCTTCTCTTATCAGGACTAACAAATCTGCAACTGGATCAGTAAGTAGGGCAGAGATTGGCAATATGCTTGATGAATTCAAAACTGATATCTTAGGGAGCCTTAGTGAACAACTAGACACCCTTAAGATCCAAAACAAGCAGAAAGAAGAAACATATGCTCTAGCCATCTTTTGTCCGGAATGTAGGAAGAAACATGCTTTAAGGGAATGTCCCTTGGATGCAAAAGTTGTAGAAACATGTATGATTTGCTCAGAGAATCATGAGACCAAGGATTGTCCTTCAATTCCTGGACTCGAAGCTGTCTTTCAAGAAGACCCAAATTCAGTAGAATCTCTCTGTTTTGTTGCAAGAAGACCTTGGCAGGGACAAAAAACTCAAGGGTTTAACAATCCTATGAATCTTCAAACCCCACCAAATTGGAATCCTTGGCAACAACCTTGGCCCCAACATCAAAATCCATATCAACCATGGGTACAAGGGATGCAAAATCCTTATGGGAGATTTGCTCAATTTTATCAATATCCTCCATCTTTTCAAAATCAACAAGCTCCACAACCTCCAAACCCAAATCCACAACTTTCATTGCCATTTCCACAACAACAACCTTCTCAACAAAATCCAAATCCTCAACTCATGCTCCCATACCAACAAAATACAAATCAACTTCCAGCTCAGCCATTGCCAAATCCTAACAATAAGAATCCTCAGAATACTTACATGGTAGAAGGACAACAATTTCCTACCTATATGATTGTTCCTCTCAATGATGTACAACTCAGATCTGGTAGAGTTTTAGAAAAACCTTCTATAGATGACCAAGAGAAAGATACCTCTGAGGAGGACTCTCTTGAAGCCAATAAGGGTTCTGAGGAAGTATCTCTTCAAAACTCAAACATTCAAAAAGAGAAAGAAAAGTTAACACCCACAACTCCTATAGTTGAGCAACCTGCATCTTCATCCACACCTCCTTTCCCTGAAAGATTACAAATTGATAAAGGGGTGGAAAAACAAATCTTGTTGCCTAACTATGATTTTCTAGATGAATTAAAGAATTTTTGTATCAAGATTCCCTTGCTACAATCCATTAGAGAGATTCCTATTCTAGCAAAAACAATAAAGGAGTTGAGTCTCAAAAGACCAGGAAGGAAACTAAGAGATACAAGAAGAATCCACCTGGTAGGAAAAATTGCAGATATCATGATGGTAAAAATTACCATGCAGAAGTATGTAGATCCAGGTAGTCCAATTGTCAAGACACATATAAATGGGATAGAAATTCCAAACACATTGATTGACTTAGGGGCTGCTATCAACATTATGAGTAGACAGACTATGGACCAGCTAAAACTTCCTAACCTTCTTTTACACCTACTTTACTGCAACTTGCAGATCGATCAATTATTAAACCAGATGGTGTATTAGAAGATATTTCAGTCTCCTTAGATTCTTGGGAATATCCGGTAGATTTTATGATTTTGACTCCCAAGAGTAATCTAGGAGGACACCTACTTATCTTAGGAAGACCTTGGCTAGCCACAGCTGATGCTTTTATTAGTTGTAGATCTGGGGATATGTACATTTCTAATGGTAATTCGACAAAGAAATTCAATTTGTATCCTCCAGCAAAAGCAATCACATAAGTAGGAGACAATGAATGGGTTGATGATGAGGACACTATACAACCTGTCTTTACCATTTCTGAAATCAGTGAGGATAGTCAAATTCTGAACACATTAGAAAATTTTGAGACATCTTCAGAATATGACCCCACACAATTTCAATTGGAATCTGACATAGAATATTTATCATCAAGGCAAATGTCTCTTTACTCTATGGAAGAGTTTGGTAGTTCTACTATTGAGATTTTTCCAGGAAAAACATTGAATATCAACAAACATTTGGAAAAGTCACAACAAGAAGAACTAACCAAAATCTTGCAAAAACATTTTATTGCATTTGCATGGGAGTATACTAACATGAAAGGTATTGATCCTAAGACTTGCATCCATCATATCTATATTGAGGAAAACAGTAGACCAATCAGACAACCTCAAAGAAGGATGAATCCAAATCTTAGGGAGATAGTGAAAGAAGAGCTCAAAAAATTACTCAATGTAAACTTCATTTATCCAATTTCAGATAGCCGATGGGTTTCTCCTTTGGTTATAGTACCTAAAAAGAATGGTAAATGGAGGGTATGCATTGATTATATGGAATTGAACAAAGCAACTTTGAAGGATCACTTTCCTTTTCCTTTTATCGATCAGGTATTAGATACATTAGCAGGTAAAAAGTACTTTTCATTCTTGGATGGTTTTAGTGGCTATAATCAAATTCAGGTAGCACCTGAAGATCAAGATAAGACCACATTCACCTGTCCATGGGGAACTTTTGCCTATCGAGTGCTTCCTTTTGGGTTATGTAATGCACCTGCAACATTCCAAAGAGCAGTACTAGGAATTTTTTTCTGATCTAATCCATGATTGTGTAGAGGTTTATATGGATGATTTTACAGTTTATGGTAATTCATTTGAAGAGGCATTAGAAAATTTGGAAAAAGTCCTTATAAGATGTAAAGAAACAAACATTTCATTAAGCCATGAAAAATTCTTTATGATGTTTACTGAAGGTATTGTTTTGGGGCATCATATTTCAGGAGATGGGATTAAGGTTGATAGATCAAAAGTTGAAGTCATCTCCAAGTTTCCTATTCCAAATTGTCAAAGATATGTTAGAAGTTTTCTAGGATTTATTGGTTACTATATAATATTTATAGAAAACTTCACTAAAATAGCATCTCCACTCTTCAAATTGCTTACAAAAGACTGTGAATTTAAATGGGATCCTGATTGTCAATCAACCTTTGAAACTTTGAAAACAAGAATATCTGAAGCACCTATCTTGAGAGGACCAAATTGAAAACTCCCTTTCCATATTTCTACAGATGCTTCAGATACAGCTCTAGGAGCTGTGTTGGGTCAAAAGGATTTAGTCCCTTATGCCATTTACTATACCAGTAAAAATTTGACTCCCACTGAGTTGAACTATACTGTAACTGAAAAAGAGTTTTTAGCCGTTGTTCATGCAATCAATAAGTTTAGACATTATATAACAGGCTATGAAACTTTTATTCATACTGATCATTCTGCGATTAGATATCTAATGAACAAACCTGTTACTAATGGCAGAGTGACAAGATGGCTCCTACTTTTGTAGGAATTCAATATTACTGTGTTGGATAGACCAGGGAAACAAAATACAGTAGCTGATTTCTTGTCTAGGATTCAGAATACTAAAGAAGATTCTCCTGTAGAGGATAAGTTTCCCGATGAATACTTGTTTGCAGTAACTATTAAGACTCCTTGGTATGCAGATATTGCTAACTATTTGGTTACAGGGAAACTACCTTCACATTTATTTCCAAGTGAAAAACGAAAAATTATTCAGGAGAGTTCAAAATATTCATGGATTTCTAACGAACTGTTTAAAACAGGGCCAGATCTTGTGATCAGAAGATGTGTCAGGGAAGATGAAATGCCTGATATTCTTAAGGCATGTCATGATGAACCATGCGGCGGACACTTTGCAGACAAAAGGACGGTCTATAAAATCCTCTCTTTAGGATATTATTGGCCTTCCCTCTTCAAAGATGCAAAAAAATATGTCAAAAGGTGTGACAGCTGCCAAAGAGTAGGGAAACCTACCCTTTGAAATGAAATGCCATTGCAAACACAGGTACTCATTGAACCCTTTGAAAAATGGGCTTTAGATTTCATTGGACCTATTAATCCACCATCTAAGCAAAAGAAGTATATATTGGTTTGTACTGATTATGTTACTAAATGGGTAGAATCCAAAGCATTAGTGTCTGCTACTGAAAATTCAGTTGTTAATTTTCTTTATGAGGATATTTTTACTCGCTTTGGTGTTCCAAGAGAAATTGTGACAGATCAGGGAAGCCAATTCACATCCAACTTGGTGGAGAAGTTGATGGAAGAATACAAAATCAAGCACATAAGATATACTCCTTACCATCCGCAAGCAAATGGTCAAGTGGAGTCTACAAACAAAGTTCTTGAAAGTATCATCACCAAAACTGTTCATCTACATAGAAGAGATTGGGCAGAAAGGCTTCCTGAAGCCTTGTGGGCCTACATAACTACATGGAGAAATACAACAGGACATTCTCCCTATGAACTTGTTTATGGGAAAGAAGTCCTGCTCCCCATTGAGTTCCAAGTCAAGACCTTCAAGATAGCAGTTTAGTTGGGGATGGATTTATCAGAAGCTCAAAAGCATAGAATGGAGCAGTTGAATGAGCTAGATGAGATCAGACAAGAGGCAATTCTAAGAACTGATCTAGTTCAATATCAAAGAGCTAAATGGCATGAAAAATACATTAAAGATAAGAATTTTTAAGAAGGAGATTGGGCATTGTTGTTTGACTCCAAGTTTAAATATTTTAAAGGAAAATTTGAGACTCATTGGCTTGGGCCATATGAGATTGACAAGATTTTTAGCAATGGAGCGGTAAGAATCAAGACCATTGATGAATTTCAAACTCCTCTTATTGTGAATGGCCACAGATTAAAGATCTATCATAAGCCGCTCTCAAAAGAGGAATTTTTCAAAATGTTTCAAGATAATTCTGCAATAAGGCTGGTGAAGAAGAATCCTTCTTCTCCACCAGCCTAGCCTTTGTTCTTTTCAGTTTCAAAAAAAAAAAAAAATTGTATAAGCCTGAAAACCAATCACTGATTGGCAGTCTTATACAGAAAATGTAGGGTGAAAATCAGGAACACCTGACACCCTATATTTTCCAAAAAAAATCTCTCTTTCATTTCACAAGTTTTGTGACCACCCACTCCATTCCATTCCACTTCATTTCACTCCACTTCATTCCATTTCACTTCATTTCATCTATTTCATTTCATTTCACCAATAAAATTTTCTTTCATGACCATTTTCATTCAGTCAGTTATCATCCATCTATTTCCATTCACCCAAATAATAGTTGTGTCAGTTTTCGCAGCTGACACCTGTTTCCGCAGCTGACACCAGTTTCCGCAGCCGAAAGCAGATTCTGCAGCTACCACTCTGTTTTTCAAAAAATGTACAGCCAAATGTTAGTTCAACAATCATGAAATCAAATGCAGGTATGAAGACATATTATAAAGACATGGGGCATTCAAGATATCAATGAGGAGCAACTAATTGAAGACCAATGAAAAATGGCAAGAATTCCAAGGTATGAGTAAAAATTTATTTCAAATGGCATTTAAGCACATTTTTACATAGTTATAAACCATAGCTCCATTATATGCAATGATTGTGTTGACAAAATCCGTAACCATTCCACGATCTCTATATGATCCTCCCACAATCCTTGCATTCATTTTCAAACGGTCCCATAATCAAGCCTCTGATCTTCACTCATACTCCGATACTCCACCTGTGATGATGAAACGTGGTTGATTTGACTACGGCTTCTTTCAACCGCATAAAATCCGTAGCCGTTGCATAAACATGCTTACATTTACTCTGCAGCCACCCAATTTTAAATAACTGTTGGATGTGTTATACTCCTCCTACTGTTCTATTGATCTCACAGCCACATTTCCACCGTGCTCACGTAACCCTTCTCTGTTCCGCTTCACCCCCATTTTGTTCTCTGTTACGCTACATTCCGTATACCCATTCTTTGATATCTGCCTACAGTCACTGGTCTCCTCCATAAATCGTGCTCATTTCCGCTCATTCAGCCGTCTTACCTCCGTTGAACCCTCCTCACGCAGACAAGTTTTAAAGAGCAGAAAGAAGGATGGGTCAGTTGTTGAGAACAGAACCAGAAGGACCTAAATTCATGGAAGGATACCCGCAAGTCAGAGATATATTGAAAAAGGCAAAGTGGCTTCGGTTTATCCAAAATTTTAGAGGCTACCATAAAGAGGTGACAAAAGCTTTTGCAAGGTCTTTCAATGGTCTGGAAGTAGAAATTGGGGACCTCAAATTTACGGTGAATGAGGCATCCATAGCAGTTGCTACAGAACTTCCTCAAGAAGGTGAACGCTGGTTCAAGAACAAAAGCATTAGTGATGAAGCCTGGAGAGTGATCCTACGTAACCCAGGTATGGATGTAACTATTTTTAAAAAGGGAATTCCTGTTCATGCTTTGAAAGAAGAGTGGGCCACTTTACTGTTGGTCATTCAAAAATTTATCACCTGTGAGGGCCATTTTGGATCCATGTATATGTATCATACCCGATTGCTGATGAATTTTCTAGACAACTAGACCCTCAATCTGCCATAATTTTTATTAAATAGTTTGAAGAAGATGTCTGTGACCATCCAAAAGAATCTAGGGGACGTGGAGCCACATTTGTATCACCATGGTCTTGTGAAAATTTTGATTGAAAAACAGTTAAAAGAGAAAAAGGACACATGGGAATATTTTTTTATTAGAAATTTCTTTGAAGAACCCCAAGAAATTCCTGAAGGCAGTACATCAAGAAGGAGTAGGAGAAAGAGAACAAATGATGAAACTCAAAGCACTCCTACTACTACAGTTGAAAGAACTAGTAGAGAAGAGAGACTGTCAAAAAGGAGGAAGGAAGAAACCAAGGGTAAAAAGCCAATAAAATCAAAAGAGAGAAAAAGCATTGAGGCTATGCATCAAACCCCTTCCTCAGAAGAAGATCATCAAGTGTTATCTGAGAGACTAGTTCACCTTCAGGAACAGTCATCTATGGCCAAAAAGAGAGGGAAAGGGAAACAAAAGAAAAAAGACAGTAGTCTACAGCGTGTAAGAAGAAGTTCCAGGCTTAAAGGGAAGTTGAGGAAAACACAAACGAAAGGACCCCATTTTATTGATTTGGGAGAAGAAACACCTGAACAAACCCCAGCTGGCCATAGTTCATCTCATTCTCAGTCATACATTGAACATAGTCCATCTCATTCTCAGCCAGACGTTGACATGAGCCTTTTTCAGCCAGATTTTGAAGCCAATTCTCCTCCACGGCATTTTGGGGACAGCCTAATGAAAACGACACCTGAGATAGACCCAAAGCAGCAAGAAGTGTAAGATTATATAGAATCTTTAGAAAGAGCAGCCACGGGTCCCAGCACTTCATTCACTCAGCCTCACACAGCAAAAGAAGATCTAGTCCAATCATTGAAACAAGAAGTCTTTGAGTTGGAGGTTTTAAATAGACACATTAAAAATGAAAATGAGGCATTGAAGGAACAAAGAAAATTGGACAAGATCATTCATGAAAATACCATGCTACATCTGGGACTATGGCAGAAAAAGAACAGGAAATTGAAGAAGAAATGCCAGAAGTTAAGCAGAGCACTGATTAATATCAAATTCGGATGCTTGATGAAAAAGCCTAGGATGTTAGCAGCACCAAGGAAGAGGAGGAGAGGACTGGATATACTGGCTGAAGTGTCAAGGCATATGAATTGAAGAAGGATTATTAAAATTTTGGTTGCATGAGGACATGCAACACCTTCACAGTGGGGGTATGTTGAGTCTCAAATCTGCATCTTTCTTATACACCTTTCTAGACCATTTTCATTCACCTGGACCTTCTAAGTCATCAATATCATTGCATATTAATTGTAAAAGAGCATTTAAAATGGTTTTTAACTATGTTTTGTGTCTGCTGTTTGATTTAGATTTTTGCTCATTTAACTGCGGAATCTTGTCACTTTCCGCAGCTGCTGCAACTTTCCGCAGCCATTTTGTTAAAGTCTATATTGCAGGTGTCTTCAGGCAAATTGAGCCACATGGGCAAGTTAGAAATGACATGGACATGGATCGTGTCCTATTGGCTCAGTCGAATTCACCTAAGAAGGCTGTGGTCAAAGGTGGCCAAGTGGTGGTCAACCGTAGAGTCCCACGGTGACAGAACTCTGTTTCTCATCACGTGAAGATTTGCGTGGCCGTTTCTAAATCACCGGAGACATATCAACACCTGTAAACGGCTCCATAAGCTGAATCCAACATCCACTCTCCATAGATTTAATCCTCACGGCGGCCATAATGCTAGATCTCTGGACGTGATGGTTCACGTGTCTTCTATCAGCGCAGACTTTAGGGAATTATTTATATCTCCCTCTATTATAAATAATGCATTCTCATACGCATAATAGTTAGATATTCTTTAGCTCTGTAATGTAATTGTGTCACCATTGTGCTGTGACATTATCTCTCTGTTATGACCGCATTTTAATATATGAGAAGACTCTGTTCATAAGCGTAATTCGTATTTGAAAGCTGCTCCCCGAGGTCTGTGCAGAGGGCCCCTGCACACACTGAGGTTTTGTGTATTACTGTATAGTTTCATGCTTCATTTCTTTAAGTTCATTGTGCCATAGTCATTCACGTGTATATATATTACATCTTTCATGGTATTTACGTTTCATCTTTGTCCATAATCTTTCATGCTTTACATTTTACTTCTGTCCATAATCTTTTATGCTTTATATTGTTGTTAACTGATCAGTGTTTTTGTTCCAGATTACAATAGGCAGCCCGGGCATTTGCACATCATTTTATAATGACTAATGACATGGAATCAATATTGTCCTTCTGCTGATTTCTTTTTCTTAGTTTTTAATTCCAGCACTATTTTGTTTATTTCAGTCTTGCACATTTGCTTTAGTAGTTAGATTAGATATTAAATTGCTCATGTCATTTTCAGTTACCTCCGAAAGCCATAGCGAGACTAATGGTGAGGGATTGAAGTATGAGTGTGTAGTTTGATATTAGTTTACTTTTCTACAAGTTAGATATTAAATTGTTCATGTCATTTTCAGTTACCTCCGAAAGCCATAGCGAGACTAATGGTGAGGGATTGAAGTATGAGTGTGTAGTTTGATATTAGTTTACTTTTCTGCAAGTTAGATATTAAACTGTTCATGTCATTTTCAGTTACCTCCGAAAGCCATAGCAAGACTAATGGTGAGGGATTGAAGTATGAGTGTATAGTTTTATATTAGTTTACTTTTCTGCAAGATAGATATTAAATTTCTCATGTCATTATCAGTTACCTCCGAAAGCCATAGCGAGACTAATGGTGAGGGATTGAAGTATGAGTGTGTAATTTGATATTAGTTTATTTTTCTGCAAATTAGATATCAGATTTCTCAAGTTGTTTATGATTACCTCCGAAATCCATAGCGAGACTAATGGTGAGGGGTCAGAATATGAGTTGATGTAATTTGATTTTAGTTTTACTTTACTTGCAATCTTTTCTTTGAGTACAGTTTCTTTTGTGTTTAGACAGCATCAAGGGTAATGGTTTTCATGATCAATAGTTCACTGTTTATTTAACTAGAATAGTAGCACATTTTCATTTCCTTTTAGGAACTAATTTTCTCATTGTATGTTTCAAAATCATTTTGAAGTTTGAAGTTTAGTAAATCATTATAAAGGACATGATTGCCTTGAACAATCATAACCATACTTGTCTTTTATAATTTCCATCTCACATTAGGAAACCAACCAAGATAAAAAGGAAAAAAACCAAAAATGACAAAAAGTAAGAGATAGGTTATCTTGCACATATAGTGCGCCACACTTCGTCAGCTTACGAATCCCGGATTGACAAATTAATGTAGCAATTTAGGACACACTAAATTGACCAAACAGACACCACAACAATTGGAAGAAAAAAAATCAAAATGGTTTTGTTAGAGTTGTGATTGAAAATACACTAAATGTTATAAGTGTGATGAGAAGAAATTATTTTAAATGTATTGTGAAGAGGAGGAAGACAAGGAACAAGAAATGTCAAAAGAAGAGAATATACACCAAGAAACAAGCATAGAGAAAGAAGAAATGAATATGACCATATCTTGTAATGCATTGGTAGGATTTACCACTCCTCAAACTCAAGATAAAAGGCATATCAAGAAGAAAAGGGTAATAGTGTTGATTGATTCGAGTAGTACCCATAATTTTATTCATTGTAAGATAGCCATGGAATTGAATTTATTCCTATATCCATCACCAGAGTGTCAAGTGATGGTTGCAAATGGAGAAACAATAAATTGATTTAGAAAGTGCCATAATATCAAGTTAACCATCGGGGAAATGTATTGAATAGTCTAGTTATTTCCATTCCAATGAGTGGTTCAGATGTTATACTAGGAGTCTAATGGTTACAATCTTTTCTTACAATAGCTTTTAATTTTAAAGAACTTTTCTTGAATTTTTTTTGGGAAAGAAAGGAAGTTGAATTAAGGGTATCACAAAGAAACCAGGAAAGATAATAAACTCTAATGGTATAACAAAGCTTATAAATAAAAAACATCGGGTTATATAAATTGCACAATTATGCTCACTACAAGTTCAAACATCAAAATCATCTATTTCTCCATATCTCCAAAAAGTCTTGGACAATCATTCCAAGGTATTTGAGACTCCCAAAGGCCTCCTACCTATTCACAATCATGATCGTTCTATTCATTTGATTCTAGGAATTGTTCCTCCAAACATCAAGCCTTACAGATATCTATATTCCCAAAAGAGTTAAATTGAATGTATGGTTACAGAAATGATAAAGGCCAATATAATTCAACCTAGTCAAAGTTCTTTCTCTTTTCCAGTAATATTGGTGCATAAGAAGGATGGATCATGATGCATGTGTCCGAATTAGAGGGAGCTCAATAAGATCACTATTAAAGATCAATTTCCCATTCCTGTCATTAATGAATTACATGGATTAATTTACTTTACCAAGTTGGATCTTCATTCAGGATATCATAAAATTAGAATGAAGACTGAAGACATTCTGAAAACAACATTTAGAGCTCATGAAGGTCATTATGAATTTTTGGTCATGTATTTTGGCCTTACCAATGCACCTTATACATTTCATGGTTTGATAAATTCCATTTTCAAACCCTTACTTATAAATTTTATGCTAGTATTTTTTGATGATATAATAATCTACAACAAGTCTTCGAACGATCATGTTCAACATGTGACAGGGTGATAAAACTATTGGTGGAGAAATAATTTATTCAAAAGCCTCCAAATGTTTCTTTGGAGTACAGGAGGTGGAATATCTGGGTCATATTGTATCCCATGAGGGTGTTAAGGTAGAACCTAACAAAATTAAAGCCATTAAGGAATGGAAAATCCCCATAACCATAAAGCATATTTCATAATTTCTTGGGTTGACAAGGTATTATTCCAATTTTGTTAAGAATTATGGGAGAATAGAAGTACCTCTAACAACATTACTAAAGAGAATAGAAGCACCTCTAACAACATTACTAAATACATATGAATTTTATTGGATTCTAGAAGAAACTAAGGCCTTTGAACATCTTAAAGAGGAAATGTTCCAAGCATCGGTCTTAGCTACGCCAAACTTCACAAAAACCTTTATTGTGTAATGTGATGCCTAGAGAAATGGAATTAGTGTTTTTTTAATGCAAGAAGGAAGACCCATTACCTTTGAAATTCGTCCAAACAAAGGAAAGTATTTACACAAACCTATTTATGAGAAGGAAATGTTGGAAATATTGCATGCACTAAAAAAATGGCGACCTTACCTAATGGGAAGACACTTCAAGGTAAAAAAAAGATCATGATAGTCTTAAATACTTTTTTGAACAAAGATTATCTTCAGAAGAGTGACAAAAGCGGGTCACAAAGATGTTATGCTATGACTTTGAAACAATCTACAAAAAAAGGGAAGCAAAATGTTATTGCATATGCACTCTCAAGAAAGTAAGAGTATGTGGAAGCATTGGTTTGTGCCAATTCTGTTATCCAAATAGAATGGATAACTGAAGCAATGGATGAATGGAAGAATGAAGAATAAGTATGGACACTCAATCAAGTGTTGCAGCAAGATCATAGTACATATGATACATTTAGTTGAAAAATGATTCATCATGGTACAAAGATCGCTTATATCTTTGTAAGAATTCCCAACTCAAACAAAAGATTCTTTTGGAATTGCACACATATCCCTTGGGAGGGCACTGAGTACTTTTAAAAACTTACCATGTGGTTAATAAGAATTTGTTTTGGGATGGACCTGAATCTGATATTCAAAAGTTTTTGCATGTTTGGTTTTCCAACAAAACAAAGTGGAGAAAATTAAGACCCCATGCTTGTTACAACCTTTAGCCATTCCAAGTCATCATTGGGAGGAGGTTTCAATGGATTTTATCACGGATTTACCTAAGTACGAAGGAAAGAGTGTCATCATGGTGGTACTTGATAGACTTACCAAGTACGCATAATTTTGTGCGTTATCTCATCCATTTAAAGCCAGTAAAATTGATACTTCATTTATGGAAACAATTCAAAAGCTACATGGAAACCCAAATATTATTGTAAGCAACAGAGATCCCATTTTCAATGGAAAATTTTAGACAAAATTATTTTCTTGTATGGGTACTCAATTAGTTCATAAATCATCTTATCATCCTCAATATGATGGGAAATTGAGATAGTGAACAAATGTCTGGAAGGATATCTTCGTTGCTTTTTATTTGATAAAAAAACATAATGGGTCAAGTGGTTACCTCTGGTTGAATGGTGGTATCACACTTCCTTCCAAACTACAACAAAAATGACTCCATTTATGGCACCTTATGGATATCATCCACTGTGAATCACACCATATTTAAGAGAAAATTCTAAGGTTCAAGCAGTGGAAGATCACATCAAGCATCAACAACAAGTTCTCCAAATCTTAAAGGATAAACTCACTTTGGCACAGAATTGAATGAAACGACAAGAAAATAAACATCGCAGCGAAATAAGTTTTGATGTAGGTGACTGGGTCTTTTTACAGCTACAACCATACAAACAAATGTCCCTCAAATAATCTAACAAGGATAATAAATTATCACCAAAGTAGTATTGTCCTTACAAGGTGTTGCAAATTATTGGTACTATGGCATACAAATTGGAGCTTCCCGCATTTTCCCAAGTGCACCCAGTTTTACATGTTTCATTTGTAAAGAAGGTTATAGGTGACAAGCTCCGAGTTCAAACAATATTGCCAAAACTTGACGAGGAAGGAAAAATAATATTGGAACCTGAAGCAGTCACAGAAACAAGAACCTGACAACTACAAAATCGATCAATTTCATAGTATCTCATCAAATGGAAGAACTTACCTACTGAAGATTCGACATGGGAGGATTAAAATTTTAAATAGAAGCATCCATAACTACTCAAGAATTGAGGTAAACACTTTTTTCAAGGATAGGGGCATGTTAGGTCCCTATAATACTAGTGTATCCCCTTGCTGTTATTTTTAGTGTAGCCCCCTTGTTGTTCTAATTGTGCCCATGTATTCCCCATATTGTTATTATTGTGCCCCATAGAAGCCCACTATTGTTATTGTTGTGCCCTTACATTATTATTTTTATGTACGCTCTGATTATATTGTGACCCCTTAGACTCCTATGTATAGAAAGGAGGTATTTTCATTTGTGTCATCCAAGAATTGTTCACTTATGTAATGTAAAGGAGGTTTCCCCCTCGAAGAGGAAAATTTTAAGCTATTGATCTATATTTTCTTATATTTTGTGAGCTGGTTGCATAACATAAAAAATGTAGTTTTGTCTACCACCATCGGTCTACCATGAAAGTGAGAAAAATTTGAGCATTGAAAAGCATCGAGTGACCCTTTCAACTAAAAGAGAACCAAGAAAGAAGCTTTCTTATTTTCTACCATCTAGTGAGCCCTAGTATTGCACCAAGAGTGCTACAACTTTACTTATCAACTCGGGGCTCGTACAAACTTAGAGGTGACAATGTTATATGCACAACAGATGGATTCCACTCATGCCACCCTCAACTAGGTCTCCTCATCAGTAGTACTTCTAGGTCATTCCTCCTACTTGATTAAATTGAAACTATCTAATGTAATGCAGAGAATTGTCTCTAATCTAAGATAAAGAGAGTGTCTATCAAACTTCTACTTGCAATTGGCAGTGGAAGCAAAGCATAAAAGGTTAACCTAATTGCATAAAAAAGAAACTATGTTATGGGAAATCATTCATCTAGCTATCTATTCATTTGCAGTAAAGAAACTATTCTATCGTCACACACTTCATCAAAGCATAAACCAAATTCTATATACTTCTTCATTCACCTTATACTTGGATGTGAACTTATGTCCTATTCAACCTAATTCTGAAATAAAATAAAATGTAAATGCCTACTACGTTTTTGTAGCAAGGAAGGAATGAGCTTTGGAGTGGCCTAAGGGTCTCTTCTAACCATGAATATAGAGTTGGGGGTCAAAAGTTCCTATTCTAGGTTCAAAGGGAAAAAAGGATAAAAACCGGAATGAAAATGGTGACCTACAACGCTGCTTCAGGAAGTTGCTACAAGATGCCTATAATTGCAACAGGAAGTACTGAAGTGCTACAGGAAACAGGATGAGAGGGATATAAAGATGCAAAGGGTGAAAGGAAAGCATGGAAAGGTGGGAGAAGGTGTAAATATGTGAGATATAGGTGACCAACACCTCCATCCAAAATCAAAACCCTTGGAAGGAGTGTTTTTCACTTGGAGAGTTTCTCACGGTGGTGGTTAAGGTGTTCACAAAGAAGGGTTTTGGTGGCATTATTGGAGGTTGGAGAGAAGAAGGATGGAAGTGATGAAAGGGGTCATTTCCCTACAACTATAGACAAACCTGTAATCACTACACACATTCATGCATTGATCATTGACAAACTAACATGTTTGAAAGTGGAAAAGATTATTTGAATAGAAAACCATACTTAACATATGCTAAAATACGATCTAAGCAAAATTCCAACTTATAACTTATAGTAAGCATATTATGAACATTATAATCACAATATATAACTTTCCAAGAAATCATAAAAAAACTATTTTTTAATTTGTGGTTGGAGATCCTTCTCCTCAATATCCCATGAGAGAGGTGAGAAAGAGAGGCTACAAGCACAATTTTGATAGATTTTTGTTGCTACTAGAATGCAAAGAAACTAAAAAAATGGTTGAAATATAAAGAGAGAATATAAATACACAAGAGGAACTTGGCCAATGTTGGGCCCTAACCCAAAAGAATCATCCATATGAGACTAAATCAATGATGGAATAAACAAATTCTCATTATCATTGCATAAAAAAGTATAATACATCATATGAAAGTAAAAAATAACACTTATTCAGAGATCAAGAGCCACCTAGCTGAATACAAAGTTCGAATCCTAATGAGCTCTTGCATATTATTATTTGTACAAATGGGTATCTACCAAAAAATCCCTAAAAATTAGGAATAAGGTCTCCTTGATCTTGAGGAGAGTGGATCTTGGCTCCTCATAATTGCCACTTTGCTTGGCTGGCATTCGAGTTGTTGGGAGAGAGCTCGGTGTAATCTTGGCTAATTGAGAGAGTTAAGGAGGTGGAAAAACCTCCTACAATCTATCCTTTTTGTCTAGTTTGAGCCCTTAGGTGGAAAATATCTCAAAAATGGCTTCATTTCCTGCAATTAATTCAAATTTGGAAACAAGACAAGAAAAACATCTTTCACCCTTATCATTAAGCATAATATGAAAAAATTGTAAATAAATTTGAGAGAGAGGTAAATTAATAGGTAGAAGGATGGAATTTAAACCCCTTAAAATATACCTAATGATGGATCTCATCATCACCCCCTACTGAAATGGTTGCTCATCCTTTGAGCAACTTAGTTATCCTTGTTGATCTCTTTCAAAGACTTGGTGGCCTTCCTGACATCCTAATGCAGCTCAGAGGGAGTGCCTTCTGGTCGGTGAAATCCTGCATTCCTTTATGCCTCAGGCCACTCCTTTTGTTCCTCCATCCAATCTCTTCGTTCATGCAGCCCTAACAACAAAGTTGGGTTGAGCTTCAAATATATCCATTGTATCTTCATTCTCTACATAGCTTGTTTGTAGAAGGTTTATATTTCCAATGAATCCTTCATTATCTCAAGAGAATGTTATTCCCTTTTATGTAGGCTAAGTGCAAGGTTTGTCATATTCTCTAGCATGCCTCCAAAGTATCTTCTCCTAACAACCTGGATGTATCATCAAAGTGTGAAATGGCCTGACCTTGTGTCTCAATGAATTTAGGTGCCAGTACATCATCATTTGAGATCAATTGATGGTTACTAATGATCTCCCCTGGGGCTTATTAGTTATGCTCTGATATGTAGAGGTTCTCTCTCTTCTCTTTCCATAACTCTTTTGATCTTTGCTTCTCTTGCTTCTTCATGTGTTATCCAAGATGCCAAGGCCGCTAACTTCATATCACCCAACATGGAATTTGAGTCTCAATTGTTCATATCACTTAAAATGAGGTTATGCGTATACAATTTAACCATTCTATCCCTCTCTCCTACACCAGACTATTTTCAGAAATCAATGAATTGTCTATAGTTCTAAAAAGGTAGGGAGCCATGCTGAGTGTTGGGACAAGGTCTCCTACAAAAGCTGGGAATCTAGTCCATTTTGTATATTTTTTATTATATTTAGTCTAACGCAGGAGTTTTGGGATGGGTCAAAGCCCCTAATGCATTGTAAGTGGGTCAAGGGTAGACCAAGAGTCTGAAAACCACGGTTTTGTAGACCATTGGTTGCGTAAGCTAAAGTAGTATAAGAAATTGAACCTTTTTGAGTTGTAGGGAATAAAATGAACTAAGATTGGTGCAAATTGCGAATTAGTAGACCTGTTTTGGGTTTTTGGGGAAAGGACTCCTATTGGTTGTGTGTGTGGAGATCCTCAGTCCTGCTATGTGCGGACCCTGCTACTATGTGTGCAAGTTTGGTTTTGGGTAAAGGATCTGAAGGATTAATGGAAGCGAAAGGTTGTTGAATTCTGTGATATCTGTTATGTTATGCATGATTCTATGTTGAGCTCCACAAGTAACTGTGTTAAGTACTTATGCTGCATTGACAATTGATTTGAATATGCTTGTTAGACTTTATGCAAGAATAGTTGCGATAGTTGCTTTATTTTCCTGTATCTGTTAATTATTGTGATTATATGTGGTATTGCGCACGTGGATGTAAAGGGACAGGTAGATCTGGGTTCTGTAATATGCGATCTGATATTTTTGAATTCGAACGCAAATATGCCTGACTTACCTACCCTTTCCCAGGGTGCAGAAACCTGGTTCTAGCACCCTCCCATACTACTTCGGGTGAGACTTTGGCCTGCACAAGTAGGTCACTGCAGAAAAGGCCAGTAGTATAGGGGTTTGTTGGAAAACCTTAACCTCCGAACCTAGGTCAGGACCCCTCGAGCCAACAAATGGTTCCATTGCTGGGACTAGGAGCATTTTGAGAGAGGGATTGGGTAATGCCAAGGCCGTATTGGAAACCTGAAAGAAAATAAATTGATGAATGGTTAGAACAACAAGTTCATGTTAGAATTTACCGGAGAAATAATAAATTCACTAAGAGAAATAATCATAAAATTCCAGCAACAAATAATTAACATAAACACATATGTTTATCTGAGAAAACCTCAAATCTGAGGCAAAACCCAAAAAATGAAATTTCATTAACCATTGACCAAAACCCTGGACAATCCGGCCAAGTGAGCCTTCACCACTCACCTCGAGGCCTACATTACTATGAAGTCTTCCTAGCCTTTTATAGGCTCCATTACATGCAATACCATGGGCTGAAAAACCATGGGTGCACAATACCATGTGCCCCAAAACCACTGTTATTTACCCTAGTCGACATTGAATCTATCCCGAGTCAAGTTTACCTAACAATTCCCCCCTTAAACTTGACTTGGGGATTATTGGCTAAATCCATCCAAAACTGCTAAGTGAGACAACTTCGCTCACTATAGCCTTTTTCCCCCTCAATATTTTTACCCAAGGTAATTGTTATCTTGACATCCCCCCTATCACCTAGATCTAACCTAGACTTTACCAGTGATTACCCAGGGGTACGCATGCCATACCAAGTCTTACAGCAGTATGCCCATTTACATGTAATAAATTAACTCCATTATAATATATATATATATATATATATATATATATATATATCATTGTTACTGTCTTTGTACATACGAAATCAATGTCCATATAAAAAGAACCCATCTACCGGATTACATGGGTCACCAACCTCTGTAACCGCCAGTCCTCTAGGAGTTCTCTTCAGATACATGGTTCATCAATTAATTAATCTACGTGCACATATCCTCTCTCACTTTAACAAGATCTCTTTGATCTATATTTCTTCAGCACTATGATATGAACCTAAGTAATGCCCATCATCTTCTATATGGGAGCACAGAGCTCAACTCTCTTGTTTTACAACCATTTCATCCCTTGCCATTAGCCTGGCCCTATTCACGTCTTTCTACACAACTTCTTGTTAGCTCCAAAGAATACATTGATCTACGGTGGATTGCGCATCATGTGATTGCTCAGGATTCTAACATGCCTTTGATAGATCCAAGTGATCTGCTACTATGGCCAATAGATCCAAGTGCTCTCGCTCAAATCCATCTACAAAGAAATCACTTCCTCCAAAAAACCACTACAATCTCCATAGCTTTCATGACCAATAACTCATCCATCAATTTGTCAATCAATGGTAATAATTCCCTTTGCAGGTTTGAATTGACCAGGCCATATATCGGAATCAATGTTTCAGGTTTCCCTTGTTGAGGTTTGAACATACCAGACTTGTGGATGTACTAGCCTCATCTCTCCACCATTATTCCTTCTTTGCCACATGCATGGTCTAAGTGTCTCCTCCATAAGCATTTACTGTCGCCCTATTCCTCTAACTTTGTAAATAAACATACCTGCAAAACCATTCCCAATCTCATGAATTTTGAACACACAACCAATTTAGCACCATGACAAGTGCCTTCCTCAGCTAGCATATCCAAGGTGTTGTCGTTGATGGTTCTTACTCTCTGCTCGAATCTTTGAATGCTCCTCACACTAAAACTTACCATTGTGGGATCCACACACCTATGACTGCACCAGTCCACAACAATACCTTCACATTACACTCGCCTTTTCCCATAACTACCACGTACAACGCCATAGCCACTGTTAACTCATACTTTGATCATCGATGCTACCACAGGCTCCATGGCCACTGGGCCTCCACATTCTACGCGTTGATTTCCTTTTCTAGTTTTTTTCCTTCATTCTAAGCAGCACAAATGCTACCATAAAAACCCATATCCACTCTCGATCAATTACTGCTACTTGGTTAGCAGTGGGCCTATGTCTTCCCTCATATGATGATCGCATAACTCAAATGACATGCATCTCTCCTAAACCAACTAAACTTCAAAGGTGCTCACATTCTTCCTTTTGAGCTCTACATCAATCTTCACAATCATTGGCAACTGCATAACTACATTCTCACAATCATCCTCGTCAAGCATGTCAGTGCTCTGCTTAGCTTCCCAGCCATGTAATTCATATTTACATATGCTACTTCCAGGCCAAAATTTGATTGCGTTATCATGAATTATTTTTAGATCTGCGATCAAATCTATCCAACCACTGAGCCAAATAAAATTTTTGTAATAGAAGTGTCCTTCTGAACACATCAAGATCTAGATCTTCAAACAAATCTAGATATTCAAACATCATATCTGACATATCTATACAAATCACTCTCATTCCACAATGGCTGAATGATCTTGGTCAATAAAGCGATCCACGATCCTGCAATAGCCTTAAATCAGGCTCTGATACCATTTGTGTTAAAACCCTATACAACAGATCTAGCTTCTTCACATGCAAATCTGTCTAATCAAACTGCACAGAGATGATCCTTCTTCTTTACACAGCAGTAGTGAAACTATAGACACAATAAAATTATTACACCGGCTCTGATACCAGTTGTTAGAAAATTTTCCACAGAAATAATAAAGAATTTACCGAGAGGAATAAACATAAAATGCCAGCAACAAATCATTAACATAAACACATATGTTTATCCAGGAAAACCCCAAACCTAGGGCAAAACCCAACCAATGAAATTTTTATTAACCATTGACCAAAACTCTGGCCAATCCAGCCAAGTGAGCCTTCATAGCTCACCTCCAGGCCTACATTAAAATGAAGTCTTCCCAGTCTTTTATAGGCTCCATTACATGCAATACCATGGGCTGAAAATTCATGGGTGCACAATACCATGTGCCCCAAAACCACTACTATTTACCCTAGTCAACATTGACTCTAACCCGAGTCAAGTTTACCTAACAGTTCAGGAATTCACAGTAAAAGAAAACTGCAGTAAGAGGTTGACCACTGAAGAGTGGAAAAATAAGTATATTTTCATGGAGATCTACAAGATCTTCTTTGTAACCATTGGGATCGAGATCTAGGAGTGGCTCGCAAGGTTGGTCGAATCTCATAGGTGTTGGAAGGACGAGCGGGTCACACAATGGACCCCAGAATTGATCTAGAAGTTAGAGAAGGCTGATAACACCATCACTCGCATAGTAGACCACTGGGTGGACAACGTGCTAGGAGGATTCACGAAATAATTTGCCATCGATCATTTCGTCTCCTACTCTGAAGCAGAATGAATATTCTTCAAAGGATTTCGGGGTAAGTTTCTAAGGACTTTACCATTGTTAATTAAGATATTACTGTGCAAAAAAAGTATTCTATGTAGCCACACTGAATGAATGACCTCTGATCTGGACAGGAGTATGACGCGAAGTGGAAAATACTATTGGACCAACCAAGAAGGAGGTAGGTCTGTCTACAGCCCAGTAAAGAAGCAGTTGTTCAGAGTCCTCTAGCCACACCACTTTTGAACCAGCGTAGGGGTAATAATTCACCTACACCTCCACCACCTGAAGACGACATGGCTGCACACATGAATTTGCCTAACTTTAAGGTGTGGGGGACGAAGACATGGATCAGTTCTGGTTTGTCGCAGAATCGACATGGACTGTGCAAAACGTAGCTAGTGATGCAGTGAAGAGGGCACAGTTGTCCCTTGCTTTCAAAGGAAGAGCTTTGGATTGGTACATGGGATACATTGGACAACATGCAAACTCAACCATTGAAGATATCAAGAACGCCTTGAAACAATAGTTCAAAAAGCCTAAGTCCTATTCTCAAATAGTGGTCGATCTAAAGGATTTCATGCAAGGGCCTTTTGAGTCTGTGTGAGAGGCTGATCAAAGACTGAAGAAGGTGATCAGAGAAGGAGGATTTCAGTATGATGACTGACGGCACATGGAATGGTTCATTGCTATGTTTCTGCCTCACCTGCGCGTACCTATGCGTCACCAAAATTTCGAATCACCAGAAAAAGCCTTGGCAGTCACTATGAAGTTAGAAGTTGTGCCCAGAGATGATACCCAGCTAGGTGTCCAGCAGATCCAAGGACAACTGGAGGCGATGCACATGGAGATCCAAAATCTACGAAAGGAGCAAGGAGCAAAGACTAGCCCTGAAAGATTGTGCATACGATGCAGGACGAATGGTCAAACCAAGGATAACTGCCCTCTGTTAGCAGACTACATGCAAGCCAGGGGACCCAGTCCGTTGCGCCCTAGGGAAGTTGCAGGACCAAGTGGGCCAACACCATGGTGCAATGATTTCCGCGTTGCAGGGTTGCACGACACAAACCACTGTTCCTGCCTTGCTGCGTACGTCCCAGAAGTAAAGCAACAATGGTGCAAGTTCTGCAGATCGGTAGGACATGATGAATAGAATTTTCGGACGTATGATTTGATGATCGATTGAGGGAATCTCTATAGGTTGCAGTCGAATCTATCCTCACCAAGATACCTCTCGAGTGTAGGGGGCTCCCTAGCAAGGGGCAGGGGAGGCGGAAGAGGTGGAAGCACAGGTTGGGGACGAGGGAAACTAATATGTTATAACTGTGGGGAGGTAGGGCACTTTTCCAGGGACTTTCCAAACCCTACAAGATAGTCCTGCTGGTATTGTAGGCAGCTAGACCATGTGATTTAAGATTGTCCAGTCTTGATAGAGAAGATGCAAGAAAAGCATCTGACACCTACATAGAAGGTGCAGAGGGTTAAGACCGAACTACGAGACAAATGTCCAAGAATGATTGTCGTAACACGTAGTGGGATGGTCACTGGGGGGCTTGGGGAGAAAAATACAACCAAGCCTCTGATCCGACTAGCAGTTATCAAACAGGAAGGTTTGGATCTAAAAAATGAGAAAGAAACATTTGTCACAGCTCGCAAAGACTTTGCTGAGGCAAAGGCATCTACTTCACAACTGCCTGAAGACCTCAAGGCAGATGAGGAGGTAAAACCATTTTTATAATCATGTATGAAGCTACTACGCAACCCAAAGGCTGTGGAAAATATTCAGGCATTGATAGATAGCTACGTAACACAACCTATCCTCCCTCCGGAAGTCAAGAACATACACAAACTTTATAGATATAAGAAATGCACTGGTAGGGAGATACGGTTGAATGCATAGATCGGTGATTACGAGATGGATAAGATTATTTTAGAACTAGAGTCAGATGCGAATGTATTACCTAAACAGACTTGGAAACGAATGGGGGAACCTAATAAACGAAAGATCATACCCTTGGGAATACTATCAAATATTGTGGTGGATATCGCAGGGGTTAATGTCCAGGCTGATTTTGAAGTAATTCAGATTGTCGAAGATGCGGACCCCTACCTTGCGGTCCTAGGCTTGGATTGGGCCATCGAAATGGGGGGCATCATTAACCTAAAGAAGAGAAGCATGGTATTCGAGATTAACGGTACAAGGGTAATAGTACCATTAGATCCTGCGGAAGGCAAACAATACACAGAACCAGTGCGTGACGAAGAGGATGTGGATCACATCTATAAGTTGACTGTGCGAGATGAAGATTGGATCAACCTTGTGGTAGAGGGGGTACTCTGCTGGGAAAAGGACAGTGAATGTTTCTCCGATTTTGATGGGGAGATAGAGAATTGGAAAAACCGACTACACGAGGTCTCTGTGCCGCGGTGTCTTCGGATCATGAGGAACTTCCGCTGCATCTCCTCAGAGGTAAGAGATCTACCTTATTTCGATGGTTCTGGTAACATTAGGGACTTTTCGCTAGCATTTGAAGTCGAGGTTCCCAGGGAATGAAGGTTATGGGCCCTTAACCTAGCGATGCATACAACCCCTACACGATGGTGGGAGATGCATAAGGAAGCATTCCCGGAGTGGGAGGATTGTTGGGCCATGATGCTCCTATGATTTGAGAATCCGACGGAGGTACGGGTCAAGTTGTTCCTTGGCCCAGGGGATCCACGTGAGCACGTGGTTGCATGGATGGCGGTGTGGGGTGACCAAACTACAAAAGAATGGGTTCACTTATTCACTTGCGTTGGGTCCAATCCCTACTGCCTGGTACTTGGATGCGGAGCTACATCAGCGCACCCACCACTGGGAAACTCTGAAGAATGACTTTATAGGAACATTCAGACTGATAGGGGGTTCCGAGGCACTTGACGAAGGTCTGCAGGACATAGATACATTCGTGTTTGGCAAGACCGGCTCTTCTACAGTATCTGGGACGCTGACATGGGAAACGCAGATGCAAGATATTATCAACTGCCACATCTTGGCAAGAGAGGACAGTGAAGATGATCTACGGTCTGTCTCTATCCCAGAATCAGAAAGGGAGCACGTTGTTGAAGGACCTCCGCTGAAAGAAGTGGATGTCACTAAGCCTCTCAAGCTGTGCGAAGTAAACATTGGGACGAAAGAGCACCCTAAGTTGGCTAATATTGGGGACTACTGGGATGAGAATACAATAGGCAAAGTGGCCGAATTACTTACAAAATATCAGGACTTGTTCCCTACAAATTTTTCCGAGCTAAAGGGGATCATGGGGGACTTAAGGGTCATGCATATCACTCTCAAACCCGATGCGCGGCCCATAAAGAAGCGACCTTATAGGTTGAACCCCAAGTATAAGCAGAAGGTCAAGGATGAGCTTGATAAAATTCTTACTATAGGTATCATCGAACCTATTGAATAGTCAGACTGGGTCAATCCAATGGTGGTTCAAGAGAAAAAAACTAAGGGAGAGATTCAGATCTGTGTGGACCTATGCAAGTTAAACGATGTCTATGTTCATGATCCATTCCCAACGCCATACTCAAATGAAATCTTAGACAGCGTGGGAGGACAGGAAGCATACTCCTTCATGGACAGGTTCTCAGGATACCATCAGATAAAAATTGCACCTGAGGACCGCAACAAGACCACGTTTGCCACTGAGTGGGGATCTTTCCAATATACTGTCATGTCGTTTGGATTCAAAAATTCCCCTGCTATCTTCTCGTGGGTCATTGTCGCAGTGTTAAAGAATTCATTCACAAGTTCCTCAAGGTGTATTTCGATGATTGAACTATCTTCGACCTGGTCAAGGCACACGTCTCAAACTTGCGCATGATGTTGGATGCCTCTCGGAAACACCAGATTTCCCTAAATATCAAGAAGTGTATCTTCTACGTGCCCTTCAGAATCTTTCTCGGCCACATAGTTTGTCGACAAGGACTAATGGTAGATCTTGCCAAAATCGCTGTTATCATAAGTTTTCCAGTACCAACCTTGGAGAAACAGTTGCGCTCGATCCTTGGACACACGGGCTACTACAGGAAATTCATTCAAGGCTATGCGCTGATTACTGCCCCTATGGAAAAATTTCTCAAGAAGGATGTTTCGTTCTTTTGGAATGATGAATGTCAAAAGAGCTTCGAGCTACTAAAAGAAAAGAAGGTCTCGGCACCCATTCTCATCTTTCCGGATTGGGAGAAGGTATTTCATGTTCACGTCGATGCATCGGGAATTGCTCTCAGGGTTTTCCTTACGCAGCCAGGAGAAGGCAATATCGACCATCTAGTTTCCTTTACAAGTAGGAAGCTCTCTGGTGCAGAACGCAACTACTCCACCACAGAGCGGGAGGGATTGGCCATGGTTTACGCATTGCAGAAATATCAGCATTACTTGTTAGGAGGAAATTTTTAAATGTTCACTGACCATTCAGCTTTAAAGTAATTAGTCAATAAGCCTGTGTTAGGGGGGAAAATATGTCGATGGCTACTACTATTTCAGGAGTATGACTTTGAAACCATAGCCAAGCAGGGAAAGTTGAATGTTGGGCCGGACCACTTGTCCTAAATAGAGAGTGGTGAGGAGCCAACCGACCTGGAAGCCAGATTTCCTAATGTGCAGCTATCTGCTATCAAGGTAGTAGTTGCACACTTCGCTGATATCATTCAGTTCTTGATTATCAGGACGACACTTCCAGAGTACTTTGTATAGCAGAAGAAAGAGTTAGTCACCTGGGCAGCAGACTTTACCATCATCATAGGTCAATTATATAAGATGGGGGTAGATGAAGTATTGCGGCGATATGTTTTGGAGCACAAAAGGCATGCTATCTTGGCAGAAGCTCATGACAGAGTAGTAGGAGGTCACTATGCAGGGAAAGCAACGACGCAAAAGATCTTGAGGGTTGGGTTATGGTGACCAACCCTGCATATTAACGCCTATGACTATTGTAAAGCCTGCAATACGTGCCAACGAACTGGGAGGCCATCCTACAGAGATGAAATTCCCCTTCAACCACAAATGGCTCTACAAGCATTTGATAAGTGGGTGTTAAATTTGGACAACTAGGTCCAAACCCCATCTTGTGATGCTCAGATGAAGATTCCGATATTTGTATTGGATTCCTCTTTCAGAGAGGTGTAAAATCAATCTAAAATTGATTTTAATCTGATGAGTAGAACATTTATTTTGAATTTATTATTTATAATAAATTTAAGTGCAGGTCAGTCTTAAGGTTTTTACCCCCAGTAGATGTGTCACACACCTCTCATGATTGGTATTTATAGGGTCAACATTGGAGCATTTTTCCACTCATCTCAACATACATCTCCTCCTCTTATACGAGCATCTAAGGAGCAACAAGGATGACTTTTACTGCAGCAAGAAAGACGAAGTTTACCACAGCAAGGAGGACGAAATTTACTGCAGCGAGAAATCTGCGGTCAGGGTTTCTAGGGAAGTTTGACCAGCGTTGACTTTGGTCAACGCATGGTCTGATTGGGCTGAATTTTGGAGGAGCTTTCGATCTAAGGAGGTTGTACTCCTTGGCACATAAATCGAGGTCAAAGGTTGACCAAAAGTTGAGCTCTGTTGACTTTTAGTGCTGCTGCCCTGCGTTGATTTTTTGGGCAGCATTGACTTTTCTGAGGTTGACTTCTGAGTTGACCGTGTGACTATTTTGAGGACTGTTGTGACACATGCTGGGTTGGCTAACCATGAATTCTTTGTTGGTTGAAGCATCCTGTTGACCGTTGTAACACACCATCACCTTTATCTATTTCTGACTTGTCTTCTAAAGGATCACTAGTATGTTCTATCTGCATTTTACTTGTAAATTCATGTGATTGCTGTTGATAAAAGTAAAGTTTCATCAATCATAGAACATCTACAAAATTCTACATGGTATCAGAGCTGAGGTGAATACAAGCCCTAACTTATAGCAATCACCAAAAGAGAAAAATGGGTTCCACAAGTTATGGCTTCAAGGAGGATGACAAGCTAACTGGAAGGGATGACTTCCATGCTTGGAAGATGATATTAGATCTCAAATTAGAAGACCATGATCTCATGAACTATGTACTGGGTAAGATACAAGAACCTCCATCCACTGCTACTACTGCTGCCAAAACAAAGCATAAGAAGGGGGAGATCAAAGCAAAGCTAATGATCAGGGAATCCCTACATAAAATTTTGGTTGCCTACATATCTGAGCTAGGCACGTCCAAAGAGATGTATGATAAGCGGATACAAATGTTCAAAGTAAACAATGAAAACCAGGTGCTATTCTTCAAGAATCAATTGAAGAATCTGAAGAAAGGTAGGGATGATTTTGTCCAAACATACTTTCTGAAACTGACCGAGATCAGGAACAATCTGCTGGCTATTGGGGAGACAATAGCTGATCGTGAGATGGAAATCACCGCACTTGGAGGGCTCCCATATGAATGGAAAGTATTCAACACTACCATTCTCAATAATAATACAATTCCTAACTTTAACAAGCTACTATCAAGATGCATGCAAGAAGAGACATGAATGAAGGAATACGAAAATGATAGAAATGCTGCCTATGCTGCTCATTCTAGAAAGAACAACTATGGTGGTCCAAAGAACAAAGGAAGAGTAGGGACCCAAGGAAAGAAGGGCAAGTGTTTCACTTGTCATAGGCTAGGTCATCATGCTAGAGAATGTCCTTTCAAGAAGGATTCTCCCGATAGTGATGACAACAACAACAACCGGAGGACTGGAAATCAAAGAAACAACAGGTCCAAAGGAAAGAGTAAGGCCCCCTCTGGCAGAAACAATCAACATTTCAAAAGGTCTAGAAACTCCAGGTATGAGGAGTCAAATGTTGTTGATAAAATAAATGAATACATTCTTGTATCTGCCCTCTCCGCTGCATCCCCGCCTGACACTATGGATGTTTGGCTGATAGATAGTGGTGCCTCAAGACACATCACTGGGTTCAAGGAAGCACTCTCTGACATGGTTGAGAAGGATAGTAATCTGGAAATTATCCTTGGAGATAATCCCACATATCCCATGAAAGGGACAGGGATTGTGACCCTCCACTTGTCTCAAGGACAAGTCCTACATTTGCAGGATGTACTCTATGTACCAAAATTAAAGAAGAACATTGTGTCTATATCAGCCATGGAAGACAAAGGTTTCAATGTGGCATTCACTAATGGAAAGGTGCGCATGTGGAAGAAGAATCTCAAGGAAGCTAGCGTGATTGGTTTTAGAGTTGGAACACTCTACCAGGTTGGAGGAAGTCCACTGGGAGCTATGACATGTGATACTATCCGACAAATTGAACTATGGCACCAGAGGTTTGGACACCTTCATTACAAGGCCCTTCCCAAAGCAAGGAAGGTGGTGACAGGGATGCCCGAATTTGGAAATAATCATGAAGGTGTATGTAAGGGTCGTGCCGAAGGAAAGCATACAAGGGGACCTTTCCCCTCAAGTGTCACAAAGACATATAATATTTTGCAACTGGGCCATTCTGATCTATCTGGTACGCTACCCGTGACATCACTGGGAGGATGTTCTTACTATATGACATTCACTAATGACTTCTCCTGTAAAACCTAGATATACTTATTGAAGAAGAAGGATGAGGCTTTCATGTGGTTCCGTACCTTCAAAGCCTTGGTGGAAAATATGACAGGAAAGAAGATCAAGATTTTGAGGACCGACAATGGCACTGAATATGAGTCAAATGAGTTCAACGACTTTTGAAGAGAAGCTGGCACTAAGAGGGAGACCACTACTGCCTATACTCCTGAGTAGAATGGCGTTGCTAGATGAAAGAACAGGACCATTTTGGAAGCTTCCCATGCCATGCTATGTGACCAGGATCTACCGAAGTTTCTGTGGGGATAAGCTGCGAATACTACTGTATACATTCAAAACCGATGCCCTCATTCCGCTCTGAACTCCAAAACTCCCGAAGAGGTTTTCACTAGTATGAAACCTGACATCTCACATTTTAGAGTTTTTGGACGTCCTGTTTATTTTAATGTGCCAAAAGAAAAGAGAAGTAAGTTGGATGCTTCTTGGAAGAAAGGAATATTTGTGGGCTACAGCGAAACTTCTAAGGCCTATAGAGTCTATGTACCTGGTCAAAGGAAAGTAGAGATATGCCATGATGTCCTTTTGACGAAGATGCTTCCCTGAAGAAAGTAGTAGATATTCCGAGATCTGAGGGAAATCATGAAGCAAGGCCTGGAAATCAAGAAGAACCGCAGGATGAGACAATGCCTGATGCTGAAGGACCAATGGACCCAATTGATCGATATCCTTCACTAAGAAAGAGATCATCATGGCTCAGGGACACTCTCGAAGATGTTGAGGGACATACTGCCCCGAGGGGGACATTCCGAGAAAGAAAGAAGCCATGTAGATACCAAGGGTATCTTGCTGTCATGAGTACTATTTTACAATCTGAACCTAGATCTTTTGAGGAAGCTATAAAGCATCAAGTCTGGAAGGATGCCATGCATGAAGAATATGAGTCCATAATGAAGAATGATGGCTGGGATGTGGTTCCAAGACCGAAGGACAAAATAGTTGTCACCGCAAAATGGCTCTACAAGATCAAGCATGGATCTGATGGAAGTGCTGAAAAGTTCAAGGCAAGATTTGTTGCCCGTGGCTTCTCTCAAAAGGAAGGAATAGACTATGATGACATATTTTCACCTATGGCACGATATACCACCATTCGATCAATCATAGCCCTTGCTTCTACGCAAGTATGGAGTCTTCATCAGATGGATGTCAAGACCGATTTTCTGCATGGTGCAATAAAGGAAGAGGTGTATGTAGAACAACCTCTGGGGTTTGAAGTCCAGGATCGAGACACCCATGTCTGTAGGTTGAAGAAATCCCTCTATGGGTTGAAGCAAGCACCCAGAGCTTGGTACGAGAGGATAGATAGCTACTTGATGAAGTTGGGCTTCACTCGAAGTAATGTTGATCCGAACCTTTACTTCAAGGTTGTCCAAGGGAAGCCTCTCATTCTGGTGCTGTATGTGGACGACCTCTTCCTGACAGGTGTTGACCCTCTCATTCATCAATGCAAGAGGGAGCTCGCTACTGAGTTCGAGATGAAGGACCTAGGACTGATGCACTATTTCCTAGGCCTGGAGGTCTAGCAGAGACCTGGCGAGATTTTCCTTTCTCATGGAAAATATATTGTGAAGCTTCTGGAAAGATATGGAATGGTGGACTGTAAGTCCGTGCCGACACCGATGCAACTCAACTTTAAGAGGTTGAGTGGCAGTGCTGCTAGGCCTGTATTGAAAAATCCTACTAAGTATCATCAACTTGTAGGGGCCCTAATGTTCTTAGTGTACACTCGTCTGGATATATGTTTTGCAGTGAACACCTTGAGTCAACAGATGGTTGAGCCTCATCACTTTCACTGGGTTGGTGCCAAGAATATTCTGAGATATCTTCGTGGCACAATAAACCATGGGCTGAGATACACTGTCGGGAGTGTGACACTCCTTGGTTATACTAATTCCGATTGGGCTGGTAGTGTGGTGGATCGTAAGAGCACATCGGGATGCTGCTTCAACCTTGGTTCTTCTTCGATCTCATGGATGAGTAGGAAGCAGAAGTCGGTGGCTTTGAGCACCGCAGAGGCTGAATACATTGCAGCAAGTATGGCCTGTTGTGAAGTATTCTGGTCACGAAAGCTCTTCAATGAGTTGTTCGAGCATGTGCTAGATACCACGGTGATACTCTATGATAATCAGAGTGGGATTTTCTTGACCGAGAATCCTGTGTTCCATGACCGATCCAAGCATATTGATGTCAGGTACCATTTCTTCTGGGATATGGTACAACGAGGCGCCATAAGGCTCGATCATATAAGAACTGATGAGCAGGTCACGTATATTCTCACTAAGCCCCTAGGGAATTTCAAGTTCCTAATCTTCCGTAAGAGACTTGGTATCATGGAACGACCCTATGATGTGGGTCTTGTTGGACGATGAGCTTGAGGAGCTCTGGGGGGCTTTGGGGATAGCTTCTCGGAGCTATGAGCAACCATAAGGCTAGGCTTACCAAACCTTGTTGGTGTGCTTGGAACCCACCGTTGTGATTATTGAGTTGGTTCACCTCTCATTATCTGTGACCCATATGCATCCTACCCATTGAGTTCAGGGCTCATGGGAAGTACCTCTCATTTTGCCAATGAGGTGGGAAAAGCTAGAGACTAATAGCAAAGACTGATGGATGCATTAGAGATTACCGTACTCTCTATCTAGGATGGCATGATCCAACCACTTGATCTGGGATCAAGTCTAGTGAGGTCTCGGACCTCCGCCTAATTTCGGGTCAGATGAACCAACTTCGGGTTGGTTGGAGACTCTTTGTGAGTCCAATAAGAGGTTTTGACCTTTGGGCTAAATCTGTCAGCCGGGAATGATGTCTTTGTGACTGACCCACTTCTATTCTAAAATAAAGAGGCCAACAAAGCAAGTTATGGTGGGATGACGCACAATGTTTGATTGCACTGGTGGATGGAGTTCTCCCTAGTTGAGAGGGAGTGTTAAATTTGGACAACTAGGTCCAAACTCCATATTGTGATGCTCAGACGAAGATTCCAATATTCGTATTGGATTCCTCTTTCAGAGAGGTGTAAAATCAATCTAAAATTGATTTTAATCTGATGAGCAGAACATTTATTTTGAATTTATTATTTATAATAAATTTAAGTGCAAGTCGACCTTAAGGTTTTTACCCCAGCAGATGTGTCACACACCTCTCATGATTGGTATTTATAGGGTCAATGTTGGAGCATTTTTCCACTCATCTCAACACACATATCCTCATCTTATACGAGCATCTAAGGAGCAAGAATGACGAATTTTATCGTAGCAAGAAGGACAAATTTTACCGTAGCAAGGAGGACGAAATTTACTGCAGCCAGAAATTTGCGGTTAGGGTTTCTGGGGAAGTTTGACCAACGTTGACTTTGGTCAACACATGGTCTGATTGGGTTGAATTTTGGAGGAGACTTTGTTCTAAGGAGGCCATACTCCTTGGCATAGAAATCGAGGTCAAAGGTTGACCAGAAGTTGAGCCGAGTTGAATTTTAATGCTGCTGCCCTGCATTGACTTTTCTGGGCAATGTTGACTTTTTTGAGGTTGACTTCTGAGTTGACCATGTGAATTTTTTGAGGACTGCTGTGACACATGTTGGGTTGGCTAGCCGTGAAGTATTTTTTTGTTGAAGCATCCTATTGAACACTGTAACACACTATCACCTTTATCTGTTTCTGACTTGTCTTCTTAAGGATCACTAGTATGCTCTATCTGCATTTTACTTGTAAATTCATGTGATTGCAGTTGATAAAAGTAAAGTTGCATCAAGCATAGAACATCTACAAAATTCTACAGTGGGCTATCGATTTCATCAGGCGTATCAACCCACCAGGAAAGAAGACGAGTGTGCACTTTATTATTACGACCACCGATTATGTAACCAGATGGGCGGAAGTGCAAGCAGTAAAGGATTGTTCTGCAGATACCACTGCGCATTTCATCTTTGAAAAAATCACGACCAGATTTGGATGTCCAAAGATTCTCATGAGTGACAGAGGTACGCACTTTATTAACGAAACAATCTGAGCTTTGACCAAGGAGTTCCGGATCCATCATACGAAGAGCACGCCATATCACCCCCAGGCCAATGGCATGGTTGAAGCTTTTAATAAAATCTTGGAGCAAGTACTAACCAAGGTATGCAATCTTGATTGCAGCGATTGGGATGTGCGCATCCCCTCGGTCCTCTGGGCCTATCGAACAACCTGCAAGAATTTAACAGGTAAAACCCCATTCAGGATGGTTTATGGTAAAGAAGTCGTTATGCCCATGGAGTATATTGTTCCTAGTCTGCATATCACTTCATTTACAAACATGGCAGAACTGGAAATCATGGAGGAGCGATTAGTGTAGCTTATGGCTTTGGAGGAATATTAGTTTATTGAGAATTTCCATTTGCAAGTCCAAAAGGCCCGCGATAAAGCCTAGCATGACCGACACATTTGCCAGAAGACATTTGCGGAAGGCAAATTGGTCCTCTTATATGATAGCCAGTTTGCAAAGAATCCAGGGAAGTTCCAACAGCATTGGCTTGGTCCCTACACAGTTAAGGAGATCACGGATGGCAAAGCAATTAGGCTTGCTACCCTGCGCGAAGATATGCTCCCAGGCTACATCAATGGTAGCTGGCTCAAACTGTACTGGATCAAATGACTCTATGGCCGAAGTAGCCATACAGGCACAGGTGGAGACCCCACCACCATAGTGACTCGGGACGAGTCATGAGATTGTGTTGGGGGACTGTTGGAACAAGGTCTCCTACAAAAGCTTTGAATCTGGTCCATTTTTTATATTTTTTATTATATGTAGTCTAACGCAGGGGTTTTGGGGTGGGTCAAAGCCCCTAATGTATTGTAAGTGGGTCAAGAGTAGACCAAGAGTTCGCAAATCACAGTTTTCAGACCATTGGATGCATAGGCTAAAGTAGTATAAGTAATTGAACCTTTTGAGTTATAGGGTAGAAAATGAACTAAGATTGGTGCAAATATTGAATTGGTAGACCTGTTTTGGGTTTTTGGGGAAAGGACTCCTACTGGCTATGTGTGCGGAGATCCTCAGTGCTACTGTCTGCACAGGTTGGGTTTTGGGTAAAGGATCTGAAGGATTAATAGAAGTGGAAGGTTGTTGAAATCTATGATATCTGTTATGTTATGCATGATTCTATGTTGAGCTCCGCAATTAACTGTGTTAATTACTTATGCTGCGTTGACAATTGATCTGAATCTTCTTGTTAGACTTTATGCAGGAATAGTTGTGATAGTTGCTATATTGTCTTGTATCTGTTAATTATTGTGATTATATGTGGTATTGCGCACGTGGATGCGAAGGGACTGATAGATCTGGGTTCTGTAATATGTGATCTGATATTTGTGAAGTCGAACATAGCTCTGCCTGACTTACCTGCCCTCTCCCAGGATGCAGAACCTAGTTCTAGCACCCTCCCATACTACTTCAGGTGAGACTTTGGCCCGCGCAAGCAGGTCACTGCCGGAAGGGCCAGTAGTATAGGGGTTTGTTGGCAAACCTTAACCTCCGAACCTGGGTCAAGACCCCTCGAGCCAACACTGAGCTAAGGTCCTTATTTGGAATTTTAGCCATTGCTCCTTGAGATAAATTGCATATGACTTTGAAGGATGCTTGTATTGCATGGCCTCCATGCAAAGGTTGGCCATAGTGGAAATTTGGTTGCATTTTTCTTGTAGTTGCCCCTGCACCCTCATGTTCTTTGTTTTCACTGCTTTCAATTTCTCTTTCACCAAAGATTCTTTGAGCCTTACATCAGCCAAATCTTTCCCCATTTCAAGGAGCCTTTCTTCCATCAACCCCACATCCTCAAAATTCTTTGATTTGGATATGTGCATCCATATGTGGGTGAAACCTATTTTTATCTCTATCTCATGTAGGAGGGGTTGTGAATTTATCAGGGATTAGTCTCCCTCCCTGAATGAATTTGTAATAGGATCCCAAATTATGATATGGGGTAGGTTCCTGAAATTCTGTGATTTATTTTTCAAAGGTCTGTGGGGAGGTTGTTTCCTTTTGTAGTTGTTGTTTAGCTTGTACCTCCTCTTGCACATCTTATCCTATGATCATTTTTCCACTCTTCCCATCAATTTTTTCATATGTTCCTCTTTATGTGCATCCTTATCTTCATGTAGCATCTTCCGTGTTTCCCATAGCATGCTCTGTGTTTCCTGTATCATGATCTCTTTTTCCTGTACCACTCCCTTTTCTTCTTTTTGGATGTGAGTGGGTGCTTATGGTTGCTTGAAGGGTGATTCTCTAGTGATTTACCTTCTTACATAGGCTATTGGAATCTTAGGTTATTTCCTTAGAGAGGACCGTGACCTCCTCCATTTTTCCATCATTTGGCCCTACCTCCTATTTCTTACTTAGGGAACCTTCAATGGAAATTGGAGTTTTAATGGGAGTTTGGGGTCTTTCTTGTTTCACTCTAGTGTTTTTTCTTGTTTTAAAGTAAAGATGGGTTTGTCTTGGAATTTTTCTCTTAGATTTCAAAGGATTTCCCAAGGTAGCTAAAGTGGCAGATACCTCATCCTCAGTGTTCCCTGGTGACAGATTAATTTGTTGAGGGGATATCTCAGTTTCCTTTGGTTCAGTGGTCTGTTTAGGACTTAAGGGCTACTCTTATAAATTTTCTTCCTTTTCTTCCTCATCATCTACTTCCTTTGCCTCTTCCTCCTATACTTTTTCTTCATCTTTTTCCATAACTACTTCTTCTGTTATCCTCTTTGTTTCTTCTTCCTCTGATATGGTGTCTCTACCCCTAATGCTAGATATAAGGTTTTCCCCAGGAGTAATGCTCTGGGTTCCTATTAGTGCTTCTCTGTCCATGTCTATGAAATTGTACCATGGGACAGGAATTCTTAAGTTCTTTAGGGAATCCTCCACTATCAGCTTAATAAGGCCATGATGGGCTAAGTGTTGATGATTCCCTTTTCTGACTTTCTGGTTCATGTCCCTGATGGACTGGAGGAGGAAATAAGGTACATTTAATCTATGTTCAAGAGGAAAATATGCTTTGTATTTGTGCTCATGAAATAGCCTTAAGTGGTAGCCATACACTACACTTAATCTACCCTCACAAGAGATGTATCCTAAGACGTTATAAGCCACCTCATCCCATGGATAAGGAAAACTTTCTCTCCTAACCTAATTCTTATCTTCCACAAGTCTCTCCCTGTAACTAAAGAAATTCTTCTTTGCAATGGCAGTAGTGGCCCTATCTTCCCTATTCCATTTTTTTCCTAGGGGTAGTGTGGTTACTTTATTGATCACTTCAAGAGTTATTGTAACGGCTAACCCCCTTATTACAGTGGTGGCACTGACATCTGATTGGGAATTTAAAGCCATTGCAAAATTGAAATCAACTTCATCAGCATATCTCTTTATAAATTCAAAGAAGACTAGACATTGATGTATCCTAAATATATCTGCTACATGAGGGTTAAAATGAATCATTTTGGTGTCTGGAGGTTCTTTCCTGCTAAACCCACCCCCATCTCTTCTTAGTGCTCCTGACTAGGTATAGGAAAGGTGTTTCTTTTATGGCATTAGTGTTTATTTAAGTGGTAGAAGAGGGTCATAAAGCTTGTTATCGCTCCAATGATATGTAATGACCCTTATTTCTTCTCACATAACCTTTCGATTTCGCAATTTGATAATTAGTGACTACAGAATTTTCAGGAGAAATTGTGTGAAATTATGATGGAGATATGAGGCATTGGAAATTTTCTTCTTAAAATGATGCTTAGAGATGAAAAATTGAATTTACCAATTGGGCCTTTCTTTCTTTCATATACCTCCTATGCCTTCCTGTATCACTCCTTGGCTCTTCCTGTAGCAGTTATAGGACTTCCTGTAGCATTGTCCTATAGCAGCAATGAGTCGAGGTTCGAAGCTCCTCAGTGGCTTGAAAAAATTTTCCTCTCCCTAAACATTCTTGGAATGGCCAAAGATGGGAAGGGAACCACGCTCAAGTATGTTATATGTTATTTTGAGTTGGATTGGAGCACTATGTTGATCTCTCCCTCACACGATGTTTCCTCATTTGGACCATTGGTCCCACTTAAAGTTACCATTCTCTTATCCCTCATAATCAACACCGAATTTTGTTGATAATAATTTAACTGATGTTGTAGCCCCATGTTGCATGAGGAATCTACCAAACACCTTTATTTCAACTAGTCAAGGGTGGCCAAGTTAACTGGCCACCTTCAACTTATTAAATCTTCCCCTCTCAACATTCTTTCATTTAGTCACTTATGCATAAGGAGAGGGTGAGAGAGTGCCATACCTGAGCCTTAACTCCTTTTCGAATTTTTGATGACCTTGCATGATAGAGATGGACCATTGGAGTGGAATAAACTGAGATTTTATTACTGCCTGATATTTTTTTTTTTGTCTTCATTCCTTTTTAGGTGCTTAAATGGATTCTTTTGTTGTGTGCATAGGTACCTTGATGAGTCTTCAAGTATATTTTTTTTGGTGGATAACACTCCTTGGAATGTCATTGATGCCTTCAGAGTCACCTCACAAGTCTTCCTTGCCTCCATGGTTGATAAAAAAAAAATTACATAGTCGTTCTAGTGCTTACATGGGGTTTGCTACAGGAAGATGCTTCGTCATGTAACAACCTCTTATTTTTCTATTTTGGACTCTAAATTTGCATGGGTGATGAGGGAGAGTGTGGAAAGGTCTTAGGGTAGTTGTAGGATGATAAGGAAGTGGTGTGGCCTTGAAGAAATGGAGTGAAGGAACTCTGTGTTTTTTTCCCATAAAATTTCTTTTATAGAGGTGACAGAGTGTGGGGTTTGAGTGAAAAATTTATGTGGGTGAGATGGAAGAGTGGTGAGAGGATGGTAGGAAATAGTGGAAATACTTTCTTCATGTAATTTTTGATACCACGTGACCCTTGTTTATTTCTCTTTGTCTTCGATCCACCCTCTTGTAGCTTCCTGTAATTTCCTCTAGCACCACAAGAACTTCCTGTAGAAGCACATCAACTTCCTGTAACACCACAAAGAGGGTGCAAAATTTGACTTTTGAGCTCATAGGATGGTGTAGATGGATGAATACATGAGTCGTGGTGTTGGAGAGAGAGTGGATGGATTGAGGGGTGAAGAGAAATAGGAGAATTGCCTTGATTTATGACCATGACATACCACTATTCATAACCCTGCAAGACAGGGAAAAAAAAAAAAAAAAGGTCAGCAGTCATGATGTCATCTCACCTTCTTGTCTTTGTTTTTTTCTTTTGTTTTTTTCTCTTTTTATTTTATTTTATTTTTCCTTTGAGACCAATGGGCTACCTCACAAGAGGTTTACAACCCACCAACCTTCCCTGGGAACCTCAGAGAGGTTTTTACTTAGAGATCTTTTGTTTTTCTTCTCTCTATTTTTTTTTTTTAATCGAGGACTACCTTGAAGAGGTTTTCAATCTTGGACTTGGCCTTGGATTCCTCATGGAGTTTTTCACCCAGACCTCTTTATTTTTTTATTTTTTCCATTTTTCTCTAAGAGGGATGTGGATTGGAAGCTATGAGGCTCCCAATTACATTTACTTACCTTCTGATTATACCGACGATGGGCTTCTTGTATGATTTTAGCCTATAACCATTGACAAGCAGAGGTATCCCCTCCTCATCAATGGTTATAATCATAATAACCCTATTTTCATGGAATTTCTCTATTATATATGGGCCTAACCATCTTTTCATCAACTTCCCTTTAAAATCCTTGAACCCGGAGTCATATAGCAGAGCCCAATCTCCTTCCTAGAATACTCTATCCTTGATGTGCCTATCATGCCAAACCTTCCTCTGCAATTGTATAACTTCAATGTGGAGGAGGGCATGCATTATGAATTTATACAAGCCATTCAGTTGAAGCAACCTTTCTTTCTATGCTTTTGTGACATCTAAATCCAATTGGGCTGCCATTCTGAGAGTGTCATATTCAAACTCAATAGAAATCAAATATTTCTTCCCATAAACCAGATCATATGGAGTGAACCCAGTAGTTGTCTTCGAGGTGGTATTATAGGCCCAAGTTGCCTCAACTAATATTTCTACCCAATCTTTCCTATTGCTACTCACCACCTTAGTGAGGTTGCTTTCCAGTGCTCTATTGGTAACCTCTACTTGCCCATTTTCTTGAGCGTGATAGGCAGTAGATGTTATGTGCTTGATATTATGCTTCCTTAGGAGATTCTCAATCAAATGTGATGTGAACTGAGTTCCTTGACTAGTAACTATATCCCTTGGATACCCAAATTTGTAGAAAAAATTTCTGCTTAAGAACTCAACCACTTTTTCTTTTGTTGTTTCCTTGATAGCCTTTGTATCACCCCGCTTTTTCAAATAATCAGTGCATACTATGATGTATTTATTGGCCCAATGAAATCCATACCCAACTTGTCAAATGGATCTAAGGTCACTTGAATTTGTAGAGGAATTAAATCCCTAGGTTTGGGTTTTACCATCCTCTAACACTGGTCACATATGCTAGTATAATTTCTAACATCTTGATGGACAGTAGGAAAATAGTAGCTGGCTTGTAAGGCCTTTACAGTTGTCTCTTAGCAAAAAAATAACCCCCATGGGAACCATCGTGACATTCTGAGAGGATCTCAAAGACTCCCTCTTCACTGAAACAAATCCTTAGAATATGATATGGTCCCATTTTGAAAATATTGCCACCAATCCAAGTGAAGGGGTTCTCTTTCTCACAATTCTTCTCTTATCCATGGATGACAGATTTGGAGGAAATCTCCTAGCAACCAGGTAGTTTTATATGTTATAAAACTAGGGAGAGATTACTGAGATAGAAAAGAAGGGCTCATCTAGAATTTGACCATCAACCATCCCTTCATCATCTGCAAACAAAGTGAGTCTAAAAAAAAAAAATTCAACTACATCTTCTTTCACTGGCTTATCAATGATAGTGAAATCAAATTGTTGTAACAACAATAACCACCTAATAATTCTAGCATTCACATCAGAATTTTTCATCAATTATTTAATTTTTGCATGGTCAGTATGCACAAAATTTTTTTACTCAATGATATAATGTCTAAACTTGTTCAAGGAATGGACAACAACTGAAAGTTCTTTCTTAGTGGAAGTTTAGTTAAATTCATCCTTAGACATATATTTATTGATGAAGTAAATGGCATAGGGTAACTTATCATCAATTTGTCCCAAATATGCCCCCACAAATTTATCTGATGCATAAGTATGGATATGGAAAGGAAAAGCCCAGTTGGGACCTCGAAGTATAGGAATAGTGGTCAAATTTTCCTTTATGATTTCAAAGGCTTCTTGAAAAAAACTTGACCAATAGAATTCTGATTCCTTGGCCAGAAATCCAAACAATGGTGAAACCACCTTGATAAAATCCTTAATGAATCCCCTATAGTAACCAACCAAGCCTAGGAAACTCCTAACATCTCTCTGTTTCTAAGGAGTAGGGACCCTTTTTATGATAGCAATCTTGTTTGGGTCTCCTTGTATCCCTGCCTGAGATATGGAATGGTCAAGGAAAATCCATGCCTTCCTCAAGAATTCACACTTCTCAGGACTCAAGGAGAGATGCATTTCAATTCATCTCCTTGAGACTTTACCCATATTAAAGAGGGCCTCTTGGAAATCATACCCATAAGGAGTGATGTAATACATGTATATTTCCATGGAGTCATGGACAAGCTCAATAAATATGATCATATATGCTCTTTGAAATATGGCAGGGGAATTACATAGGCCAAATGGGAGAACTCTATAAGCAAAGGTTCCCCAAGGACATGTAAATGTAGTATTGTCTTGGTCTTGAGGGCTAATATGGATATGATTGTAACCACTGAATCCATCCAAGAAAGAGAAGAACTTATTTCCTAGAAGACCATCTAAGTCTTGGTCAATGAAAGGAAAAGGTAAATGGTCTTTCTTTGTGGCTTTGGTCAACTCTCTATAATCAACACATATCCTCCACTTCCCATTCTTCTTTGGGACTAATACTAAAGGAGACACCCATTCACTATCTGAGATGGGGTATATGGACCGTGCATCCATAAGCTTTTGTAATTCATACTTTACTATGTCCTTCAAGGTTGGGTTCATTCTTCTCTGGGGTTGGCACACAATATTTCATCCCTATTTGATATAAATATTGTGAGTGCAGACTAGGGAATGCACCCCATTCATTTCTTTGTATTCCCAAGCAAAATAATCTAATTTCTCTCTCAACAGTTGGCACGATTATTCTTCCTCTTTGGTCGAGAGAGAGGGATTGATATTTAAGGTTATAGATGGGCCAAATTATACAACCTTGGAAGGTTTAGGGCTTGAGCCAACTGAGAAAAGCTCAGTCCAAGTACTGTTTCAAAATTCTTTCACAAGTTCATCAAGTGGAATAGAAGTGGGGGATTGGTTTTGAAGGATATGGTCAATGAGGTCATCATCATCAAGTTGCCTCCCCCCCCCTGATAACAACATCTAAGGTATAGATTGGGTATGGTGTTGCATGGTACACTTCATCTTCTTCCTCATCCTCCAACCACAAAGGTAGATCATGTTCAATAGAAGGCTAAGAAGGAGGATATAATACTAGTTGTTTTGATAAGGGACCATTCTTAATGTTCATGTTTCTAGCCCTACAACTGATATAAGCATCAGTAGTGGCTAACAAAGATCTTCCTAGGATAAGAGGATAAGCATTAAACTTGTTTTTGGGTTGAAGTACTAGGAATTCAGTGGGATACTCCCAAGAGTCAATGGAGACCATAACATCCTCAACAACTCCCTCAAGAGCTACTATGGATCTATCTGTAAGTTGCATCACTATAGAGGTCTTTCTCAGAGCTCCTTGTAGGTTGAGCTTCAACATGGTTTCTTTATTCATCACATTAATGGCAGCCCCAATATCAATCAATGTATGAGGGATAATTATACCATCAATGTGGACATCCCCTACTGGATTTCCAGGGTCTAGGTATTTTGGGAAAATCACTCTCCCCAACATCAAATCAGATAATTGGCTAAAAAAATTGATGGTAGGGGTGTCTTTATTATTTCTACCAGGAAATTTAAATCATTTCTCCTTGATAATATTATTATATATGGTAACATACTTAATAAACTGGAGAAGGGGTGTCTTGACACACAAATTCTTCAATTCCCTCAGAAGTTCAGTCTCTTCTAGGGTGTGCTAGATAGGATGGATCAATCTCTCAGGAAAAGGAGGTGTATTTACTTGAGGGGTACTCTCTTTCTTTTCCTCTTCAATCTCTTCAGGTGGACATGGTAGATGGTTATCTGGGAGCACTTTCCAAGCCTAAGGTTAATCTCATGGATCTTCACAGCATAGGCAGGGTAAGATGTATCTCCACTATATACCTGGTGTGCTTCTTTTTTATTTGATTTTAGATTAGGTTGAGAAGGCATCGAAGGTTTCTTAGGTGGATAAGGATGAGTGATTTATAGTTTAGTTTGGGGTGGAGGCATTCATCCATGTGGCTCCAGAAACACACACAGGACAAAGAGGGCTGAGGGAAGCTCAAAAATAAAAGTGCTTGGATTGCTCGCGAACCAGGTGTCATTTTTTAGCGAGTGAGTAGTCGTTTTCACACCTTTCGATGCCACTATTGTGATGGTGAGTTTAGATCCAGCAGTGTAGTAGCCCATTCTTTAGTCATCTTCAGCATGAGGAATTTGATGAGTTGATTTCATGTACTTCTTTGTCCCTGAGATGCATAGTGCTGCACAGATCCCTGTTGATGTATGAGTCGTGGGATCTTGTCTAGTTTTGTCATTGATGTACTTTCTAACATGGACTTGTATTATTTTTTAGATCCCTTTGATGCCATATTGGCAAGATACTCATTGTCACACGTATGTAGTTTGAGATCCCTTGTTTTCCATGTTGGTGGGACACTCATAGTCTTTATGCATGAGTTGTTGTCATATTGATAGGAGCCTTGTTTTGAATGAGAGTTCCGTAGTGAAACATCTCGTAGAGAGGTCTAGCCACTCTTGCGCGAGGGAATTTTCCTTGTATGTCAGAGAAAACACATCCATGTACATCTTCACTCATTACAGCACTTAATGCAATGACCTACAACATATTGACACCGAGGCTCTAAGATGTAATCCCTCCTGGACAAACTCCATTATCAAACGACATGTTCTTATGATTGTTGATCTTGAAATTTATGTTCCTCTTATTTACAGCAAGTCGTTGATCATTTATGTTCATTAACACTTTACTTAAATGCAATTCTAATTTATCAGCTGAAGTAAAAGGTCTTGGTTAAGGGTATCAAGATTTTACCCTGGATTAGGCAGTAAAGTAGGAGGTTGGCTAAGTTGAGGCCTCCACCCTTGTGATGGGTTTCCCCATTAAGGAGGTTGGGGAGCATATGGCTGAAATGGTTGATTGACAGGTTCAATATGATATGGAGGAGCATAACGCCAAGCAGGAGGTGTGGGCCATGAGGGATGAGTAGAGGAATACCAAGGCTACAAGGGTGCGTTTTAGTTTTAATTGTAGTAAGAGTAAGGTGCACCGTGCATGCCTTGTTGGTATGGTTGAGGTCATTGAGGCCTCCTTTGATTTATAGAACATAGTTGCTCTGGCCCACCTTCCACCCCTTAGTATACAAATTTTAGGCCAGGTAAGGAAGGGAATTGTTTCTTGCATGGTTTTCTTCACATACTGAGAAAAATTATATAAAATTATTTGGGCATTCATTCCTATGGTGTCTTCTAGTGAATCTAGGGTAAAAGATAGCTAGGGCTCTCTATGCCTCCTCTTGTTTCCTCTTTATTTTCATGCTATCCATTTGCAAGGAAAAGTTGTGCAACATTTCATTCTTAAAATCCTCTAACATGTTCCCTATCTCACTCTCGATGGATAAGGTGGAGGAAGAGGTGTTGGCCAAGCCTTGGTTACTTATACCATTTTTTCTAGATTTCCCTAGAATGGTTTTTTAACACAATTTTGATGTCATCATTGGCAAACTAATAGATATCTACTCTAGATAGCATGTTGAGGGCTTCCAACACTTCCTCCCTAATCCCTCGTAAAAGAACTAACTTGAGTGATCCATGATCAAGGGTGTAGTTGAACCTCTTGTAGTTCAGTTGAAACCTTTCTTTATAGTCTTCTAAATATTCATCAAGCCCTAGGGTCATCCTAAATATTTCTTCCTTAGTTTATTTGGACCTACAATAGTCTCTTTACTTGTTGTTGAATGACTCTTGCATTTGGGCCCAGGTAGTGATGTTGTCCCCAAGCTGACCCATGAACCAGTGCAAGGATGCATCCTTGAGCGTAGAGGGGAACAATTTCAACTTTTGTTCATAGAAGGCATAGTCATAAGTCCTATATACAACAAAAAAATCAAACATGAAAGTGTCAGGGTCCTCAAAATGTAAGCCATGGAAGTGTGAAAGGGTTGAAGGGTTGATGTTTTTCATCTTAGTTTCTCCATCGGTTTCTCTAATGGGAAAGACCTCTTGGTTTCTGTTCTTAGCCATAGCTTGAATAGGTGAAGTAGGTTCTTCCTCTTCCCCAATAGGTTCTTCAAATTTTTCAGGGTGCTCACCTAGAATGTATTCTACCTCACAGTCACTGAAGAAGAATAAAGGTTGACTGTTTGGTGATGTGGGTGTTTTTGGTAGAAATTTTCCTTGATTGTCCCTACTCCTACATGGCATGAACAACAAATTTTTTGTTTCTTATTACTTTTCAAACTGTATCAAAAAAAAAAACATAAAACAATGCTTAAGCATAAACAAGCATCTACATAGACACCTCCTCAGCAACGTTGCCAAGAAATGGTGAACCCTGGTATTGCGCCAAGACTGCTGCAACTCCCCAAGGGCTACTCGAATTTACTTATCAACCTGAGGTTCGTACAAACTTAGAGGTGACAGTGTTATATGCACAACATATGGATTCTACTCATGCCACCCTCAACTAGGTATTCTAATTAGTAGTACTTCTAGGTCATTCCTCCTACTTGATTAAAGTGAAACTAGCTAATGTAATGTAGAGAATTTATTCTAATATTAGAAAAATAGAGTGTCTATCAAAATTCTCCTTGCAATTGATAGTGGAAGAAAAACATAAACAGTTAACGTAATTGTAGAAAAAGGAAACTATGTTATGGGAGTTCATTCATCTAGCTATCTATTCATTTGTAGTAAAGAATCCATTCTATCATCACATAGTTCATCAAATCATAAACCAAATTCTATCTACTATTTCATTAAACTTGTACTTTCATGTAAATTGTTGTCCTATTCAAGCTAATTCTGAAATGAAATAAAACACTAATGCCTACTATTTTTTTGCAGAAAGGAAGGAAGGAACTTTGGAGTGGCCTAAGGTTCTCTTCTGACCATGAATTCAGAGTTGGGGGTTAAATTCATCCTATTCTAGGTTCAAAGGGAAAAAAGGAGAAAAAAGGGAGTGAAAATGGTGACCTACAACGCTGCTAACAAGATTTTTCTATAGGATGCATGTAATTTCTACAAGAAGTCTTGAAGTGCTACAAAAAATAGGACGAGAGGGATCTAAGGGTGAAAAGGGTGCAAGGAAGGTGTGGAGAGGTGGGAGAAGGTGTAAATAGTTGAGAGAGAGAGGTGACCAACACCTCCAACCAAACTCAAAACCCTTGGAAGGCTTATTTTGCACTTGGAGGGTTTCTCACGGTGGTGGTGAAGGTGGTTTCACAAAGTAGGGTTATGGTGGCAGAATTGGAGGTTGAAGAGAATAAGGATGAAAATGATGAAAGGTGTCCCTTACCTATATTTGTAGATATCCCTGAAATCGCTACACACATTCATGCATTGATCATTGACAAACTAACATGTTTAAAAGTGGAAAAGATGAGTTGAGTAGAAAACCCTACTTAACCTATGCTAAAATATTATCTAAGCACAAATCCAACTTCTAACTTACAATAAGCATATTATGAACATGATAATCAAACTATCTATCCAAGAAATCATAAACAAACTATTTTTGATCTGTGGTTAGAGATCCTTCTCCTCAAGCTCCCATGAGAGAGGTGAGAAAGAGAGGATACAAATACAATTTTGATATATTATTGTTGCTACTAGGATGCAAATAAACTAAACAAAATGTTTAAACATAAATAGAGAATGTAAATAAAAAAGAGGGACTTAGCCAATGGATTAGGCCCTAAACCAAAATAATCAACCCTCTGAGACTACATTAGTGATAGAACAAACAACTTATCATTATCATTACATAAAAAATTCTAATACATCACATGACAGTAAAAAATAATGCTAAATCTTAGCTCAAGAGATACCTAGATGAATACAAAGTTCAAATCATAATGAGCTCTTGCATATGCTTATTTATACAAATGGGTAGCTACCAACAACCCCCTAAAAAGTAGGAATAATTTCTCCTTGATCTAGAGAAGAAAGAGCTTGGCTCCTCATAAATGTCACTTTGCTTGGTTGCCTTTGCCTTCAAGTTGTTGGGAGATATCTCAACATGATATAGGTTTATTGAGAGAGTTAAGGAGGTGAACAAACCTCCTACAATCTCTCCTCGTTGTCTACTTCAAGCCCTTAGATGGAAAATATATAAAAAATGGCTTCATTTCCTGCAATTATTTCAAAGTAGGCAACAAGACATGAAAAACATCTTTCATCCTTCTCATTAAGCATAATATGACAAAAGTTTAAATAAATGTGAGATAGAGGTAACTTAATAGGCTGAAGGATGGAATTTTAACCCCTTAAAATACACCTAATTATGGGTCTCATCACCATCCATCTATAGAACATTTCCTATTTGTTTCATTTCATGAATTTTAATTTCTTTTGATATATCACACCCAATCTAACCTCCCATTTGTCAAGATGCGTCATCTATCTGTGACAGAAAAAGGAATCTTTAAGAGTTGTGAAGGTCCGTTGGCAAAATATTATTAGATTGGAATTGCTTATGGGTGAATTACAAGATAAAGTACAGTATTTTGATTTGATGTCGGGTGAGATATATTACCTTTCTCTAGCGGCCATGGTCATCAACTTTGGTCATATGTGTAATAAACAAAGGTGAGCACATGGGCTATAAAAATTTGGGGATTTCGCACAGTTTTTCACATTGTAGAATTGTGGTTTCATCTTAGACTTGGGAAATAGCTGATGGCACTATTTAAAATTTTAACATTGATTCATAGTCTTGATTCAATACAAATATTTGATATTTCTCCATAATGATATCGAAGTTCTTCTAATATAAAAAAAGGGAAATTTTAATTTGGGCCACCATGCACAAAGAAAGTGGTATGCCTCAGCATTTTAGTGGTATCAGAACATATTAAAAAAGCTCATTTGAATATTTTTTATATTTAAAATCATCCCAATAAGAAAACTTAGAGGTGAAATTCTGAAAGGAATTCAAGGCAGGAGATTAGAGTTCAACAAAAGACACCAGTAAGGTAAATATACCAGCATAGAGACTTCAGGTGTTACGTAATGGATTTATTTTGTTTTATAATAAACATGATTATATGTTGGCATGTGATAAGGAATAATGAAGGATTGATTAAAGATACAAAGTAGGAAGGTCTAGTACAAGGGAGAAATAATTCTAGCCAAGTAGGAGAGTTGGGGAGAATTATTGCTTATAGTTTTGAAGACTAGTAGTAGAAATAATTTTGTAGGGGTTTGAAGCAAAGGGACTCAGAAATTCCTAGAAGTGAAGGTCTATTGGATCTAACATGCAACATGGTCTTATATTTTCAACGTAATTTGAGTAGATAAATTTGGTCGAATACAGGTAGCAACAAGTAAAATTAAAATGTGGCAAAGATTGTGTAACGAAGAGAACTTATAACAATTTCCAACTCAAGTTGGTTAGAAATTGTTGAAATAGCTCCATAATTCCAAATGTGGTTAGAGTTTTACAAATAAAGGAGTATATGATTCTCTCGGGTGAAGTGAATAAAGCACTGAAGCCTAAAGGAGTAGAAAAAGATCAGAAGGTTCCAGAGGATATAACCAAGAATATAAAAATACCAGGTTGAGAAGAAGCTTGGTGAGGTATTGTAGTAGGGTGAAACAAAATCGATATTGCACAGGCTTATTGTAGCTCACAAGTGGAAAAGAAATTTTTTCCTAGGGAGAGTAAATATAACTATTTATGGTCATGACCAGGAATCAAACAAAACACAAATTAAGATGAAGGAAGATGCTGGAGTAATTGCAAGAAAAAAAAAAGATGAGTCGAGAGGAATTTGAAAGAGAAGTTGTTGAGATGAATGAAAAACGCAATGTAATGATGAAGTTGCTACAATAAATTGAAGAAGACCAGAGATGTGGATGGAGAATGAATAAGAAATGTACATGGTGTTAAGAAATTATTTGCAAGAAATTTGAGCCACGTGAGGATTGTTTGCAGGTTTAATGAAGAGGAACTTAGAGAAGTTGAGTATGAGGAGGAAGAAGTTCATTTTTGTGAATGAGAGAAAGGATCATTTCTATGCTCTGCAAGTGGAGGTTGTTGAGCTATATTTTCTCCAAACTCAAGCTTAACATTTTTTGTCTTATTAGGTTGTCTAGTTGACTCTACCCAATTTGGTCTTATATGGATATGAGAAATCTTGTAATATTCTTTTGTAATTAATAAGTGAAATTCCAAGTGTAAATTGTGGAATGTGAAGAGTAATTTGTAATGAATTCCAAAGGTCATGGTCGTAGGAAGTCAAACAAACATGAGGGAAGTCAAAGAGTCGCAAAGGGAGATGAATAGTCACCCATTTTGTTATAAATATATCCTCATTTTTCACATAAAGGTGTTTTGGCCTGGATTTTGGCATAGGGTGAGAAGCTTGGGAGTTTTTTTGAGAGCCTTGACTTCTCTGTAGAATAGAGAAATTATCTTTATTTGGAGGAGTAGGTGTTGGATTCATGTTCCACTATTGGGAATAGCGGTTCTTCAATTTTATATGTATGCTTGGAATTCTCACTTTAATAAAAGCTCAGAGTTGACACGTTTTCATGCATATGTTGAGAATATAGTAGGAATATTCTTGCTATGTTTGCAATATATGTTATTTGATTTACGCTAATTCTTATGAACTATTTCGTTTGCATCAGTATGAATTATATGGTTGAATGTGTGTTGTCTTATATTTCAATCATGGTTAACTTGTGAAATATTTTGCAGGCTAACTTGTGGTCATTTATATGTTCGTGTGTTCCTTTCAAGCTACATACTATTACATGCTTCTAAAGGGCTCACTCAATTTCCCCCTATCATGTTAGAACCTTTCATGAATTTCACTTGAACCTCCACAGAGTCACACAATTATTTCACCAAAGTTACGAAAACCTCATTTTATGTGCTATTGCAACCGAGGCATAACACTAAAACCCACTATTTCGACAACTGGTTCGTATTTCGTATGGGACCCCTATACCAAATGGTGTGAGGTCTAATTGAGACTTCATATTAGGGAGATCCCCTGAATGTTGGCAGCTCCAACACCGTCAACATTTCTGGTGCTAGAAAAAGCGTTAGATGACAATTTGAGCCCGTGAAGTCTGTATGAACTTTTCTTATCTTTAAATGGCATCTTCTCATACCCAGACATTTTTTTCGAGAAATTAAAATTTCAAAGTGCCATCGAGGATAATTAAAGACTTTTCAAATATGAATTTTGATGGCAAAGGTGCAACAACCATTCTTGAGCACACCACTCTCTTTCTTGAATTTTTCACTCATCACAATACTCATTGTGAGAATACTGCTTGCAGGTTGTTCATTCTTGTGTTCAAAGAGCGCATTGAGGAATGGTGTTACACATTTCCGACCACTTATATTCACTCTTTTGAACATATTTTCAAGGAGCTCTAACCCACCTTTGATAATTATTATTATAAATCTACTTATAAGAAAATCATGGATCTTAGAAAACACCCAATGAATCTCTTAACGATTTTCACAATCACTTTATTCATTTATATTATGAGTTTTTATGAAGATGATGTTGATTCAAATTTTTTGAAAGAGAATTTTTAATTTATTTCTCATATTTTAATGAATCCAAAAGAATATGAATCTTTCAAAAGTCTCCCAACGTACACTGGTGATGGAGCTCTTAAATCTGCAACGAAGGAAGTTGTTGTTACAAGTGACTCTTCATCTTCTTCTCATCAAATAGCTCCATTTACGTAGGTTGAGGTTGGATAACTTGAGATTCCTTCCGTTGATCTACCACCATATTCTCCTACCCCACATACTCAGAATTTAAATACAAGTTTAGACTATGAGTTTTATGTTTACGATGATGTTTTGTCTCCTCATCTCCGTCTATTGGTTCTTTTGGTCCTCTTGATGGTGAGTTCTTTGGTCCACTTGTTTCAATCATTCCTTATAATGTTCATGAGGATGAAATTCAAGATGGAGTTAGTGTTGACCAAAAAACTTGCGATATCATTTATGGTGATTATGTGTGGGATTCTATCTTTGAACAAGAATATGCGATGAAAAATGATGTTTCTACTTTCTCACCTCTCCCTCATTATTCTAGCATCTTCCACGATTTTTACATGTCGGTTGTATATTTTGAAGAATATTTTGTTGACGATGTTAATTCAAATCATACTCAGGACTTGTGGAATGTCATTTTTACATCTAAACATGGAGAGGAAAAATCTTCTCTTCCTGATTTCTCCCATCCATTATCTAATCATTGTGAAGAAATAGAGAGTGAATTTTTTTTCTTTCAATAACCTCCTCTCTACGATTCATCAAATCATGAGGATGACCTTTTTTCTGATGATGGTATTTTTTATGATGGTTGTCGTGATATTTTCATCCAATAACGACTCTATTTTTTCTACTGTTGATTTTTCTAGGCCATCAGTTTCTGATGATCTATCTTCTGATGTCTTGTAAATTCTAGAAGTTGTCGAGGAATTTCATACCACAATAATGGTTATTTCAGGTTTTCATGTTAACTTGTCGCAATGTGTATGAAAACAATCATTGTTATGGCAGAAAAATCGCTCTTGCAGAAAAGAGTGATCTCCCTAGATTTAAAGACAAATCTAGAACGACACAAACAAGTAGCTACTACCTTTCCTTAATCTATAACTGAAACATGATATGTGAAATGTGAAAGAATCTCTTAACTCTCTATGAAATTCTTGTAGATGTCCTTCTAATGCCTTCAAAAGCTTTTCCTCATTGCTTCAAGAGAATATCTGCATGAACAGAAACAAACGAGGAATAAAAGCATAATTTATATAAACCATCAAACACAGAGTGAATGTAAATTGCAACATAGCATGTATAATAGCATTAATCCAATATTTAGTTATAAACTATGCAAAAGATCAAGGAGTTTTGCAAAAAGCATCATAAAAAATGCAAATAGGAAAGAAACAATTGCTTGTATTAATCTTGAACAACAAGGAGAAATACAACCTTATACTTGATGATGTAGGCCTCTTCCCAATGACCTCCAATCCTCCCCTTAGGTGACAATATTTCAATCCTAATCCGACAACACAAGTTTACATTCAAAATTCCCCCTTTACCATCTGGTTTGTGTTGAATTTATAGGCCAAAAGGAGGAGGTTTCAGATCCTCTTTCTAAGGGATGAGGTCCATAAAGAGAGGGATTAGGGTTCCATAAAGAGAGGGAGTTTGATTCATGAACCAAGAGATAAGGCCCAAGTATGTAGGATCTCAATGCCTTCAGTTGGGAAATATTCCTCCAACAAAGCTTCTAGAAATATATTTTTATTTTTACCCACGTTAAGAGATTTACGCAATTTAAATATGCATCCATCAAAGCTTCTAGAAATCACTTTTTATTTTTACCCACATTAATATATTTACGTGGTTTTATTGGAAGACATAGCACATAATTGCGTAGACCACAATGTTTGAAATTGCACTTGCAAAAGAAATGGCTAGGGAAACTACGCAAGTGCTTAAAAATATGTTTTTTAAATGTAATCCATGATTCTTATTGTATTTGGGATTTTTTTTCTTCCAACATTGTAGGGGAATGCTTCAAAAACTGCATCAGATAGAGATAGATCTATATTTCTAGTCATTTTCCTAATGGTGACAAAGTGTCGTGTAACAATCATGCATCCACGGAATGTTTCACACATTCTTTCTTGAAGTATTTTTTTTCATGCATTTTCAATCTTTGAATGTTGCAGCATGTCGCGATGTGTCTTTGTTTTTGGAGTCATTCTTGAATATTTTTCTTGTCATTGATACCCTCGCATGCTTGGGTTAGCAAACACTTTAGTGGTTACATTGGAAGTTTCATTTTACGTGAGCCTCGCCTTTCTCTTGGTTAGATTAGGACTAGGGGTACTTTTGTTTCTTTATTTGTTTTGTTTTACTTTCTACCCTTCCCTTTTATTTTTGTTCCAAATAACTTCTGCATGAGACCGTGTTTAGTTTTTGAAGCAAGCATGGTGAAGTTAAAGAGGAAATTATTTTGCTGTCAATGCTTGGATATTTGTTTATTCCCTATCTTTACATGGATCTTAAACCTTTTATTCAATGATACTTTGATTTAAAATATGTTCTTTCTCGGAGAAAATCATAGTGGAATCATGATGCTTGAATCTATAACTAGTACCACTTGCTCTAATCAATATTTTAATATTTTTTGGTTTCGTCTTGTCAACTAATTCGAGTAGAGTTAGGAGGGGAGGAAACTCAAACAAGTGAATTGTATTTTAGAGTTGTATTAGCATTCTTATATGAAGGAAAAACCTCCTCTTCTCTCAATAAGTCAGGATCCCTCTTCCACCTCATGAAATTAATAAGTGCCAATGCACAGTTCTATGAAAAAAAATAAGAAAAAATAAATAAAGGGTGAAAGAAGAGAATTGCTTCCTACATAGGTAGGTGAAGCAAACAACTCCATCAGGGTACTATATAAGCTCCATGGTAGTGAAGCAATGTTTGTATCCCTAAAGTTACTCTACAGGGTACTACCCAAGTCTATTAGGAATGGAGCAACACCAAAAATGAAAACCAATACTCTCACAATTTTTTTTTCACTTTTGTATCTAAACAACTTAGATTGACTTGTCTTTGTTTGTGTGTCCTCGATGAAGAGAATGGTAGGGACTATATCTTTAACTCTATATTAGTAAATAAGCTATGGTAATCAATGAAATGAACTATACTTCTTGAAGATTTATACATGTTTTAAATGAGATAATACACATACAGAGAGTTGGAGTTCTACTAGTGCATCTCCAAGTGTTGTAGCTACTACAACCACCCTCCAAATTTTTTCCCATGCTTAGACTTTTGAGCCTCCATTCTGTCCACAAGTGCTCATCAATCATTATCATCAAGTATTCATTATTTTTTAATACTTATCATTCCATGTTGATATTTTTATTCCTTGTTTTGATTATTATCTAAACATTTTCAGTCACAAGCCATCTTCTGCCTTGACCTTGGAGCATTGCCGATTTTCCCTTCAGAAATTGCAAAATATTGGAAAGGAGTTCAGCCTTGAGGATTTGAATTACAAAATATAGAGAGGCATTCCAACATTGAACTCAAAAATTGTGAAATCCTGAGGGGCAGGACTCCCTTGAGCTTAGAAATTGCGCATAAGCTTCCCCTTCCCTCAGAAACTGCGTAATTCACTAAACCAAGGAGTTTCCCAATCTTTGTGGTTAGGAATTGTGAAATCCTTCTTGTTAATGTGAGAGGCAAGTTTCTCAAAAAATGAAAAAATAAAATAAAGAAAAAAGTGAAAAATAAACTCCTAGAAAATCGGGACTATATTTTAATTTCCCAAAGAGTGGCACAAATTGTTATTTTTTATTGTTCGCCATGTGTCACCTTTTCCTTGATTATATGCATGTGCGTCATAAACACTAGAAAACCTAGATCTATATAATTTATGCCCCTAGAGCTCATTTAAAATTCTATATTGGAGCTCTAGCATTCCCAAGGAGATCAAGGAGCTTTCAGTGGAGTTTGAGATGCTTTTCTGGGTAAGTTTTTCTTTTGTTGTCTTTTGTCGCGTTTTCTGTCACTTTTTGTCATTTTTCTTTTGTGATTGTTGTTTTACGTGTTTATTTTCATACTATGTTGGATTTTTAACTTATATTAGCTTGTACAAGTGTTGGTTGAGTCCGGCATTCAATTTTTATAACTATCGCATCAACTTTGTGTTTTTTTCCCACTGGTGATTGTCATTTCGACAACTCCCTATGCATGTTTATTTTTCCTTTTGCATGTTGATATTGTTCACTTTATTTCACTAAATTATCTTTCCTTAATTAGATTTTCACTCTTACTTGCACTATTACTTATATCTGCCACTTTCCCATTCCCTTCCTAGGCAGATCTTCCTGTCACTTGGGTAGAAGTTGCCCTGTTCAACTACGCATTTCACAACTTCAAGCCTCAAGCCTCATGCTTTGCCTTTGAGTGTTATGAAACCAACTCAAAAAATAGAAGAAAATATAGATCAACGACTTATAAATTAGCCTCTTCAAGGGGGAAACCTCCTTTACATTACATAAATGAACAATTCTTGGATGATACAACTAATAAAACCTCCTTTCTATATATAGGATTCCATGGGGTCACAATATAATCCTATCCGACCTAACAATAACAATTTAAGGGAAAAACAATAACAATAATGGGTTATTATGGGGCATAATAATAATAATATGGGGACTACAGGGGTACAACAATAACAATAATGGGGCTACACTAACAAAAATAAGGGACTACACTAGTAATATAGGGCCCTAACATGCCCCTCTCCTTAAAAAAAGTGTTGTTCTCAATGCTTGAGCAGTTCTAGATTCTTCTGTATAAAATTATCATCCTCCCATGTGGAATCTTCAGTGGGTAAGTTCTTCCACTTGATGATATACTCTGAAATTGATAAATTCTATAGCTACTGAGTTCTTGTTTCTGTGACTACTTCAGGTTCCAATATGATTTTTCCTTCCTCATCAAATTTTGGCAATATTGTTTGAACCAGAAGTTTGTCACCTATAAACTTCTTTAATCATGAGATGTGGAAAACTAGGTGCACTTGGGAAGATGCAGGAAGCTCCAATTTGTATTCCATATTACCAATATTTTGCAACACCTTGTAAGTACCATAGTACTTTTGCAATAATTTATTACCCTTCTTAGCTTGCTTGAGGAACATTTTTTGTATGGTTGTAGTCATAAAAATACCCAGCCACCTACATCAAAACTTCTCTCATTGTGATGTTGATCTACATGTTGTTTCATTCAATTATGTGGAAAATTTAGGTTATCCTTTAAGAGTTGGAGAACTTGTTGTTGATGCTCGATGTGATCTCAGTTTGCCCATCGGATTGAGGATGATAAGATGAGCTATGATCTAGTTGAGTACCCAAGCAATAAAATAATTTTGTCCAAAAATTTCCAGTGAAAATTGGATCTCTATCACTTACAATAATCTTTGGGTTTCCATGTAGATTTTGAATTCTTTCCATAAATTCAGCAGTGTACTCACTTTAAATGGATGATATAATTCATAAAAGTGTGCATACTTGGTAGGTATATCAAGTACCACCATGATGACACTCTTTCCTTTGGACTTAGGTAAAACTATTATAAAATCCATTGAAACCTCCTCCCAACATTAACATGGAATGGATAAAGGTTGTAGCATATCTAGGGTCTTAGTTATCTCAAATTTATTTTTATGGCAAACCAAACATTCCACCTCAAAATTTTGAATATCAGATTTAATGACATCCCAAAAAAAAATCTTTCTTCACCCTGTGGTAAGTTTTTAAAAATACCGAGTGTCCTTCTAAGGGAGAGGTGTGCAATTCCAAAAGAATATTTTATTTTAGTTTGGAATTCTTACAAACATATAAGAGATATTTGTACCATAGGGAATAATTTTCCAACTAAATGTATCATATGTACTGGGATCTTGCTGTAACTTTTGAATGAGTGTCCATACTTCTTCATCATTCTTCTATTCCTCCCTTGCTTCTGTTATCCAATCTAGTTGGATAATAGAAATGGCACAAATGAATGCTTCCACATCCTCATCCTTTCTTGAAAGTGCATCTGCAACAAAATTTAGCTTCCCTTTTTTGTAGATGATTTCAAAGTCATAAACCAACATCTTTGTGACTGATTTTTTCTGCTCTTCTGAAGATAGACTTTGTTCCAAAAAAAATTTAAGATTATCATGATCATTTGTTACCTTGAAGTGTATTCCCATTAGGTAAGGTCGCCATTTATTTAGTGCATGTAGTATTGCCAACATTTCCTTCTCATAAATAGCTTTCTGTAAATATTTTCCTTTTATTGGACGGCTTTCAAAATAAATGTGTCTTCCTTCTTGCATTAAAAAAAAACCAATTCCATTTCCTGAGGCATCACATTCCATAATAAAGGTTTTCTGAAGACTAGCGTAGCTAAGACCAGTGCTTGGCACATTGCCTATTTAAGATTTTCTGAGGCCTTCGTTGCTTCAGGAGTCCCTGAAAAATGCATATTTCTTTAATAATGTTGTTAGAGGTTCTGCTACTCTCCCATAATTCTTAAAAAACTTGTGATAATACCTTTTTAACGCATGCACCATGATCCATCCTTCTTGCGCACCAATACTACTGGAGCAGAGAAAGAACTTCAACTAGGTTGAATTATACCAGCCTCTAGCATTTCTGTAATCATACATTCAATTTAGCTCTTTTGGACGTAAGGATATCTGTAAGGCCTGATGTTTGGAGGAAAAATTCCTAGAATCAAATGAATAACATGATCATGATAAAAAATAGGTGGGAGTCTTTTGGGAATTTCAAACCCCTTGGAATGATTGTCCAAGACTTTTTGGAGATCTGGAGAAATAGATGATTTTGATGTCGGAACTTCTAGTGAGCATAATTGTGCAATTACGCCTTGTTGTTCTTTCTTAATAAGATTTTTCATGACATTAGAGATTATTATCTTTCTTGGCTTCCCTGCGATACCCCAAAATTCAACTTCCTTTCCTTCTGAAAAAAATAAAATAAAATAAAAATAAATAAATAAAATTAAGAAACGTTATTGAAAATTAAAATCTACCATCCCCAAAGATTGTAACCATTGTACTCCTAATACAACATCAGTACCACCCATTGGAATGGAAAGCATTGGACTATTCAATACATATTCCCCCATGGTTAGCTTGATATTATGGCACTTTCTAGAGCAAAATATAGTTCCTCCATTTTCCACCATCACTTGACACTTTAGTGCTAGGTATAGGATTCAATTCCTTGGCTACCTTATAATGAATAAAATTATGGGTAATACCTGAATCAATAAGAACTATTAAATTTTTCTTCTTGATATGTCCTTCTATCTTGAGAAATTGAGGATTGCTAATTCCTGCCAATGAATTATAGGATATGGTCGGATTCATTTTTTCTTCCTCTAGGGTTGGTTTCTTGTGTATATCCTCTTCTTTTGAAGTTTTTTGTTCCTTTTATTCCTCCTCTTCACAATCTATGAAAAATAATTTCTACTCAACACACTTATCACCTTTAGTGTATTTTCTATCACAGCTATAGCAAAGCCCTTTTGCTCTTTTTTCTTCCAATTTTTGTGGTGTCAACATTGTAGGTTGTGGAATTTTAGGAGTAGCAACACTTCCATCTTTATAGTTGTGAGCGTTAGGCTTCCTTGTCGCCATCATTTTGCTTTCAATTTTTCTTGCCAACCTGAATGCCTTCTCCACTGTATCAGGTTCCCAAATGGGAACCTCATGTTGGATGCTATCCTTTAGAGTCCCCATGAAAACATCAATCATATGTTCCTCTGGAATAATATTTACCCTTATATTCAATTTTTGGAAGTCCTAAATGTGCTCCTTCATTGAACCCTTTTGTTTGAGATTTATCAATTGGCTAAAGAAGGTGTTTCTCTTTGTATCCTCATAGTGTTCTATCATTTCCTCTATAAAAAATGACCAAGTGACTAGTGTTTTATGAGAAGAAAGCCATCGATACCATACAAAATGATTTTGTTCTAAATATAAAGCTGCAATGTGCACCTTTTGTGTGTTTTGTGTATTATGGAGCTCAAATTATTGCTCCATTTGTAGTATCCAAGTTATCGGATTCTTGCCATAAAACTTCCTCATACCTATATTTAGAATATGGTGGTTCTTAAATCCAAAATTAGAGTCTATGACATCATAATTAGCATTTCTTTTGTTCTCATCATGATTTTCCTCTACTACCTTTTCGCCATGAGGAGGGTTTTCTTGTAGCAACTTTTCCAAACCTTCCTTCAATCCTTCCATGTATTTCTTCAAATCTTCCATGTTTCCTTCCATGCCATCCACCTTATCTTCCACACCATCCATCTTAGCTTCCATGCCATCCATATTAGTTTCCATGCCATTCTTCAAACCATCCATCTTATCTTCCAAACCTTTCTTCAAACCATCCATCTTAGATTCCACGACTTTCTTCAAACCATCAATCAATGTAGATTCCATTTCATTTTTTGTTACTCTTTGCGAGAGAAAAATTTGTTACACTTGGTTTTTTAATTTTGATATATCATGTTGCACTTCTTCCTCTTCATGAGTCATAGTAGAGCCTTCTAAGGGCTTAAATGGTCTCAAACTCTTTTTAGGGAGCATTTTAGAACCCAATATTGATATCTATGCTTCAATATTCCCCTGGAATCACTTCAAATTGATTTTTCAAGCAAGGCTCATGCAATTTTAAAAAAAAAATGCACACCTTTTTCTTTCTTTTGAGGAGCTCGATATTGAAACTGATATATCTCTGTAATTTTAGATCCCCAATATTTTATATTCAATCCTTTCATATCCCTCTAAATATTCCTTCCAATGCCACAAGTTTGACCTGATTTGGATTCTTCAAGACGAAGTTATGCCCTATCTCCCACAATGACTTAATTATGGAATAATTCCATAGAGTGAATTTGTATAGTGTGCCATGTCTCACTATTTCATCCTTCAACTCTGATATCAATACACAAGAAACTAAAGTACGTGTACTTTCAGCCACTTTTTACATAATTCCAATTTGATTCACAGAGAGAGAGTTATGACTATTTTCCCAAGGTAACCTCTTTGAGATGAAATTCGGGAGCTTGTAAAAACCCTAGCTTCCACAGATCATATCTCCAAAAATATTTGGAAATAAGATCTAAAAATTCCACACGAAGTTCCTTCAGATTTTTTTGCAAATGGGTTTTTTTTAGCTTCTAAACCTTTTTAGAAAAAAAATTTGTAGCAAAAATTCCACGATGAGATTTTTAAAGCAACGAAACCCTAGAATCCAAAGCTTTGATACCAAATGTTATGAAACTAACTCACAAAATAGAAGAAAATATAGATCAATGACTTAGAAATCAGCTTCTTCGAGAGGGAAACCTTCTTTACATTACATAAATTAAAAATTATTGGATGATACAACTGAAAAAGCCTCCTTTCGATATATAGGATTCCATGTGGTCACAATATAATCCTAGCTGACCTAACAATAATAATGTAAAGGCACAAAAATAACAATAGTAGGCTATTATGGGGATCAATAATAAATACATGAGGACTACAAGGGTACAAAAATAACAATAAGGGGGCTACACTAATAACAATAAGGTGCTACACTAGTAATATAGAGCCCTAACATTGAGATTACGCAATGCATAATTCCTAGCTTTCCCAACTATGAATTTCATAGTTACAGGGCTCAAGCCTCATCCTTGGCCATTGAAACTGTGCAATGCACAGTCTCTACCTCAATATTCCTAGGTTGATATTTCACATTATGCAGTATCAAGCTTCAATCCCCCCCTTAACTGTTGATATTGTGCAATGTGCAGTTCATGAAGCCAACCTCTTTCCTCGGCTCAGGATTTGCACAATTTTACCGCTCAGTCTTGTGGTTGTTGCCCAGATATTGCTTTTTCAGTCAGTATACTTGAGCTAATTTATGTTTGACATGAGTGCCTTTCCCTCTTGCAGGTACTTCAGTTTTTGAGGACTTATCTTGATTATTTACTATCATTATGGCTCCCAAAAAGACTTTCTCAAAGGACACTACAGAAAGAAGCACCCAAGAGGTAGTTGAGATAACTCCAGTGAACTTGCCAATTTTATTAGACACTCAACTATTCATATAGAAAGAGTCAGAAATTACAAGGCAGAAGGTGAATGAATTATTCTCAACAAAAAGCTTCAAAGAAGATCTTGAGATCTCCAGGTGTATTTCAATGTCCAAAGGTTAGGACTATGCAATATTTCATGCAGGTACCTAGTTTTTCTAGGTATAGACATCGTCAGATGGATACTGACACATATAGATAATAAGATTGTGACTCTCTCCAGTTCCAGCAGAAAAAGTCTTTCCTCTTTCATCGCATATGAATACCACCTCTTGTATCATTTACCGATGCCAGAATCATACGTGGATTATCATTTTAATGCAATCACTAGCTACCTAAGCACAAAGGATGTCGTCAAAGGTTGGGTGAAAGAGACTTCCAAATTCCATCAGACACCTAGCAACACTTACAATACCAAATATCTCAAGAATTCCTATCAATACTTGATAATCTTATGTTGTCGAATATATGGTCAAAGCAATACTATGAAATTCCCAGAATGCTAGGCATTCTTGCTTAATCAAGTTGTGAATGAAGGAACACCATTCAACTGGTCGGATTTGTTGGCTCAACAATTTAGAATCTATGCGACTAATTCTAAGAACCCTCCCAAGGATGAGAAAGCCAAATTCTACATGTCTACTTACTTCTTGGTTACAATGTCCACAAAATGCATTTCCTGGCATGAATTGGACTTGGTCACCACGAGAAACTACTATGCACAATTACTACAAGCTACTTTCGGAGTACAGCTTCAAGGGAGTAATGGAAAGGCTAATTGGTCACTTCCCCATCCCACTATAAAATTTATTATTCGAGGAAGATCCACCTTGCATGTCCTGGGAGGAAATCGAAGCAGTGCGAGAAATAAAATATTGGTTTTCCTCACCGGATGGCACTTACCTCGACGTGTTTTGCATTCATGTCTCCATATCTTCTACTGAGGTATGCAACCGATAAGTTTTTCATGTAAGTATCTTATCATATTTCTAAAGGGTTTCCCTAAGTTATTCAGAGGAAGAAGAAAGCACCTTGGCCCGCTCTTCCTTTGAAAATCGAATTGTACAAGATCAAGAATATAAAGTTTTTTTAGGCCAAGGGAAAGGAGATCGATAAATTCACATTCAGTCATTTGTACTTCGATACGTATGATCCTAGGAATGTTTGTAAAGAACACTATGCGAAGATTCATTTCCAGTGGCCAAGCGAGACATTTTACAGGCCCCAGGAGGAAGAGATGAATAATTTTTACAATGGCTCTAAGTCCCGCTAACCAGTTAACTTCAAAGTAACATCACAAGTTACTCCTTAGAAGGAAGTCACTCCAGATGAAGAACCAACAGAAAGGAACAACCCAGTGCACGAGAAAGGGAAGAGGAATTTGGTGCATAGCCCAGCAGAAGAGAAGAGCCGCAAGATGAAAGCATACACAATGATCTTGAAAGAGGCCATATCAGTAAAAAAGAGGAGGAAACAGAGGAAGAAGGAAGAATAAAATAAACATAAGGAATAAAAAGAGCAGAAAATATTAGAAGAAGAAAGCATGAAACGAGAAGAAGAAGAAAGGCGAAAGATGGAAGAAGAAGAAGCATCACGGAAACAAGCTGAAGAGAAAGAGCAGAACCAAGAACTAGAAGAGGAGAGCAGAAAATTGCAAGAGAAGAAACTTTCTCAATAAATTGAAGAAACAATTATGGTCCAAGACATGGAGGTGGAATCGGAGCCACAAAACCAAGATTCTAACCTTATTTTGAGCACTCAGCCGGCCACCATTCAGTCTCCCCCTCCTACAATAGCAAAGAAATATCCCAGTGAAGAAGAGGAAATGGTTCCTCCTTATGATGGTTCAGTCATGGATATGTAAAATATAACTTATGATGAAATTCAGAAGAAGATTATGAAATTGAGAAAAAAACATTTCATGGAAAAACTCACGTATCCTACATTCATCAGAGAAAGGGTCATTGTTACAGACACCAAAAGAAATCCAGACATCAGGGGAATTTTGAGGTCTAAAATGGGCCTCCTAAGGAAATTATAAAATAATAGTGGAAATAATAAAATAAGATTTGATTACATCATCAAATTTTATATGGAAAAAAGGAAAAAATACTTTTTCAACTCGTATTTTCAACTTATCTCCCAAAGTTTTTAATCAAATTTTGAGGGGGAGTACTCGTTGGATGCAAAATTTAATTCCTCATCAAATGAGTACCCATATTTCATACTTTCGATGGACCCTGCTACACGAAAAATGAGAAATACATGAAAAAATGTGATTCTAATCACATTTTTTAATATATTTCTCATTTTTTGTGTAGCAGGATCCATCGAAAGTCTGCAACATGGGTACTCCTTGGATGAGGAATTAAATTTTACATCCAACGAGTACTCGCACTTGAAATTTAAAGAAAAAAATTGGGAGATAAGTTGAACATACGTGTTGAAAAGGTAGTTTTATTATTTTATTATTTTTTAATCTTTTAACCTTTTTACTTAAAAAATGGTGATTCATCCCCCATGGTTGACATCATCATATTGAATCCTATTGGTTCATATAAATTTTAGTTTGCTTGTAATTTTTTCTTAAGAGACCCATTTTAGACCAAAAAATTCCCCTAATGAGTCATTGTTGCATCCAAATTGGCTTTTGTAGGTGCTACCAAGTCAAACACTGAGTATATCATGGCCAAGAATAGACAAATGGAAAATAACCAACAAGATGCAAGGCAAGAAGTGGAACAACTCCGAATAGAGGTCCATAAAGTAGCTTTTGCACACGCATGTCTCGAAGAACTTAAGGAAGCCATAGTTTGAGAAGTATCAACATTAGGAGAGACCATGTGGAGCCTTTATAAGGAGCTTCTCACCATGCATAAAGTAGTTGTCTGCTTACACGACATACAAAAAAAGTGAAAAGATAATGCTAAATACCTCAAGTTTTTTCAGACATCCATCGTTTCCATGCACAAGTGGTCAATGCAACACAAAATGGCACCATCTGAGTTGGGAAAGAAAACAAGGCAACATGCAAAGTTGTAGAAAGCACAAGTTGGGATGATTATCCTGACTAACAAACAACTCGCCTCATTCATTCCAACATCCAGGCCTCATATGCACAAGTATACAACAACATGGATTTCATGGAAAAATCACACAATATCGCTTCATTTGGGTCACTCTCTAAGGCCAAACGCAGGAATCAAGTAAGGTAGGAGGTTGAGGAATACTTGGACCAACTCTGAAAAATCGCCACCAAGGAAGATCTAGAAGTGAACAGGAGTAATATGTAGAAGTACATTGGTGTCCCTATCTAGATCAATACTATGTTTCTTCTGCTGAAGAAGGAAATCCAAACCAGTTTCAAATCAGTCTAACTAGAGGCAATGGAGGCTAGATTCCTCTTCTAGACTAATCCCATCACATAGTTTGGGGAAGTCATCGCACAGTACATAGCTTGGCACCACAATGTGACTGAGAAACTGGAAGTGGAGGTGTTTGGGCTAGAGTTTCCTCAAACTCAAGCTTAATTTTTTTTGTCTTATTAGGATGTCTAGTTGACTCTACCCAAATTTCTCTTATATGGTTATGAGAAATATTGTAATATTGTTTTGTAATTAATTCCAAGTGTAAATTGTGGAATGTGAAGATTCATTTGTAATGAAGTCCAAAAGTCATGGTTGTAGTAAGTCAAACATTCATGAGGGAAGTCAAAAAGTCATAAAGGGAGATGAATAGTCACCCCTTTTGTTATAAATATACCCTCATTTGTCATATAAAGGGATTTTAGTTGGGCTTTTGGTCGCAATTTTCGCTTAGGATCGTAAGCTTGGGAGTTTTGTTGAGAACCTTGGCTTCTCTGTAGCATAGAGGGAGTATATTTATTTGAAAGAGTAGGTGTTGGCTTCATGTTCTACTATTGGGAATAATGGTTCGTCAATTGTATATGTATGCTTGGAACTTTCACTTTAATAAAATCTTAGAGTTGTAACGTTTTCATGCATATGTTGTAAATATAATAGAACTATTATTTTTATGTTTTCAATGTATGTTGTTTCATTTACGCTAATTCTTATGAACTATTTCGTTTGAATTATTATGAATATTTTTTAATGTGTGTTGTCATATATTTCAATCATGGTTAACTTGTGAAGTATTTTTCAACCTAACTTATGGTCTCTTTTATGTTTGTGTGTTCCTTTGAAGGTGCATACTATTATAGGCTTCTAAGGAGATCACTCAATTTCCCTTGTCATGTTAGAACCTTTCATGAATTTCACTTGACCCTCCACAAAGTCACGCACTTGTTTCACCAAAGTTATGAATACATAATTCTATGTGCTATTACAGCAAAGGCATATACACTAAAACCCACTATTTTAGCAACCAAGTTGTATTCTGGATGGGAATCCTGTACAAAATGGTGTGAGGTATAATTCGGACTTCGTATCGGGGATATCACCTAAATTTTTACGGGTCTAGCACTGTCAAAAAACCCTTATATGACTTGGATGCTCGAATGTCGCGAAACCTTGACCATCCTAGAACTATTCCTGAACTATGTAAACTTAAAACATATTTTTCTCCTTGTTAATTGGAAGTTAGGAAAAAATACATATATAATTGGAAAGTTATCCTAATAAGATATCTAACCATGCATATTTTGTGCTCATTTGGACTAAGAAATTGTATATAAATGTAATATTCCCAATTAGCTTACTGCTAGTTGGAATATTATATGTTGCTCTATTTTTAGTCTAAAAGAATAAATGGGGTAAGGAGACCCTTAAATCTATTTAGAAGGAATAAAACACTTCCAGTGTGAATGTGGATTAGTTTAGGTAGGAAAAATAAAATCACCTTGGGTATGAAAGGGGGCAATGCATGTGGACTAGATCAAGGTTTACCAAATCAACAACACTGCCAAAGGAGAGAGTGGAGCTAGTGGGAACAACACAGTTTTAAAGGAGGAGTCTTTGCAAGGAAGAAACCTCATAAATGAGTAGGGCCAAGGGTGAGGAGGCTCACCAAGAATATAAGGGAAGGGATGGCAGCCATGAAAGGCATTCAGAATATTGTTTATGTTTGAGTCTTAGCTAGGTCTATGCATTTTTTAGTGCAAGGGTATTCTCATGCGTGAATTCCACACTCTTCCTTGGAGAAATTGGTGAATGGATCTAAGAGGAGTATTATGGGCTTCATTTCCACCATCAGACATTGGGTCAAGCAGTCATCTACAGCTACAATGCAGTCCCTTGGAGAAACTGCATTATTTTTCATGGTGCTGCAGTGGAAGGGTTAAAATCCTTGTTTGTGAGCTAGCCTCCTAGGGAAAGGATCAACCTTTCTCCCGGAAAGCTAGTAAGGGGAAGCTTCAGCCATTTATTTGTATTTTCTGGCCATATTTATGTAAAGCTTCAGTCAGACAGCGTGATTCAGCCATAGATCTACAGATCTACTTTTTTTACCTCATGCTTTTCAATAAACCCTTGCCGAGTTATCTTAAGATTGTGTAAAAGAGACTAGATCTCCATTTTCTCAGCACTTTGAGTACTATATCATTAGATGTATTTTTTTCTATCTTGCTGTAGTAGAAACCTTCATTAAAATGTGTTCTCACATGTTTCAAAAATTCTGTATTGTAGTGGTCATGGGGTTTTGATGTTTTTAGGCTATATTGGGCTTGGGAGATCTGTTTAACAAAGATATAATGATTTTTTTCTGATCCCCTTCTATATTTGAGTGCTATAATACATAAAATAATGGATCCAAGTGTTGTTCTTCATTATTATAGTGTAATTTTCTGGAAACTACGTTTTTGGTGCCTATATTGCTGATTTTCCTAAATAGGAATATTACAGTGGTATCAGAGCTCTCATCTTGGCTCAACTTGTGGGGAAAATACATATACAACCATGGAGGAGAGGGATATCCCAAATATCCTTCTTCAGACTATGCAGGACATTGCCAAAGATATCAAAGAGATGAGACAAAAGGAATCCCCTAGAGGGTTTCACCATGGAGAAAGCTCTGGCACCTCACATTTTTGGTGGGATCAAACAATAACACAAATTTCTTCACAACACTCCACTATGCCCACATTCCTATCTTTGGAAGGTGAGGAAGGAAGGCCCTTGAGGGAAGAAACCCTTTGTGATTATTTTGTAGAATATGAATCTCAATCCCGAAGATTCAAAGAACATTTGAACTTTTAGGAGTTCTGTCGGATCAAGGATGGTAGGAGATATTTCCATCACCATAAAAAGGGAGGCTTTATGTAGAACTCAAATCTACAACGTAGTTTGGACAAGTTCTTTCTACCCTCTTATGATGGATCACCCAAGTGCACAGCCAAGGCTTGCGTAGAAACGTTGGACACTTATTTCTAACTCAACAGAGTTTTTGAAATGGAGGCTATCAAAATAGCAGTGCTGCACCTAGAAGGTGAGGCTCATGAATTGTGGTTCCATGGGTTATCTACTCTTGGGCATGCTAATATCACTTCATATTCATATTTCACCAGGAGGTTGGTAGAGAGATTTGATCCCAGGGATCTGGAGGCTCACTTTGTTGAGTTAACCAAGCTCAAGCAATTGGGAGATCTAGCAACTTATATCTCTAAGTTTCTAAAGATTAAATTTATGGTATCTAACCTCACTATGAACCGGAGAATATGCATTTTTATTGATGGGATGGATGAACCATTGCATGGGTTGGTGAAATCCACTAGACCCACTACACTCCAAGAAGCTATGGAGAAGGCTAGGGATTTGCAACATGCCTTGGCCAAGGCCAAAGAACCCTTTCAGCAAAATATTTCTTCATGCCCAAAGGAGAATCAGGAGAGGAAAATCTCTTGAAAATGATCGGAAGGATCTAAGGAAGAAAAAACTTTGTTTCACCTGTCGGAAGCCATGGGTGCCAAACCACCAATGTGTTGTAGGGAAAGCACATTGCATTGAGATATTTTCTGAAGAGGATAAGAAGACCGGTGTTGTAGTAGTAGAAGGAAGTGCACCTCCCAAAGAAGACGCAGTAAAATCCTTTTCTCCAATGGGAGGGACTCTTGTAGCATTGAGCGGATTTCCCAAGTATCTAACCTTGAGAGTTAGGGGCACTATTATGGGACAAAGAATATTAATTTGGGTAGACAGTGGAGCTACTCATAACTTTATTGATACACAGCTGGTACAAACGAGGGGCATTCACATAGAGGAATTTGAGGGGTTCTTAATTTTGGTTCCAGGAGCTAGAACCATGCAGTGTGCCAAATATGTTCCAGCATTAACAATCACTATGGGAACCTACGCATTGACAGACCACTTCTTTTTGGTTGATATTCTAGACACCATGTTATATTGGGTGTCCAGTGGCTAATCACCTTAGGGAAGGTTACCACTGATTGGGAAACATTAGAGATGGAATGGACAGAAAAAAGGAATGGTAAACATCAGAAAATCAAAGGCATACACACCTATCCACCTCAAATTGTCTCAGCCCACAAGATGAAATCATATTTGCACAGAGGGGACATAGAATGGGAAGTAGAACTGCATTTTTCATAAGCTAAGAGAAAGGATTCATCAGTACATCCAGATGTACAATCTATATTGGACCGATATTCTACAGTATTTGGAGATATTCCACTTGGGAGACCTCCTGACCAAGGTTTTGAGCATACCATTGAGTTGGAGCAAGGGATCCAAGCAGTGATCACCACACCCTATAGGCACCCCAAAGCCTATAGAGATGAGATTGAAAAGGCCATTCAAGAGCTTTTGGCCTTGGGACATATCCGGCCTAGCATTAGTCCTTTTGCCTCTTCAGTGGTCTTGGTGAAGAAGAAATATGGCACATTGAGAATGTGCATTGATTATAGAGCATTGAACAAAAATACCATGAAGAAAAGATATCAAATTCCTAGGATCGATGAATTGATGGATGAACTAAGAGGATCCAAGTATTTCTCTAAGATTGATTTGAGATCAGGATATCATCAAATCAAGGTGAGGGATCAAGATATCCCCAAGATAGCATTTCCGTGTCACTATGGGAATTTTGAGTTTTTGGTAATGCCTTTTGAGCTAACCAATGCTCTGGAAACATTCTAATCTTGCATGAACCACATCTTTCGAGGTCACTTGAGGCAGTTTTTATTAGTCTTCTTTGATGACATTATTATTTATAGTTGCACATGAGAGGAGCATTTACAGGATATTGAGGCAGTATTACGCATTGTTAAGGAGCAGCAATTCTATGCTAAGCTCTCAAAATGTGATTTTGGGCTCACAGAGATGCTTTACTTGGGCCACATCACTGGAGTGGATGGGGTAAGAGTCCATGAAGAAAATATCCGTGCTATTAGAGATTGGCCTAAACCAAAGAATGTCACATACCTTCAAGGGTTTGTAGGCATACGTACCTATTACCGGAAGTTTGTAAAAGGGTTCTCTCAACTAGCAGCACCACTTACAGATCTAACCAAGAAGGGAGCTTTTATTTGGACACCCACAGTGCAAATAGTTTTTTATAAGCTCAAGGAGGTAATGAGTAGCTTCCCAGTATTAGTCCTACCTGATTTTACCCAACCCTTTGTGTTGGAATGTGATGCTTCAGGGGAAGGCATTGGGGCAGTATTGATGCAAGGGGGACACTCCATAGCTTTTGAGAGCTGGAATTTGCTGCCACATGAGAGGATATACCCCATATATGATAAAGAGATGATAGCTATTATGTATGCTTTAGCCAAGTTCCGACAGTATTTGGTGGGAAATAAATTCTAAGTGAAGACTGATCATAATATTCTTCGATTATTTCTTGAGCAGAAGTATCTTCAGGAGAGGCAACATAAATTGGTAAGTAAGATCTAAGCATATGAATTTGACATAGAATATGTCAAAGGGAAGAGTAATTTAGTGTTAGATGCTCTATCCACGAGGCCAACAACGTTGTCCTTAACGAGCATAGATGTAGATTGGAAGGCTCAGTTGTTAGTAGAATACTCCAAGGACAACTTTGCATGTGAAATCCTGGATGGAGTGGTGACTGATGAGAGTTATAGATTGATGGATGAGGTCATCTATTACCGAGATCATGTCTTCTTGGCTAGAGATTCTAAGCTCAAGGAGAAGATTTTTCAAGCATCACATGAATCCCCACTTGCAGGGCATCAAGGATTCACCAAGGCTTATCGGGCTATTCGAGAGAGATTCTCATGGAAGAGTCTCAAGGAGGATGTACTCCAACACATCAAGGAGTGCATAGTTTTCCAACAAAACAAAGGAGAACACAACCTTCCTGCAGGATTATTTCAGCCACTCCCTATTCTAGATGGAAAATGGGAGAGTATTTCCATGGACTTCATCACCAGTCTACCTACAGTTCATGGTAAGGATTGTATATTTGTAGTTTTTGATCGACTAACAAATTATTCACATTTATTTTCTATTTATGCACGGTATACTAATTCACAGGTAGCTAAGCTTTTCTTTAAGGATGTGTTTAGACTCCGTGGTCTCCCAAAGACCGTAGTCAGTGATTGGGATAGCTGCTTTGTGGGTGGCTTTTGGAAAGAGATTTTTCAGTTAGTGGGTACTGAATTGACACCAAGTACCAGCTATCACCCACAAACCAATGGACAAACTGAAATAGTGAACAAGTGGTTGGAAGGCTACTTGAGAAACTATGTTTCAGGCCAGCAGAGAGCATGGCTGTGTTGGATAAATTTGGCGGAGTATTGTTACAACACAAATTTTCATATGACCATTGGTATGACCCCATTTCGATCCCTTTATGGGTATGATAAACTTTCATTTGTTGATGTGATGTTTGGGGAAAGCAAAGCTCCTAGAGCAAAGGAATGGATTCAAGAGAGTCAGGATATACTCCGGGCCCTCAAAGACAACATTGCTCAGCACAAAACCAACATAAGATATATGCAGACCGTGGTCGGATAGAGAGACAGTTTGAGGTAGATGACTTGGTCTATCTTCATCTTCAGCCTTATAGACAATCTAAACTCAAGGATAATGGAGGTGAGAAGCTCAAACCTTGATTCTATGGACCATACAGGGTGATCCGTCATGTTGGGGACGTAGCATATGAGTTGGAGCTTCCTATTGGGAGCAAGATCCATAACATTTTTCATGTCTCATGCGTCAAGAAGGCCATTGGAAAACAAATGGTTGCCACTATGGATCTCCCACCTATTGATGATAAGGGCCATCTAGTTTTGCAACCAGAGGCTATCTGTGATACTCGGGAGAGGCAGCTAAGGAGCAGGGTGATCAAAGAATATATGATTCGATGCAGGAATCTTCCTGATGAGGATGCCACTTGGGAAGGAGAGAAGATTTTGCAGCATCCTTCTTTATTGTTGCCTGAGAACAAGAAACTTTTGGGAGGGGAGGACTGTAATATTCCCAATTAGCTTACTGCTAGTTGGAATATTATATGTTGTTCTATTTTCAGTCTAGAAGAATAAATGGGATAAGGAGACCCTTAAATCTCTTTAGTAGGAATAAAACACTTCCAGTGTGAATATGGATCAGTTTAAGTAGGAAAAATAAAGTCACCTTGGGTATGAAAGGGAGAAATGCATGTGGACTAGATCAAGGTTGACCAAATCAACAATGTTTCTAAAGGAGAGAGTGGAGCTAGTGGGAACAACGCAATTTTGAAGGAGGAGTCTTTGCAAGGAAGCAACCTCATAAATGAGTGGGGCCAAGGGTGAGGAGGCTCACCAAGAATATAAGGGAAGGGATCACAGCCATGAAAGGCATTCAGAATATTTTTTATGTTTGAGTCTTATGACTTATTGCATGCTTCAGCTGGTTAGCTGGGTTTGTTGCACTGTTTAGTGCAAGGGTATTCTCATGTGGGAATTCAACACTCTTCCTTGGAGAACTTGGTGAAGGGATCTGAGAGGAGTATTATGGGCTTTGTTTCCACCATCAGACATTGGTTCAAGTAGTCATCTATAGCTATAGTGCAGTCCCTTAGAGAAACTGCATTATTTTTCATGGTGCTACAGTGGAAGGGTTAAAATCCCTGTTTGTGAGCTAGTCTCCTAGGGAAAGGATCAAGCTTTCTCCTAGAAAGATAGTAAGGGGAAGTTTCAGCCATTTATTTGTATTTTCTAGCCATATGTATGTAGAGCTTCAGTCAAACAGCGTGATTAAGCCATAGATCTGTAGATCTAATTTTTCTACCTCATGCTTTTCAAGAAACCCTTGCCGAGTTATCTTAAGATTGTGTAAACGAGACTAGATCTCCATTTTCTCAGCTCTTTGAGTAATATATCATCAGATATATTTGTTTCTATCTTGTTGTAGCAGAAACCCTCATTAAACTGCATTGTCACATGTTTCAGAAATTCATTGTTGCAGTGGTCATGGGGTTTTGATGTTTTTAGGTCATATTGGGCTTGGGATATCTGTTTAACTAAGCTAGAATGATTTGTTTCTAATCCCCTTATATATTTGAGTGATGTAATATATAAACTAATGGATCCAAGTTTTTTTCTTCATTATTGTAGTGTAATTTTCTGGAAACTGCATTTTTGGTGCCTATATTGCTGATTTTCCTAAATAGGAATATTACAATAAAATTTCTGCAAAGATAGGCTACTAAAAATGCAACTCCATCCATAAAATCAAGCTAGAAAACTTAAACTCAACAACAATCACAACATACACTTGCCACTGCAACCACGACATCAATGACAATGAAAATGACATAAATGACAACATACACTCAGAAATATTCCAGCACACTCAACAATATCCCCCTTTAGAATTAATGGAAACACCACCAGACATCATTAGTCATTGATGGACTTGGACTTGACTCCCCTTATTAGTTTTTTGATTCTCCCTTTAGCTTTGAATTTTTCTCATTAACTCTCATGTCTACCCATTCACCCCCTTTGACATAAATGTAAAATGGTTGTCTCAAGCTACGTTATTTGATCATTCTCCCCCATGATGTCAAGTTGCATTGTGCTCAAGATGAGCTTTGGACCAAGTGTGTCCTCTATACCAATTGGTTACAAAGGGCTAATATCAATTGATTACGCTGTACCAGGGATCAATATTTAATAGTTGTGCTTTGTACTTGTTGTTGCATGTTCTCTAAACACTTATTACAAGTCCTTTGTGTTGTGCCAATGCACCAAAACACCAACAAGCCAATGGTTATTCCAAAAAATAAAATATCCCCCCTGGGTCTATATAATAGGACTATTGATACTAATTTATGCTAAAACATCATTATTTTTGCCACTTATACCAAATGAAATGAGATTAAGCATGTAAGGTCTGCAAATTTTAAATTTCATCATTCTTTCTATGTAATCAACTACCCCAAAATATATGTTATTTTTGATCAGGTATTTCTCTTCTTGCAACTCGCCTTGATCTCACTATATTTTCTTTTCTCTGACATCTTATATTACAAATACCCCCAACAAAAATGGACAGATTCATTTTCTCCTTTGGAAGGGATTTATTGAATATATGAGGGAGAGATCATTCCCAAATTTTGACCTAAATATTCGATGGGCTATCTGGAAAGAGGCTTAGTGAATATGTCAGTAATAATGTGTTCCTTTGAAGATATATATTCCAACCTAATGATATAATCAACTGCTTGTTCCCTAATAAAATGATACTTTATAGAGATATTTTGTGTTTTTGAATGAAGAAAAAGGTTCTTAGACATACTTATGGAATTTGTGTTATCACAAATAATGGGGATCAGTTGATCCTATGTTACCTTCATGTCTTGCAAAGTGTGATTCATCCATAAAATTTGATTACAATAAGTAGCAATTGTTATGTACTCTACTTCAGTTGTACATAGAAAGATTGAAGTATGTTTTTTACTCAGCCATGACACCAATAGTTTCCTAAAAATAATGCACCCCCATATGTGCTCTTCCTATCATCTACAGTTCCATCCCAATCAACATATATATATATATATATGTATTCAAGAAGAAGTTTTGATCCTTTAGATACCACAATAAAAAATACATAGTGCATTTTAGATATCTAAAAATTCTTTTTGCAGCTAACAAATTGTTCTCTTTTGGGGCATATTGGAACCTTGCTACCAAACCAACAACCTACATTATTTTTTTTCTTGATTATATGACGTGAAACAAGCTCTCAATCACTAACCTGGACATTATCTAATTGACAGTTGGTCACTCAAAAATTTTACTTACCTTGCGTCCAGTAACCATAAGAGTACTAACAAGTGAACATTGCTCCATTCCAAATTTCTTTAGCATCTCCTTGAGGTATTTATTTTTGGATATGAACATGCCTTTTTTCTTATTGTACTCTTACGGTGTTTTTGTTTCTATGGAGTACCAAATACAGCTTCCTTGGAGTTGGTTGTTACCTACAGGGAAAATACAAGTAATTGGTTGTTGTTAGTTGACAAACATAGATAAAAAAATCATTTAAAGTAATGGAAAAAATGCATTCATAGACAAAATCTAAAAACTATACTAAATAACACATGGGACAATGCTTAAAGAAGCAAACACATCAAAAAAGTAATGGAAAATGGTTCCCTTTATTGATTTTTGAATGTAGAAGAGATACAATAGATGAATAAAAAACACTTGGAGAGAATTGTTTGAGAAATGGTGCTAAAAAATTCTCAACAAGAAAGCTCCTTTCTCAATGAAGACTCTCTCAATGATGAAATCCTCTTCTCAATGAAATCCTTAATTTCTAGGGAGAAATTTTGGCAGAATAACAATGCTTTGCTTCTTCTTGTTTTTTAGATCTCATTTAACTTGTATTTATAGAGTTTTTTGGACACTCCTCCTCCCCTTGGCTCATCAATGTGGTGGTTCACCTCATAAATGAGATGAGAGCTACCATTTCTTTCCTTTAAGGATTATTGGGGCTCAAGGCTCCAATTTTTCAGCCTATCACGTCAATATTTGGAGTGGTTCTCAATCAATTTTGTAGCTTAAGGTGCTAACAATTTTTTTGTGAACGTACGACTATCGAAGAAATAATCGCACAACTGTGAATTTCTAGTAACGGTGCACCAACGCGGTTCAATTTTTTAACTTGAACCTAAGGAAATATTTTTATTTTTTTGTCTTCATGGCACTTCCAATTGAAAATGTCACCTCTATATGTGTTGATCACTGACTTTGAGTGTTTTCTAATGCATATAGATGATTGTACTATTTTCACATTATAACGGTTTCCCCCTTAGGAGAAAGTGTATAGCTGAAATAAATCATGTTTTGTTGATTCGACTTAGAGTCTTACCAACTTTTTAAGAGATAGAGTAACTTACTGTGGAGATGATTAAGGGAAGTCCTTGACTAAGAACTAAAGAGTACCATTCTCTGAAGAAATAATGATACAAAAGTGTAAATACAAGGCAGGCATATCCCATGCTCATTATGATAGATATGACTAAGTATTACAATCACATAGGATATGGTCCTGTCAAATTAGCATTGATGTGGATGACATGTTGATTGCTGATGGTTGATTGTGATAATTTCTTACACCCTTAGGAGAATCTCTAAAAAATACACAGAACTAGGTTCCCCCATGCATCAAAGGTGAAGCATTATTGACTGAGGTGCTTGGGGATGCATGGGTCTTTGAATTAGGGTACCTCCCATGCATCAAAATGTAAACACTATTGAATGAGGTGCTAAGGGATCCATGGGTCCTCAAATAAATGAGAGAACTACAATGGTCACAACGTACGATACTACCTTGACATGAAAAAATTTGTTGGTTTTGAATGTCATGGATACTGATAACATCAATGGGAAATGGTGATTCCCACTGTGCCATTAGAGGTTGTCCTATAAAGGGGGGAGCAACCAAGGTATTGCTTCAATCTTGGAAGATGGGTGTTGAAGTCAACAGGAAAGAAGCACCAACCACTTTAAATGTTGATTCGGGGAATCATTTTGAAGAATAAAGATGGTAGTAAGATAGTGGGTAATAGAGGCATGATAAAAATATATGAAAGTATTGATAGATACAGAAAACTTACAGAGGTTGGAGCTATATTGTGAGTAGTGGTAGTAAAAAAAAAAAACTTCTAGGGGAAATACCCCTAGAGTTAGTAGGACATACAGGGTGGGTATGAGCATGTTCTGGCTATCATGGTTAATAATGGATGAATATAGATCATGGTGTGGTGGTACAAGCGAGCTCCAACCAAGGGCGACTAGTGATTTCCGCCCGGTAAATGACACAAAATATGGATGGGAATCCTTTTCCTAAAAAATATTTGTACACTTTCTAAAACAATGTAAAAGTAGTTAGGGATGTAAAAACACATAGATGGGTGCCACAAGAAAATAGTGGCTTGCGTAATGATGTAGGTGTGGCTTTTTTTTGCAGGAGGGGGCCCCATTGGTTGGTCTCGATGTGAGGATGATGAGGCAAAAGAAGTGACTCAGATGGGATATTTCCAGATGGTTGAATGGTAAGCTAAATGTAGAATGATGGTGTGCACTCGATCCAATCTAATAACAAATAATCATGGTGGCCTGGAAGAGGGGTTGGTAAGAAATGAGAAAAGAAGAGGAGAATGAGGTTTATCTTCAAGACATGTGAATGAGATGGATCTCGATACTGCGGGAATGGTTATGGATCTCGAAAGTGTAAGGTGAACTATAAAATGAGGTGATCCATGTATGGGAGGTACTATCGACCAACATGGGAATTTACAGTTGTAGGTGGAAGGAGGTGGTAAATGTGATTGAAATGATGGACCCTATGGATAATTTCAGAGAAATTATGTTAGGATATGAAAATATTTTGAGGAAGCATATCATGTTGACTAGAGGATGATGCCTTAATTGTCGATTGTCACCATGGGACTGATTCTACTGAGAAAATGCGTGGGGACTGGCAACTTGAAAATCAATACCTCAAGTGAAAACATCTTGATGAAATCATGTGTAAGTTGAAATTTGATAAAAAATATGAATAAAAACATGGAAAGGCACACATTATGGGTATTTTGAATAGTAAAATGAGCCCAAAAATTAGTATGCTCTTGAAATGGAATGGAGGGTACCATGTAGATGAAGACATCCTGATCCCAATGTTGCTAACAATTTTGTGAAAGGAGGTCATGAGCTCTTGAAAGAACCTCTAGAAGGTGACAAAGAGGTTGTTATATAAGTGAAATAAGTCATATGCCACCTCATTTGTACTTGTTGACATGGACTCTAGAGCAAGGTACATGAGATATTTTATCCGATATCAGTTAGCCAAAGCACCCAGGTAGCACGCGAGGATAGCCAGGTAAGATGTCACAACTTGATCTTTGTGATTTTGGTATGCTAGAGTAGATAGGTCATATAGGATAGCCTATACAAGCATTTTTATGGGAAAATATCAAAACTCATGAGGGTGACTATAAAATATTTGTGTGGGTAAGGGAAAAATAGTCACCTAGGCGTGTGAAAGTGGCTGAGACAACCACAAGGTCTTCATGTCGAGGACCTCACAACTTTATAGATGGATGGTGTGCAAGGCATGCAACTTTGTAAGAAACAGTCATGCACATCACATGTTTGCACAAAAAGCATATGCGCGGCTAAGGGGTTGACATCCTCGTGGGTATAAGGGTGATAGTTGTGTGGTGCATGTGACTTTATATGAAAATTTAGTGCAGTATCATGTGTCTATTCTTGGAACAGACACACGAACGCGCACAATTTTTGTAAACAAGTGTGTGATTACTAATAAAAGAAAAAAAAATAGTCTTTAGCCTAATTTTTTATTTTTTCATGCTTTGGGCAGGATGGGTATGATATGGCGTGAGCAGGATTGGGACTGCATCCATGTAGTAGTGGTTGAAGATGCTCCGGCTCTAGGATTACTGACTATATGGGGGTTGTTAAAGTTTGTTCAGAACACTCTACTCAGATCATAGGAGGACTTCTTGTGTTTTTTGATAGAGAGATGGAAGTTAGACTGACAGGAATTCAACATCTGTGGTTGTGATGTGACATTCACCATGAAGTTGGATGTTTACTTTGTGACAAGACTAGTGCCTTGAGGTGAGGTACTACTGACATCGCTCCCGCCTAGTCAAGTGGACCTAATGTCATGGGTTTAGGTGCACTATAGGGATGATCCCTTCTAGGAGGGGTGTATCCAAATTTATTTGATCTTGGACATAGATGAGTGAGTGAAATTAACGATGATTGTACAATTTCTAGGGACAAATGCCCCGAACTGTATTTCAGGGCCACAACTCGCAGTCCTCTAGAGACTTCAGGGAGGTGTCTTCTATAACTGGGTTATATTCCTCCATAAGAGGATGACGACTCAGTTAACACAAGTTCATAGGGGCGACGCACAAATTTTTTTCTATGGTAGTGTGATCTACAACATTTTGTATGTGAGGGTCATGATGTTTCACTCGGTTTTGGCGATGTCGATAGGGACACTAAGAGATCCATGGATCCGGCAATGGGCATTAATGATGCCTCAAGTAGGTGGGGGTTATGTAGGGAGGTATTGGATGCCCACAGTTGAGGATTTGTGGTTTTCCAGCCCTCGAAATTTCCTTGAGTTTCCCTATGCTAGCATGGATTTCCATGGAGATCTATAGATGGGATTACCCCTAGGTGATGCTTGGGGCTCGGTAGCTATGTGATTGTACTTTCTACATTATGATGATTTAGATTTATTTATGATAATGATATATGTCCATATGGATAACATGTAGGTTTGATTGCAGATGTGGGACCTATCGAACATCCATTGCTTATATTGGTGGGAAATGATCTGCATCCTCCAGGTGTAGCTGGTGCAGCAAGTGCGCCATAGTAGTAGAGAGATGGCAGGGTGGAGGAGGACCCTGAGAGGTTGGCTTAGTACTGACATCTAGAGATAGGTGGACCCTCTGGGGAGGGGGAGGTTTCATCTCTTCACACTGAGGTGGAGATACTACGAGTTCGTGCTAAGGTCGTGGAGGATGCATGGGATTGAGCAACAACCCTACTCTAGGGGATTCCTAAGAATAGATGGGTGATTTTGGATGAGGACACGATGGAGAGGATGATGGACCGTGATAGAGTAAGGCGCCCTATCCTTCGTTGGCTTGTGATGGTAGCGTCGACTACTCGTCCTATTTTTGTTCCAGCACCGGATGAGGTAGGAGGGCCTCATGCAGGGGATGCAAGTGGTGATGGGGGAGTTGGGCCCCAAGCCTAGATGTATTTATTGTATGTACCATGTGAGCACCCATTATTAGGATTCCCCCCTTTTTCATGACTCATTTTTTCTAGTGTTGGCCATCAGATGTATATTTTTACATATGTTCTTTTATGATGTTATGTGTGTGTGTGTGTGTGTGTGTGATTTTCTTTTTTACGGCTCTCATTATGTGTCTTATGTGATGTGATTTTCATATTATATGTAATACATGTCAGTCTAGGATTTTATTAGCTATGTTCTCAACTACATTATTTTGATTTCTTGGTATATTTGAAAATGTGATGTGATCAAAACCATGAGCTATCCTTGTGCATGCAGATATTTCTAAAAAAAGGAAAGGGTCACGTGCCCTGAAGGTTATGTTTAGTTGTGATACAATAACCTGGGAGTCAAGGAACACATGCATGTGACTAATACTTAGGTGGGAGGCATTGGACAAGAGTCCTATGACGACATCATATTTGGGTCTATTATTGGTGGTTGACCCAATCCAAAGCCCATTCTGGTGGAAGGGAATAAGGTTAGGAGAGTATATGACCTAGGCTAATATAGCAAGTTTTTTTGAACATTGAGAAGCACCATCGGCGAACCCATGATGATAGGTTCGTGAATCATCCATCTGCGACACATGATGAGATCATTATTTCAGTGTGCATCTATGATGAGGTGATAATCATAAAAATAATTTATGGTGCACACATTTACATTCTAGGGTTGTTTTGAGTGTTATGGATAAATTTTTTTGAGGTAGAGCCCATTGACGGGGTATTTGAGGAAATTCTCATCAATCTCTGCTAACATGTATGCCCCCTTGAGGAGGAAATAGTTAACAATGTATGGTCCCTTCCATAATTTTTTGAACTTTCGTTGTCCTAAAGCTTCTTTGGAAACATCGTAACGAAGGACTAGATCCCATTATGTGACTGACTGAAGGGTGACATTGTGATCAAAGGAGGCTTTATTCGTCTTTTTGTTGGCTTCGTTATGCTAGAGATATTTTTGCCAACTTTCGTCAACGTGTTCCAAATATACTATTCTTTTCTCTAAAGGTGCGGTATATTGGAGGAGTTTGATGGCTGAGTTTAATTTATGGATCTCACACTCATTAGGGAGCACAAACTCAACCCCATATACCAATTGAAAGCTTTTGAATCCTATAAAAAATTTGACTATTGTGCGGTACGCCCATAAGGCTAAGAAAGCCATGTCATGCAAATTATTTTTGTGGTTGATTACCATACACTGCAACATTGTTTTAAGAACTTTGTTAACAACTTCTACCTAGCCATTGGACTGAGGGTAGTATGGGTAATAAAACTCATGATAAAAATTGAGGTGTTGTGATAGTTCTTGAAATATCTCATTCTCAAAGTGCTTGTCATGATCCAAGTCCAACTCCTTGGGAACATCGAACTGTGTAATGACATGGTTGAAGAAAAATTGCGTAGCGATTTTCTCTTTGTTATTATATGTGGGCATGGATTCTACCAATTTTTTAAAGTAGTTGACAATTACCACAATGCACTTATGTTCGACATGAGAATGAGGGTTGTGAGTCATGAATTCTATGCCCCATTTGCAGAAAGGGCCTGCGATGTTGACTGGGTGTAGGGGAGCTGGTGGAGCTCTCACATTGTGAGCATATCACTAGCAACGATTACATTGTTTAACTTCTTGAATACAGTCACAAAAAAAGGTAGGCCAAAATTAACCGCATTCTCTCTATTATCTAGTCCTTCTTGCACTAATATCCCCATGATAACTACTTCAAATGTTGATAAGAAAAAGTTATAATCATTGGTATGATCAGGAGGGCTAGTAAGAAGAGCTTGAGATAATGTATCTTTCACGGCTTCAAATGATTTTTGGGCTTGTTCATTCCAATGGAAGGGAAAGTCTTGAAGAATAAGGTGCAAGAAACCATGCACAAAAGTGGTGTAATCAGGGATAAAGTGGCGTGAGGAATTGGCCTTTCCTTGCAGGATTTGTAATTGCTTCAAATTTTTTTGAGGTGGGATTTTTCAAATGGCCTGAACCTTTAGAGGGTCGAATCTAATGCCTTGCTAGGAAATAATGAATCTTAGTATTCTCCTCATGTTTACGCAAAATACACACTTGAGAGGGTTCAAGTGTAGGTTGTATTGTGGAAATCTCTAAAAACTAGGTGGAGATATCCCAAATGGTATGGGTGTTTTTTTAATCGCACTATAAGGTCATTCAAATAGGATATAATAATATGACCCAAGTCATGGAATATATATTTCATGGCCCATTGAAAGGTGCCAACATCGTTTTTCCGAAGGGCATTACTCGATAGGTGAATGTGCCCCATGGGGTGGTAAAAGTTATTTTTTATTGATCAATATGTTATATCTAAATTTGGTTATACCATAAGAAGTCATTCATGAAGGATAAGGCCTCGTCACTGGAACATGCATTGATTATTTAATCAATAAATGGTGTAGGATAATTGTCTTTGGGACATGATTTGTTTAGATCTCCGAAATCAATACAAGATCGAATGGTTCCTTATTTTTTGATGATGGGTACAGGGCTAGAAACCAAAGATGTGTAAGCGATAGGGTAAATGAAACGAGATTTGTGAAGCTTGTCGATTTCTTGTTTAATCGCTTTTTATTTAGAGGAATGAAGTTGACACTTCTTTTTCCTAACAAGGTCGGCATCAGGCCATTTGTCAATTTGGTGCTTCATGATAGTAGGAATAATGCCTATAATTTCTGAGTAACACCATACAAACATGTCCCTATATTCTTGAAAAAGAGCTTTGTGCAAGGCCACCTCGTATTGGGAGCATGTTGCCCCGAGTGATATTTCTACAACTATGCTCGGCATGGTGGAAATATATACCTTGACTGTAGATGAAATATTAGACATATTCCCTTCCTCAAATGCATCTGGTGTTGGGATGGTATTTTTGAACCAATCCACAGTTCCTGGTGGTAGGAATTCCTTTTTTTATTGTAAAAATATCATAGATTGGTGCATAAATAGGTGAAAATGTTTTCTCAGGTAGAAAGAAAGAACGGTGATGCATGGAATCCCATGGACCTTATGGTTCTGTCACAGCCTCTAGAATACCTTCATCTGAGTGAAAAATATTATCTAATGTTGGTATAGGTTATGCAAGGTCATGAGGATGGGATTGGGACCTAGTTGTGTTCGTTGAAAAACAAGAGAATTATTAAGTGATTGTTTTTATAGAACCTAGAGATGTTTAAAATGTGTAGACTGGATGAGTCTGCATAGTTGGTGCTGGTACCAATTGTTGGCTTGTGTTTTCTATGAACTATAAAGTAACATGGGTGTTGACGGGAAAATTTGTCCGGCCAACAGCAGGGGATCTCCCTGGTAAAAAGTCCCAATTAGACCTTGAACCGTTTGGAATAGGGATCCCGTCCGGGGTGTTGGTCCAACTATCGCTGATTTCTCCTTTCTTTGGGTCTCGCTTAAACTCTATAAACCATTTGATACACACTTAATCAAATGATACAAGACATATGATTGATGCATTAAATGTACATATAACACTATGAGTAGCAAGAGGAAATAATAAAGCATAAGCACCGAAGGAAGTGTTGTTAACAAAAAATCATTAGGGTCATGCTTGTAAAATGTTCTAACCACAAAAGAAACAATTCTTTATGGCAATAACACCCTTCACTTCCCAAAAGTTTTAAATGATAACACAAATGCTAATAAAAAAAGTCATCAACATTCGTTAAGAAAGTGAAATGAACTCAACCACCATTAACAAACTCAGCAAACTGTCATGCAATTGTGATATGAATTGAAGATACAGTTCCCTTAATCTAAAGATGTTCAGAAACTAAAAATGTAATACTCAATAGCGCTCATACATATGACAACACCAGATCTGCAAAGGGATTTTTCAAAATGCTTGTGTCATGCTCAAGATTGTATAATCCTAGTAATACAATGTACTCAGCTCGAGTCCCAAAAAAGATCTTTTACAAGTTCTCGAAGGAGGTATTTATAGAGCAAAACTTGCCCTTTTGGGCTCCCTGACTTTTCGCCTTCCCGACTGTTGGGCTGCCTTGCAACCCAGTCTGTTCTGGGACCCGCGACCTGACTAGATTTTATGACTTGCGACCCCGAGCATTCTGCAACCTGCGACCTGCGACCTGGCTGGTTTTGCGACTTGCGACCCCCAACAATCTGCGACCTGCGACCTGCCATGATTTTGTGACCTGAGGGAATCTGCGACCTGCGACTTGAGGAAATTTGCGACCTGCGACCTTAAGCGAATTTGCGACTTACGACCTTCAACAATCTGCGACCTGTGACCTGCCATGATTTTGCGACTTGAGGGAATCTGCAACCTGCGACCTTAAGCGAATTTGCGACTTACGACCTTCAACAATCTGCGACCTGCGACCTGCCATGATTTTGTGACCTGAGGGAATATGCGACCTGTGACTTGAGGAAATTTGCGACCAGCGACCTTAAGCGAATTTGCGACTTGCGACCTTTAGTAGATCTGTGACTTGCGACCTCAAGCAGATCTGCGACTTGCGTCCTTCTTTTGGTGATCTTTGGATTTCATAGAAATATTCCTTATCCCACCTCCTTTTCTTTGAAAAGGTTCCTATTGCTTGCTGGGAAAAAAATTTATCTCATTGCGCAGATCGACAGCTTCCACTGTGACTGAAAGCTCCCTTGACTAGCACGGTCTTGTTTCGTGTGTACATGCGATACATGTCTTCCACTTCTCCTGTTTCAGCTCGCACTACTCTTATCCTTTTCATCGATGTGGTGATGGCATTGTTTGGTGTATCATCCGTGGGATTTACCTGCATGAAACATTTAGATTGTCAATTTTTACAGTTACCCTTTAGAGAATGATATCCCCAAATAATTAACATCAGATTATGAGCTTGGTGAAGCACCCAAACCGAGTTCCTAAACAATCCATGGTGCAAAAGATTTTAATGTAAATACAAAAAAAAAAGGTTTCCATTCGAATGTATGCATGGTGATCCCTTCACACATGGCGCGGCTGCGGTAAGAGTATCTCATCATGATGGTGAGAAGGCTCACGAGGGGCTTGGGAAAAGTTACGAGGATGTCATTTTCTAAAGGCCAACCTTAACGGATAAGCGAGGAGGGGGACCCAAAATTTCGAATATACCCAAAATTTTGGGTGGTGTTGTAGCGGCTATAATTTCTATAATTTCTGAGTAACACCATACAAAGATGTCCCTATATTCTTGAAAAAGAGCTTTGTGCAAGGCCACCTCGTATTGGGAGCATGTTGCCCCAAGCGAGATTTCTACAACTATGCTTGGCTTGGTGGAAATATATACCTTGACTGTAGATGAAATATTAGACATATTCCCTTCCTCAAATGAATTCTGTGCTGGGATGGGATTTTTGAACCAATCCACATGTCCTGGTGGTAGGAATTCCTTTTTTTTATTGTAAAAATATCATGGATTGGTGCATCAATAGGTGAAAATGTTTTCTCGGGTAGAAAGAAAGAACGGTGATGCATGGAATCCCATGGACCTTATGGTTTTGTCACAGCCTCTAGAATACCTTCATCTGAGTGAAAAATATTATCTAATGTTGGTATAGGTTATGCAAGGTCAAGAGGATGGGATTGGGACCTAGTTGTGTTGGTTGAAAAACAAGAGAATTATTAAGTGATTGTTTTTGTAGAACCTAGAGATGTTTAAAATGTGTAGACTAGATGAGTCTGCATAGTCGGTGGTGGTACCAATTGTTGGCTTGTGTTTTCTATGAACTATAAAGTAATATGGTAAAGCTAAGCAAATGAAGAGCAGGAGCAACTAAAGTGAATGTCAAGCACTCCAAGCCTGGGTTGGTGGACACCCTGCAGTCGAAGGATGAATGGGCACTTACCACTTACCTTTTCGCATCGCCAACCTTTCCGCCCATCGCACTTCGCAGGTTTTAACATTTACCCTCTGCTTCTCATAAATAAACTCCCCGACTTGCGATTTGCGATATATTCTGGGCCCCACCTCCGTACGTCGCCTTTCCGCCATCGCACTTTGCAGGTTTTAACATTTACCCTCCACTTCTCATAACAAAACTTCTCGACTTGTGATTTGGATATAAGTTACACCCCACCTCCACCCTGCCACATCACCTTTCTGCCATCACACTTCACACATCACAATTTATAAACTTTATCCTTCACTGCTCATAACAAAACTCCCCCAATTCCGATTTACGATATAAGTTGGGCCCCACCTCTGCCATGCCACGTCACCTCCACCCTTCGCACTTCGCAAATCATAAGTTATACCATTTACCCTTCGCTGCTTAAAAAAAAACTCTCGATCTGCGATCTGCAGGTGGCCCCAACTCCTTGCCATGCCACCTTCGCCCATCGCACTTCGCAAATTGCAAGTTGATGCAGGAGCATCAAGGCCAATTTTCATTTTTTTATATGTAATAAAGGGGGTGTGACATTTTTATTATTTTATTAATTAATTTGTTATTTTTAAATAAAATAGGAGATAATTTAGAAAAGTGAGGATTTTGTAAATATTCTTTTATTAATTAAAAGGATATGAGAGAAATTAGTATTAGGTAGCAAAATTAGGAATAGGAATTCTATGTACAGGACTTTGTTAAGTCCACACTTAAAAATTATATTTAGTTGAGGATTAGGTGGAGAGATTTTTGGAGTGAATTAAATTCATTATTTATGTATAAATATGAGTGGTTTTTGTGAGGAGAACACACTTGAATAGTTGAAGAGTTGTGAGTAGGAGAGGGTTCTACTTGAGAGCCTTCGGGCGATTGTAAAGGGCCATAGATCTTGAATATTTGGCCAAACAAGAGTTTGTAATTAATTTTGTTTTGTTTCATATTATATATATTTTGGTTGATTGGGAAATTTCTTGTTAGATTCTGAAACTGAGAGTTGAATTATGCGCATATGAATTGGATGTGTTTATGAATTCAAAGACAATTGAATGAATTGAATTTTGTATGGGATTGACAATTCAATTTGAATAATTGATGCCAATTTTGTTAAAAAACACAATACAAAACTGATTGAATGTCGAAGGCGCTGAGTTGGAAATGAATATTGTGTGAATAGCTACTTTTAATGCGTTGGGTCTGCGGTTCAATGATAAATATCGATGTGGGAAGAGTGACTTGATGTGATTGAATATTACATCGATTTTGTGTGAGAACACACTACATAGTCTTTGAATATAGAGGCGTTAATCTCTGTGAGAATGGTTTTAATTCAATACCTTTGAATCTGTGGGTTTGTGTTGAACCCATTTTATAAGACTGTTTCTCTTGGATTCGTTTTGCTATCTATATAAATCTCTGTCAAAAAATCGCTGTGTGAGATTGGAGGAGATCCGATTTTATAAATCCATGTCGATTTTTATGTTACAAAACCGATTCAGAATCGTTGAGTATAATTGTTGAACGTAGGAGGCATCGAATCTTGACGTGAATGGTTAATTTCAAATGTATTGGGTCCGTGATTTTGGTGGCGAATCCAGTGAACACGGCGCTGTTCCTTTGGGTTTGGTTTGTTATAAATGTAAGCAGTGTCAAAATCCTATGGAATCGATAGTGAATCGATTGCAGAAATCACTATTAGTTTAATGCGTTGAAGCCCAGCTCTAATATGCCCAGAAGTCGTGGTTTTTCTTGAGTTTCTATATTTGCCGGATTACTACAGTTGAGCATCGTTGGATGGACAGAGTCCTCAAATCTGATTTAATAAGTTGATTTCAAAACTGGCAATGGAGTACATGACATACAGTATTTGCAGAATCGATCTGCAGTGTTGAAAGGTGCGTAGTAAGGAGCTGAAGAGCGGAACCGTGGAAAGGGGAAGCCAGAACAGAAGGTAAGTTAATTGCCAGGTTCTAAATTTTAATATCTGGTTGTTTGCTGATGATTTCCAAATTCGATTTGTGCGTTGCAGTTTGAGAGAGGACCGAAGAGATTGACAAGGTGATCTGCTAGAAGTTGAAGGCAGAAATTTGAAATGTAAATGCAGTGGATATTGAAGGGGGATTTGACACCGCTGGTTCTATTGTTCACATTAATTGGTAATGGCTCAATTGCATACATTGAATATGGGTGATAATGAAAAGGCAAGGACGCACATCATATTGGAACTTCTGAGTTGAGCTTTGGTGGAGAATTTAAATAAATGGGGTTTTAATTAAAGTCTTTTCTTAAGACTTTTGAAGGAATATATATGTTGAATGATTTTGAACTACATGTTTGTAGAAGCTTCCGCTTATGTAATGGTTTATTGATCACAATGAAATTATTTTGTTATACAATGTTTTTAAACCATATGTTGAAAAGCTTCCGCATGCAAATGGTAAAGTGTGAATTTGCCAGGTATTGAGGTTTTGATTTGGGCATTTGCTGATATGCATAATTATATGCATGGTAGACTAATATTCTGGGTATTGCAGGGTTGCCTTGCATCATTTTGGTATCAGAGCTTGGCTATGTTGAAAGTAAAGATGTTTATTTTTATGAATGAGTGCAGGAAGGTGTTTTATTTGAATGTGTGGGGAAAACTGAAAGGAAGATCATATTTTAAATTTGATATGCAAGCTACACAATTGTAGTGAACAGGATTGCAGAAGTGAATGGAGAACAAGATCATGCAGGATCTTAAAGGTGAGATGATTTTCTGATTTGAAATTTGTGATTAAGGTTTATGGTTGCAGAGAAGATGATGGCAGTGAACCTGACATTCAGCTAAAAGCTGGATAGGGAGGACAATTGCAGTGTCCTGAAGAGGAAGTGAGTTGAAGAGATAGCCTAGAGAGAGAGCAGAGGAGAGTGCTCAAGAGGTTCCAGAGGCAGTGAACCAATACTTACCAAAAGACCAGATCCAGTGAAGCGGATTGGTGAGGTAAGGGGCAGCAGGAGAGCTTGCTGTTGCAGAGGCTAGTGCAACTCATGATGAGTGAGAAACTCATGGAGAAGATGATCATGGAGGATCAGAGAAAAGGTTCAGAGGAATTCCACAGAGGTGAGATGACTGATGAAGTCAGAGAAAGAGAGATTTCAGTAATGAAGGTACAATTGCAGGTACTAGAAGAATGGCTGCAAGAGCAGGAAAATCAGAAAGGAGGATGGATCTTTCCACTGAAGAGAAAGAGAGTGATTTGGCAACCATTGCAGATGAAGTTGAGGCAAAGTGTGATTGCCTTATTGAAGAAGGAACTTAGAGTTCTTGAGCCAGAGATGGAATTTGAAGATTCCACACGCAGATCTGTTCAAAGGGTAGTGCTAGAGGAAACAGTCAAGACTGAAAATTCTTGTGGTTTTAAAACTAATAAGTTGTGTATGTTTTCAGGTACAGCACAGGGAGATGAGCAAGATTTAGAGTTTGTTCAAGAAGAAGTCAATCTGAAGTCTGTTCAGATCGATGCTGAGATAGCAAAATCTCAGAAGGAAATGAAGACGAAGGAGTTTAATCAAAATATTGGTGCAGAGAGAGAAGGACCAGTTGATGATTGGTTAAAAGTTGGTGAAGGTATGGAAAATTGCGTGAAGTTTCCAAGCTCTACTCCTAATGAAATTGTTGAATTTTATAGGAAACTAGATCTTCAGAGAAGAGACTTGGAGAGGCAGAGGACTTATGTACAGGTTAATTTGTTGAAGAAGCAAGGTAAGAAAGTTTTCATGAACGACAGTCATGAAGCAGATGATGGAAAGAAGGAGAGACTAGCTGACAGTCTCATGGTGAATGAAAATCAGCACACTGATGTGCTGAAAAAGGAGTTGGAAAGGAATTCAGAGCAGCATACTGAAGTGTTGCCAGAGAAAGCTGAGGAAAAAGCCAGTGAAGATTTTCTGAGTCCTGAAGAAGACTTGGAACTGCAGAGAGAAAACTTGGTGACTGAATCAACAAGTGAGACCATTGGGTCTTGTGATTTTGATGCTGACAATTTGATTGTGTTTACAAGTGATGCAGAAGACAGTCCATCATTTAGAATTGTCTTGGAAGAAGAATAATTTTTGCAGGTAGAAGATGAGACAATCATGTCTCATAAGCAGAGGCTTGTTACCATGGGTGATAAGAAAGAGTTGTCTTGTCTACATAGCTAAGAAAATGTTGGAGGACGGACTTTTAAAACTGCTACAGTGATAGAGGATGAGGCTACAGTGTTGGAAGAACTTGATTTGATTGCCAGAATCAATCAAGATGATGATGGAAAATTATTGATGATTGTCGAAGGGGAAACTGAAGGTTATGTTGGAACTAATTTGCAGCATGTTGATGAAATGTTTGAGGAGAAAAGGCTGAAATATTTGCTGGAGACATTTGAACCAGAGAAAGAAGTTGTAGATGAGCAAAAGAATATTGTAGAAGGACAGGAAATTTTGGAGGTAGCAACATCCATAGTGGCAGCGGAAGAAACATCCATAGTGGTAGCTGAAGCAACATCTATGGTGGCAGCTGAGACAACATTGACAGCAGCAACATCAATGTTGGCAGCAAGAAGAGCAGTGACAGAAAAAGCAACTACAGCAACTGAAACAACATAAATCGGAGACAACAGTGGGTTGGACAGAGAGATTGAAAGCATCAGAAGATTGATGATGAAGGTGTCTCAGAGATAGCAGACAACAGCAAGAAAGAAAGAGAATTTAAGCAAGAGAAAGACAGCAAAATATTGCGAGAGCACAACTAGTGGGGCAATGCAGTGTAAAGTGTGGAGACCTAGAGAAGAACATCAGAAAGAAGCAGTGACAAGTGGAAAGTTACAGCACAAGATATGGGATCCAGGCATAAACAGATCTAAACACATGATTAGGCGATCATGTTTAATTTCAACCTTGGGAGTCTGATGCAGGAGCATCAAGGCCAATTTTCATTTTTTTATATGTAATAAAGGGGGGTGTGACATTTTTATTATTTTATTAATTAATTTGTTATTTTTAAATAAAATAGGAGATAATTTAGAAAAGTGAAGATTTTGTAAATATTCTTTTATTAATTAAAAGGATATGAGAGAAATTAGTATTAGGTAGCAAAATTAGGAATAGGAATTCTATGTACGGGACTTTGTTGAGTCCACACATAAAAATTAGATTTAGTTGAGGATTAGGTGGAGAGATTTTTGGAGTGAATTAAATTCATTATTTATGTATAAATATGAGTGGTTTTTGTGAGGAGAACACACTTGAATACAGACAGATAGGAGAGGGTTTCTACTTGGGAGCCTTCAGGCAATTGTAAAGGGCCATAGATCTCGAATATCTGGCCAAAACAAGAGTTTGTAAGTAATTTTGTTTTGTTTATATGGAGGTATTATTTCAGATTATATATATATCGGTTGATTGAGGAATTTCTTGTTAGATTCTGTAATTGAGAGTTGAATTATGCGCATATGAATTGGATGTGTTTTTTAATCTGTTAAATTGAATCAATTGAATTCTGTATGGGATCGTAAGGCCCAATTTGCATAATCGATGTGCCAATTTTGTTAAAACACAATACAAATCCTAATTGAATGTCGGAAATCACAAACAGTTGACATGAATATTGTGTGAATAGCTACTTTTAATGTGTTGGGTCTGCGGTTCAATGATAAATATCGATGCGGGAAGAGTGACTTGATGTGATTGAATTTACATCGATTTTGTGTGAGAACACACTACATAGTCTTTGAATATAGAGGCGTTAATCTCTCAGGAATGGGCGACCAATACCTTTGAATCCATGGGTTTGTGTTGGAATCAATTTGCAGAACGTTTCTGGATTGTAGAAATTTGCCGAATAATGTAGATTAATTATCCACCGAGACTATCCTGATCACATACAATTCGAATTTATATGCAACACATAATCTCTTCCACTCAGATCATCAAACATGCGGAAATAAAATCAAGCAATAACACATCAAATCATCATACACATTAACACAGTATGTATGGGGAAAGCTTATAGCTGAAAACCCCGCAGCTATTGTGTATATTATCATGTAACAAACTCAGTACAATACTCCTCACAAGTACTCAGTACTTTCTCATAAAGTTACACACAAACTAGCTCAGTTTTGAACAGGTTACTGGTTCAAAACTCACCGCCAATTGCCTTGCCTCTATTGCGCAATCCAGGCCTGTTTATATAGAGATCCAAGGTTCGAATCTCCTTGGCTTGACAGCGCAATCATCATGGGAAATTCCTCCAAGTGTGGTGCAAATCTCATGCACAACTGATGTCGCCACTTATAGCTAACTCCACCCTTTCATCTACCTCTTTCACTGGTCTCCACTGAACTGTCCATGCACTGTAGTGAACTGATGTGTTCTTGAGTTGAATAATGAGTTACTAATTAATGAATTAAATAATATTTAATTCACTCCACTCATAACTAATGGATTAGCTAGTTAAACTAATCTCAACTAGTTCAACTAAAATAAACAGAACACAACTCCACTAGCTGTCTCATTAACTCCACCAAACTTCTGCCACTGAAGTCCTAACTGAAGTCAACCATGCATGATGCCATCAAACCTTTGGGAATAGCGTAATTCCTCTGTCAGATGCATGTGCCACTTCTGTAGCTCGAACTGAAGTGCTCCAAGAGAATAAACTGAAGTTTATAGTCTAAATATTATTAAGGGTAAATAATATTTGACTTCCCTATTTTTAGGAGAGGCAGTCTAAAAATAGACTTCGACCTCTTTGACCTAAAAAATAGATTCTCATCTATTTTTACCAACATGACCAATGCTCCAAGAATCTCAAACTGGAATCCCCAAACCATGCTCCATATGTCTAAAAATAGACATAGTCTAAAAATAGATTTTTTCGCCAGAATTTGCCTTCGGGCCCACTTAGTGAAGGCGACTTCATTTCACTAAGCTCCATCATCTTGCTGCATTTTCAACACTCCCTCTCAGAAAGATATGGATTATATGCAACCCCTATCCTGCCTCTGTGGAATTCGAACTTGCTCCTGGTGAGCGCCTTCGTCAGGATGTCGGCATCCTGATCCTCCGTGGGAATATATGAAAGCATCATGATTCTCCGCTGAACACAATCTCTGATATGATGATACCAATCCGTGAAGCCATGCCACCTCAACTGATCCTCCTATCTGTACCATGAACCATATCCCGATGTGCCTCTAATATAGCGCAATACATGCTTGCCTGCCTTCCAAAAGAGCTTGGTAGGCGTAACCATAGCTTGCGAAAGCTGGTTAACTACATAGCATATATCGGGTCATGTATTGACCAGATACATAAGCGACCCCACCAACTGTCCATAGACAGTGGCATCCACTACCTCCGCCGAAGTAGCATCCTCCTTCCTCCAACCACCAAGAAGAGGAGTGTCAACAGGCTTGCAGCCTTGCATGTTGAACCTCTCCAGGATCTCCCGGGCATACTTGCCCTGAGAAACAAACAGTCCTCCGCTGCGCTGCCAAATCTCCAATCCCATGAAATAATGAAGGATGCCCAAGTCCTTCATCTCAAACTCTCGTGCAAGATCCTCCTTGCATGAAAGTATCAACTGCTCATCGCCAGTCAAAATCAGATCATCTACATACAATACGATGATCAACAGCTTCCCCTCCACCACAATCTGGTACAGGTTTGGATCCGCCTCACTCTTGGAGAATCCAAGCCCGGTGACGTAGCTGTCTATGCAAGTGTACCAAGCACGAGGTGCTTGCTTCAGCCCGTACAATGCTCTCTTGAGTCGGCACACATGCGACTCACTGCTGAAGATCTCAAAACCTTCAGGCTGCTCTATGTACACCTCCTCCTCAATAACTCCATTGAGGAACGCAGTCTTCACATCCATCTGATGAATGTGCCACCCCATCTACACTGAGAGAGCAAGGATCGTCCGTATGGAAGAGTACCTTGCGACAGGTGCAAAGGTCTCCTCATAGTCAATCCCCTCGATCTGTGAAAAGCCACGGGCGACAAATCTCACCTTGTACTTCTCCACACTCCCGTCAGCCGCCTGCTTCACTTTGTAGATCCATCGCGAACCCACCACTGATTTCCCACCGGTCTTGGGACAATCTCCCATGCACTGTTCCTGACGATCGAATCATATTCTTCGATCATGGCATCAACCCATGCGGGTTCCTCCACAGCTTCCTCAAAAGAGGATGGCTCTGTCATGACACATTGACTCACAAGAGCCATGTATCCAGTGTACCGATCCGGTGACTGTCTCTGTCTGCGCTGTGCTGTAGGTGGTCCTACAACCTTCTCTGCATCCCGAGCCAGTCGCTCAGCTTCTGTAGTGCGCATGCGCCCTCTGATGGTTGGAGCTGCCTGGGTGGTTTCTTCCACCTCCTGAACCTCCTCTTGTGGCTGATCCACATCCGGAAGCTCCTCCTTAGGAACTAACAGCTCCTCATCTGCATGCAAGTGTAGCTCCCTCTCAAGCGAACACTGCATGGCTTTCTCCTCCTGAAATTTTATATCCCGTCGCACAACAGTCTTGCGACTGTCTGAAAAATACACCCAGTAGTTGTGAGGTGTATCAGTGTACCCCACAAATATTCCAACCTCAGCAGTTGGATCCAGCTTCCTTCTCGCATCCTTCGTCACATGCATGTAGACAAGAGAACCAAAGATCCGCAAATGGGAAATATCAGGCCTCTTGCCAGAATAAGCCTCCTCCAGTGTACTCATGCCAAGAACCTTGTGAGGACAACGGTTCTGCACATACACTACTGTATTGCATGCCTCAGCCCACAAGTGAAGGGGTAGGCCCTGATCATGCAACATCGCCCATGCATCACCCACGATCGTTCTGTTCTTCCGCTCAGCCACCCCATTCTGCTGTGGGTTATGGGGTGCGATGAGCTCTCTCTGAATCCCTTCTGCACTGCAGAACTCCTTGAATTCAGCCGAGACGAATTCACCACCGTTATCACTCCTTAGAGCAATCACCTTCTTCCCCGACTCCTTCTCGACCAATGCTTTAAACTCACAGAACTTCGCGAATGTATCGCTCTTCTTCGACATGAAGAAGATCCAGCACTTTCGAGAGAAATCATCAACAAAGATCACATAATACCTGTGCTTTGCTGTCGAAGCAACAGAGAAAGGACCACACACGTCTGTGTGAACTCTCTCAAGGATCGTCGTGGCGCGACTATCCTTCTCGTGAAAGGTGGCTTTCACATACTTCCCTAAAGTACACCCCTTGCACTGATCTGACTGCGCAAGTGTGCCCTTAGGAAGCCCAGTAGAAATCTGCTGCAGAATCTTCAAAGCTCCATGGTGAAGGTGGCCCAATCTCTTGTGCCACAGTTCGCCCTCATCATCCCGGCTCACCACTTCTCCCGCCTTGCATGCCATAGCTGCGCAGCCATCTACCTGCAACTGATAAAGGTTCTTAGTTCGAACCCCTATCTTCCAGGTCTCTCCAGTAGTCTTACTGCGCAGGAAGGCTTTTCCTTCGCTGAAGACCACATCATACCCCTTATCCTCCAACATCACCACAAAAATCAGGTTCTTCTTCAATCCAGGTACATGCATGACATCCTTCAAGACAAAGGGTTTACCAGAATCCCTCTGAAAGGATATGGTACCGATACCAGTCGCACTGTATCTACCATCATCGCCCATCTCGATGTGCACACCCAAATCTTTGTCCTCCAGATCTGAGAACAACTCCCGATCTCCCATCATATGAAATGACGCACCGCTGTCCAAGAACCACACCGATGCCAACACACTTGAAACCAAGCATGCGTTTAGTGAAAATTCAAGCTCGAACTGTGAAGCCAAAGCTTCTCCATCTGCAGATCTTCTCGCTTGCTTGTTCTTCTTCTTCTTTGGACAATTGGTAGCATAATGTCCGTGATCATGGCAGTGAAAACACTTCACTTTCGCCATATCCTGCTTCTTTCCCTTAGCACTAGAATGAGAGGTTTTCTTACCCTTCCCCTTCTTTGCTTTGGCCACCAAAGCGCAATTTTCTTCATCAGCTCCCTTTGATGAAGATCCATCCCGAGTAGTCCTCCTTATCTCCTCCTGCATGAGATCCGCCCAAAGACGCTCCCATCCCGGCAGCTTCTCCCGACCATTGACACTATATTGATATGAGTGCCAAGCCTTCGGAAGACCAAGGAGAGACAGGTCGACCATGTCCTCATCTTCGACAGTCACCCCCACACTTCCCAGCTCATCTCTGCACTGAGTGAACTTCGTGAGGTATTTGGCGATACTGTCGCCCTTCTCCATCTTGATGTTCCCGAGCTTATCTTTGAGCGCCAGCTTCCTTTGGTCGCTCTTACTCTGGAATAGATCCGTCAAAGCTTTCCACATTAAATATGGAGTAGCCTTTCCATGCAAGCTGGATACAATATGATCCTTGACGCCCTCCAACAGGATCCTTCGACACTTCGCCATCTTCTTTTGCCATGCATCGACTTCAGCAGGATCAGTGGGCTTTTGGACATCCGTATCTACGAACTCCTTCAGACCATTATCTTCTAATAGTGCCTCCATGCGATCCTTACATGCAACATAATTCGAACTGCCTTCAAGAGCATATTCGAGTCGCAAACCGTTGAAAGACATTTTCAACACTGGCACCAAGAAAACAAAACTGCTGCAAAATTTCGAATTCCACCTCAAAGCTCAACCGCTCTAGATCTGTGAGAACAAATTATTTCTAGCACAGAGATTGATTACAAGGGGCATTTACCAGACCTTTCACTTTCCGAAGAAAGATGAATCCGGAGGCTACCTGGCCCGCATGCAGACTCTGTCTACCGAAATAAGTTTGTAATCACTTTGATGATCAATCTCTGCTTCAATAGCTCTGATACCATGTAGAAATTTGCTGAATAATGATTAATTATCCACCAAGACTATCCTGATCACATACAATTCGAATTTATATGCAACACATAATCTCTTCCACTCAGATCATCAAACATGCGGAAATAAAATCAAGCGATAACACATCAAATCATCATACACATTAACATAGTATGTATGAGGAAAGCTTATAGCTGAAAACCCCGCAGCTATTATGTATATTATAATGGAGAAATCAAGTAACAAACTCAGTACAATACTCCTCACAAGTACTCAGTACTTTCTCATACAGTTACTCACAATCTAGCTCAGTTTTGAACAGGTTACTGGTTCAAAACTCACCGCTAATTGCCTTGCCTCTATTGCGCAATCCAGGCCTGTCTATATAGAGATCCAAGGTTCGAATCTCCTTGGCTTGACAGCGCAATCATCATGGGAAATTCCTCCAAGTGTGGTGCAAAACTCATGCACAACTGATGTCGCCACTGATAGCTAACTCCACCCTTTCATCTACCTCTTTCACTGGTCTCCACTGAACTGATCATGCACCGTAGTGAACTGATGTGTTCTTGAGTTGAATAATGAGTTACTAATTAATGAATTAAATAATATTTAATTCACTCCACTCATAACTAATTGATTAGCTAGTTAAACTAATCTCAATCAGTTCAACTAAAATAAAAAGAACACAACTCCACTAGCTGTCTCATTAACTCCTCCAAACTTCTGCCACTGAAGTCCAACTGAAGTCAACCATGCATGATGCCATCAAACCCTTGGGAACCACGTGATTCCTCTGTCAGATGCATGAGCCACTTCGGTAGCTCGAACTGAAGTGCTCCAAGAGAGTAAACTGCTGTTTATAGTCTAAATATTATTAAGGGTAAATAATATTTGACTTCCCTGTTTTAAGGAGAGGCAGTCTAAAAATAGACTTCGACCTCTTTGACCTAAAAATAGAGTCTCATCTATTTTTACCAACATGACACATACTTCAAGAATCTCAAACTGGAATCCCCGAACCATGCTCCATATGTCTAAAAATAGCCATAAGTCTAAAAATAGATTTTTGCGCTAGAATTTGCCTGCGGGCCCACTTAGTGAAGGCGACTTCATTTCTACTAAGCTCCATCATCTTGCCGTATTTTCAACGATTCGTTTTCTATCTATATAAATCTCTGCCAAAAAATCGTCAGAGATTGGAGGAGATCCGATTTCATAAATCCATGTCGATTTATGTTATAAACCATTCTAATCACAGTATAATTGTCAATGTGAGGGGAGGCATCGAATCTTGACGTGAATGGTTAATTTCAAATGTATTTGGTCCGTGATTTTGGTGGTGAAACTATGAACATGGCGTTGTCTTGGCTTGGTTTTTTATAAATGTGTTGTGTCAAAAGTTTGTGGAACTGAGAGAATCAATTGCAGAAATCACTATTAGTTTAATGGCGTTATGAAGCCTAGCTCTAATATGCCCAAGCTTTGGTTTTTCTTGAGTTGCTATATTTTCCTGGATTGTATTGAGCATCATCGATGAGATGTGAGCTCATCCGATTAATAAGTTGATTTCAAAATCGCAATGGAGTACATGACATACAGTATTTGCAGAATCGATCTGCAGTGTTGAAAGGTGCGTAGTAAGGAGCTGAAGAGCGGAACCGTGGAAAGGGGAAGCCAGAACAGAAGGTAAGTTAATTGCCAGGTTCTAAATTTTAATATCTGGTTGTTTGCTGATGATTGCCAAATTCGAGTTGTGCATTGCAGTTTGAGAGAGGACCGAAGAGATTGACAAGGTGATCTGCTAGAAGTTGAAGGCAGAAATTTGAAATGTAAATGCAGTGGATATTGAAGGGGGATTTGACCCCGCTGGTTCTATTGTTCACATTAATTGGTAATGGCTCAATTGCATACATTGAATATGGGTGATAATGAAAAGGCAAGGGTGCACATCATATTGGAACTTCTGAGTTGAGCTTTGGTGGAGAATTTAAATAAATGGGGTTTTAATTAAAGTCTTTTCTTAAGACTTTTGAAGGAATATATATGTTGAATGATTTTGAACTACATGTTTGTAGAAGCTTCCGCTTATGTAATGGTTTATTGATCACAATGAAATTATTTTGTTATACAATGTTTTTAAACCATATGTTGAAAAGCTTCCGCATGCAAATGGTAAAGTGTGAATTTTCCAGGTATTGAGGTTTTGATTTGGGCATTTGTTGAGATGCATAATTATATGCATGGTAGACTAAGATTCTGGGTATTGCAGGGTTGCCCTGCATCACAAGTTATACCATTTACCCTTTGATGCTTATAAAAAAACTCTCGATCTGCGATCTATGGGCGGTCCCACCTCCTTGCCACATCACCTCCATCCATCGCACTTCACAAATCACAAGTTATACCATCTACCCTTCACTGTGTATAACAAAAACTCCTGATATGTGATCTGCGATATTAGTTTGGGCCCCACCTCCCTGCCACAACATCAATAGCCCTTCCACGGCCTTTGTCCCGCCCTTTTCAGTGTTAAACCGTCACGCTATTTTTTAATTCCACAAGCCTCCTTCTGAAGCCTGGTCTCCGGTTTTGCAAGTTAAGCACAACATGGATTTTTGGTGGAACAAACACAACTATGGTTGATTCAATTTGTTTAGGAAATATCCACTAAAGATCCAAGCACATGCGACATGATTGGTTGTTTCATAACGGTTAATGTGAATAATTAGAATGAGGGAGTGGAGGCTTCACACGATAGGTGGAATCATGTGATGGAAGCTAGACAACCCACCTCTTCACAACCACTCCTTGCCGCCCCATTTGAAGATTCCAGGATTTGGCCTCCGTGGCCAACTATGTTTTTTTTATTATTTGATTATGATGTCTTGCTAGTGAAATCTCAATTTCACCCGATTCTAATTTTATTTTATGATTACGGGAGTTATTTCTTGATGCACACTCTGCTAGTTGGTTAGGATATTTTGATTTTCACATGTGTGGGTCAATCATGGAAGATTATTCGATCGTAAACCCTCAGTAGAACTCTATATGTATAGAGTTTAGAGATGAAAGAAAGGTTCTGAATTTTGGAGAAATTTTGTTGTAGTTCTGTATGACTATGCTCTTTATGCTATGAGACACACATTTGGGAGAGTTGTTTTGAACATAATATAATATACAACGTTGTTTATTTGGATTCCAGTTGGAGCAATGAGTAGTATGTATTTGTATTCTCTTGTTTATCAATCATCTCCTGTTTATGTATAATCATATTTCAATGTTCTATTGCTTTGATGATTCGTGTAATGTAGCTGCCAGTGGTATGCATTTTTATCCATGAATTTGTGTATGTATAGCGCTCATGTGTTAATTTTTTTGTCCTCCCTTAATTCACACTGCATGAATCTCTGTTGTTGGTCATATTCCACTTACATCCGCTTCCTCTAAGTTCATGGGAGACAAATTCTTCGGACTTTTAAGCCTGTCTCTCGTGGGTTCCTCCTCCTCTGTTCCTTCTCAACACCTCTACATATTTTGAAATCCTCTGCTCATTGTTTCATACTTGTCCCATTTGAAATCCACCCAGCCATACAACTTCCTAATCCCTCTCGCAATATAAGTTAATTCACATGAATCAGACTCCAAGGTCTTCAACATTCCTAAACCACCAAAACCATTATTCTCTTTATCCATATTCTGTCAAAGGCATCCTTATAATTGTCTACATCTAACCTCTGATTTCAGGATGTCCTAGGCACTAGTATTTTGCAACTCAAGGTTGTCTCTAGGAGCTACAACATCTTTTTGGCGCCGTTGCCGAGGACGAATTAGAAAATATTTTCCCCGGGATACGACATTATCTTCACCCTTCAATCAGGTGAGCACAAAGGGTTGAGAGTTGCATAGCCCTCACCTTGGCGACTCCAATATTATCAAAGTTCAAATCAGTTGTAATCTTGGCTTACACAAGGCCTCATACTCGATTAGATACTTCCCAACAGAGAACCCATTCTATATATGATCCCGAAAATATCATATTTAGGAGAATCTAGAAGGAGAAGCAACTCAGTCAGGCTGACCTACCCTCATTTTCTCTAGATTATTCACCTTCCTCATCTCAGAAAGCTAACATCTATGGTCCTGGCTCCACATCTCATGTACTTGGTTGTTCTTCATAAGCCTCTATTGTAGCCAGTTCAGCCATAAAAGACAAAGCCAAATCTGATGATAATTCTCTACCTCCCTTTCACCCTACTCGTGAGGCTGAAGAAGTTAAATAAGTTGTAGCACTCCAAATATTTTTATAGATAAATATCCAAACCTCTACTCACCACATACCGGTTATACATCATCCAACTCATCCTCATAATCTACCACCACCACCCCTCATGGCTGTACCTGGTTTCCTCCTCAACAAATATGCTCCATTGTCTCTACCTCAAGTATTGAATGACATGTCACAAGATTATCTAAAGCTCTTGCCTCGGTTCACCGGGGAAGATAGAACTTCTGCACAGAGACATATTGAAAAATTTTGCGCATTTGCTGAGAATTTGAATGTAGAGCACTTAAATGTGGTGTTGAGGCTTTTCATTCAATCCTTGGATGGAGAATCCCAGAAATGGTTCAAGTCTCTAGCCGATAACACAGTCCACACTTGGGAAGAAATGGAAAATTTCTTCAAATTAAAATGGGTAGAAAAGAGGGACCATGGATACGTTCTCATTGAGTTAAATTCTCTAAAGAAGAGACACAATGAGGATGTAATTGAATTCATCAAGAGGTTCAATAAGCTCTATAATAATCTTCCTACTGAAATAAAACCTCCACAATCAGCTGCTAAGGTAGTCTTCGCAGGAGCTTTCGAACCGGAGTTTGGGTTCACCCTAAGAGAAAGAAAATTCACAACTTTGGATTAGATCCAGACTGACACATTGGAGGTAGAAGAAAACTTTGCTTCTACTGGTAAATTAAAGGGGAAGACAAAACATGAAGCCAGAAGAAAGAACAACGAGGAGGCTTCCACTTCAAATCAGGAAAGGGAATCACAAGAATATAGAATTGAAGAAATGAATAAGCTAATCAAGAACCTTTCAAATAAGTTAATTAAACTTGAATTGGAGGCCAAGAATTCCCATTAGGGGAATTTTGAGGTCTAAAATGGGCCTCCTAAGAAAAATGTACAACCATAATAAACTTTATGAGAACCAATAGGATTCAAGATGATGATGTCAACCATGGGGGATGATTCACCATTTTTGGAGTAAAAAAAAAATATTAAAAAATAATGAAATAATAAAACTACTTTTTCAACTCGTATTTTAAACTTATCTCCCTAAGGATTTACTCAAATTTTGGGTAGGAGTACTCATTAGATGCAAAATGTAATTCCTCTTCTAAGGAGTACCCATGTTGCATACTTTTTATGGACCCTACTACACGAAAAATAAGAAATACATGAAAAAAAGTGATTACAATCACATTTTTCATGTATTTATGATTTTTCGAGTAGCTGAGTACATCAAAAGTATGTGACATGGGTACTTCTTGGATGGGGAATTAAATTTTTCATCCAACAAGTATTCTTGCTCAAAATTTGAGTAAACCCTTAAGGAGATAAGTTCAAAATACGAGTTGAAAAAGTAGTTTTTTCTTTTTTTCCTCTAAAATTTGATGATCTAATCAAATCTTATTTTATTATTTCCACTATTATTTTATAATTTCCTTAGGAGACCCATTTTAGACCTTAAAATTCCCCTAATTCCTCCTTTTCCCAACCAAATGATTCCTAACCGAGGATTTAATCCTCAATATCGGAAGCCTCCTCTACAATTGTTGTAGCGAGAGAGGAAGGAACAGAAAGACCACATCCAACCTCCTCTATAATTGGAGGGAGAAGTGGAGGGTGTTATCACAAAATTGCTTCTGATAGGATGCTAATCTGATAATCTCATGTAACTATTTCAAAGCAATCTTTTGACTGAGGCTTAGCCTCCTCAGTCTGAGAGGTCTCTCTCAAGGGTTAATAATATTGAATAAAGATGTAGATGGCTAACTCTATTTAGGAAATAACTTGCTTATGATGAATGTAGGTTGAAAATAATATCAGTATGGAACCATTGGGCTTATGGAGTCAATAATTTCATTAATTTAGTAAGTTCACTTGACAAGGAAGCTAAGGCAAGTCTGATTTTTTAGTAATAGGACACACACATATGAAATAGGAAATACACAGTCAATTCATCTATAAAGGAAGTCAAAGGATTGTAAGAATGAATTCTGAGTATTATAAATGAAAACCACTGCAAATGAGATACATAAAAGGTATATATAAGATAGGAAAGAACTAAAAACTCATTCAAAATCTTAGGTTGGTCAAGTAACAGGTCTCTGTATTGCTGAAACAGTCAATTTACAATAAGCTGCAATTTTGCTAAAAATCTCCAACCCTTGACAAATTCGATCCAATGGCCTTTAATAGACATGTTACATCGTGAGATGATATTCCTCCTAGCTAGATTCATCGATTTTTTCCTATTGACACCTTTCATAACCATAAAACATCAACTTAATGACAAACAGACACCTACCTACTTGACAGTCCTATTCCTAATAGGACTCAAACTACTCCTTATTGCCTCTAATAACCTTATCTACTAAATAAATTACATTATTTGACAAGTATGATGTCACATGTTCGAATTTAGATGATGGGATTCATCACTTTATGACCACTTAACTGACCTCTTCAAAACTAGGAAACAAAACCCTGTTTTTTAGGCAAATGGTCTTCTTCTTCCACGAATACTTTGGCTGTCATTTTATCTTCAATTCGTGGTCCTTGAGTGTTGAATAACTACTTGTTATGGTCTTTAACCCTTCCATAATCTCCATATGTCCAAAGGTGCTCCAAAACCTTCTAAAAAGGCTGAAATACAGTGCGCTATGAAAGTAAGGCAGTTTCGTAGCGCTGCAAAACATGCCTTTTATCCTCAAAATTCGTGATTCTTTCCTTTGGCATAGTGTTCATAATCATTAAACACATCTCCCATACCAATTTCACCTCTTGATAGCATTCAAAATTGGTCCAAAAATTCAAAATATCAGCTATATTAGTTTCGTAGCGTTTTGCTACCCTTCAAGCCTAGAGGCGCTACGAAACTGCTGAAAAGTGCTGAAAATGAATATTTTTGTATAATTTTGAAAGATGAAACCTGTAAGTGCCAAAAATTTGTATCTAACATTTCATTAGCCTCAATCAACCATAAACTAACTCACCTTATGCTTCTTGAGGCATTTCCTCCTCATGTACAATTGGTTGAGCTATTGGCTCTTCAATTACAATCATTTTAAGCCCTTTTTTCTCTAACTCTTCATGAATCATTTCAAGTTTCTCTTGAAGATATTTAACCTGGTACTTCAATCTTCTATTAGTGGCTTTCAACTGTGCGTTCATACTTCTTATATGTTTGGCTTCTTTCCTTGCTGGAATTTTCCATTTGATGAGCTGTTGTGTGTCGTCCAAAGTCTTAGTGACAGTGTTCACCTGTTCTTCCCAAATTGTCTTCATCCTTTCAAATTGAGTCTTCTCTACACTATGTTTTCTTGCTTCTCTTTTCATGACAAAAATTTCATGATTTCCCACTTTCAATTTTTCTTCAAGGAGCTGCAACTCCATTTTTTCTACCACCTTCTCTTTTCCCTTCTTTGAGTTGCTGACTGTGTCCTTTTCTGGAGGTGATGAAAGGTCAATAACCTCTTGAGGTGGCTGAGATGTATCAGTGGGTGGTTGAGCTTCTTTACTACTCTCTAATAGCTTCCTAGCATGCCTTGTCATATTCTTTCTTTCTTGGAACATGAAACCATCATCTTCTCCCTCAAATTCTAATTTCTTTGCAGATTTAGCCTTTTTTAACTTCTGCCCACCTTCCTCAATAAACTCATCTTAAACAATAGGATTTTCCTCTATGTCAATGGCATGTAGAATATCTTCTAGATTTCCCTTGTCTTCTGCTCTATCTTCTACAGCCACTGTCTTCTCTTCCAAAACGATTGTTTGGCTCCTAGTCATCCTTTTGGTTCCTTGTTTACTAACAGTTTGTTTCTGTTTTGCACGTATGACAACCTTCAACTTCTGTTTTGCAGGTGTGACACTTGGTGTATCAAGACTCTGAATTTGATCTGTCTCCTTCATAATTTTTTCACTTGTTTCTACTCTTGCAGGTTCACTTGGCTCTGCTACCAATGGTTCCCTTTGTTCTGCTACTAATGGTGATGGAATTCTCCTAGGTTTAGGAGTTCTTGAAGGAATAAGAGCATCAAGCTCAAAAATACTAACAAACAAGAATGAGGACTAGTCTCTGCCTAACCCTTTAAGTTCATCTAAGACCAATAATTTCATTAAACCATGATGAAATAAAGAAGTCTCACTCCCTTTAGACTTTGCTTGGACCTTATCATCCATATTTGACAGAATTCTATGTAGATAGAAAGGTAGATAAAGGGAAATCTTATCAGTGAAGTGAAGAAGTAATTTGAAATGATATGAGTAGACTTTGTGATATCTACCTTCACAAGTAAAGTACTTTTGGATGATGAGAATCAATTTTGAATATTTGTCTTTAATGCAACTTCTTGGAATAGCATTGGTGAGGTCCATTTCAAAATGTTCTGGCTTCATGAATTATTTGCACTGTTCCATATTAAACTTGAAACCTTTGAACCAATTCTCTTGACCTCTTGGAATCTTTGTAGCAGTAGCAATAACCTCTGGTGTGATGGAGAAATTGAGCATTCCCACTTTAGTGGTTGTTCCACTAAAATTCAAAGCAAATTCCTTGGATACCTGTGTATGACAGCCTTACAATTTCTCACAAAATTGTAGGAAACCTACCCTTTTGCAGGCTTCCATTACTGCTGGATCTTCATTGATCACTTTCATGTTTGTAGGTTCATATCTCAGACATTGTCCATCTTTTTTTGTTTTTATTTTCTTTGCCATAGTTTCTCTAAGAATTGCTCAGCCTCGCTTGATGATGTTCAAAGTAAACCTTTGAAGAAACTAGCCAAAACTTTGGCTTAGTTCAATAACTCTCTAGATCTCAAATATTACGCAAGGAGGAAAAAGAAATGAGAATGACTGAATTAGGAAAGCATCTGAAGTTTAAATGTATTCTCATGACTCAATGATGACTTTGACATTACCTAAACTGACCATGATGACTGAAAACCTGATCATGTACCTTGATTTTATCCTTCCATGACTCGAAAGCATCTAACTTACCCTTTCCCAAATGATTTCTGACACCTAACAGCTAGACTGACAAGACAGACAGGAAACTGTGCTTTCGTAGTGTTTTTAGTGTTAATTTGATTTTTTTTGCTACGAAACTATTAGAGTTTCGTAGTGAAAAGTGACTTTTTGCAGTGCATTACACTACGAAACTGTGGTTTCTTGGATAATTTGTCATTTTCAGTACAAAAATTTTGGAAAATTAAATAAGTCAGAGAATGATGAATGATGTGACATGAAGGAGTTTGAACATGGGTGGGTTTAGACCTTAGGGTAAACCCAAACCATAAAATCTTAATATTTCCCTTGACCAAACTTAAAAATGAATCCTACAACCCTATTTTGACACATGAACTTATTTAACCTTTTCAAAATGATGTTTCAATTTTTTTGGGTGATAACAGAGGGATAGGTCGAAGAAGTCACAGACAGCCAAGAAGATCATTTCCTCGCTTACTCTGATGATGAGGAGGGTGTACTCATCCTGCAAGGTGAGAAAGAGGAGAAGGAAGTCCCTAAAAAGGATCAAGATGTTGACAGTTCATGGATTTTATGCAAGCTCAACTCCACAAGAAATATGACCTCAAGTCCTCCAAGAAGAGAACCCAAGTGCAAGAAAAAAATGAAGAGTCGATATCAAGAGAACAAACCCCTCCTAATCTTGCTAGTAAAGGGAAGAAGCCACTAGAGGAGAAAACCCCTCATAAGGTCACTACCTCCACTTCCACAAAGCAAGAAGTTGATCCTCCCCAAAATGAGAGGTCTTCATTTAGACCCTTGAAACTGCCCGATCCTCCTAAAGAGCAGTTCAATTAATTAATTACAGAAAAAGGGCCCACACCCTTTAATCTCCAAAAATAACTATATAAGGTCAAGATCCATGTTCCCCTAATCGAGCTCCTGAAACAACCTTCATAAAAAGCTCAAGTGCCCCAATTCATGCAGCCCCATGGTGTAATCCCTCTGCCTGACAGCCTTAATCTCCAAGAAGAGCGACCCATGGTAGTTTTTGGACCTCATGTAGAAGATAAAGACTCAACGACTCCCCCGTTCTATGTGACTCTCGTGATTCATGACTTACTATTGCACAATTGCATGCTGGATTTCGGGGCTTCACATAACCTGTTGCCGTTGTCTGTCATGGAACAATTGGGATTGTAGATTACATGGCCTTATAAAGACTTGTATTATTTTGAATCCAAAAGGGTGAAGTTCTTGGGTATGATAAAAGACTCAGTAGTGAACTTGGCCCAGATTCTAGCCAAAAGTGTGGTAATCGATATTGTTGTAGTGAATATCCCAACTCATTTTGGAATGTTGTTGTCTAGATCCTTGGGTTCCAAGGTTGGAGGGGCAATAAAACTCGACCTCACTTACGCCACTATCCCAGTGTTCGGTGGGGAAGAAATAATATTATACCATGAGCCAGGTTTGTAAAGAAGGTCACCAAAGTTGATGGTTCGACCAACTCTCCGATATATGGCGAGGGTTAATTTTCCTGTCTTATGCTCGAGGAGGATGAAAATTTCCTGCAAGAAACGAAGGTCTATCCTCTAAGACAGGGGGATCCTATAAGTAGAGAGGAAAAAAATATTTGGACCTTGCAGTTTGATGGGGCTTATTCATGAGAAGGAAACCGGGTCGGGGTACTCTTGATATCACTTGAAGGTTGCTTAGTTCCCCTCTCCTTCAAGCTAGAATTTGAAGCCACAAACAACGTGGCTGAGTATGTATCCCTGCTGTTAGGATTCCAAGCAGCATGGAACATGAACATACAAAACCTCAAGGTATTTGGAGATTCAAAGCTAGTAGTGAGGCAAGTGAGGAGCCAATTCCAAACTAAGCACCCAAAGCTCAGAGCTTACAGGAATGAGGTATGGGATCTGGTTGATAACTTCTTCATTTCTTTTAACATTCATTTCATGCCGATGGATAAGAACAGAATGACCAACTCACTAGCTGTGGTTGCTAGCAATTTCCATCCTCCATAGAATCCATTGCTCAAATACGAGGTGGAAGTGATATATCGCCCCTCCATTTCGGACAACGTAAAATATTGGCAGGTCTTCAAGGACGAAGAGAAAGTCAAGAATTTTATGGATATGGTGGGAGAATTCTCAAATTTGGTGATCGAATCAGATACTGAGGATGATAGTGAAGAGTCGAAAACCAGATTAGAGGAGACACTGGCTGCCCATCGAGTTTTGAAATTAAAGGGAAATTTTATTCCCAGGGGTCTTGTGCCGTTGGAGAGACTTTTTGATAAAAATGATATCCCAGTGAATCCTAGCAAACCTACCCTCGATGAACCAGTCAGGGATTTAAATATCGGGACAGAGGAAGACCCAAAGGTGGTGAAGATGTCGAAAGGAGTCCCTGAAGAATATCAAGGACAGTACCTGAAGCTCTTTCGATCATACAAAGACGCCTTCGTTTGGTCATACCAAGACTTGAAGTCCTTTGATATTGATGTCATACAACATAAGATACCCCTAAAAGAAGACACTAAGCCTCATAAGCAAAATCTGAGGCAAATCAACCATCTTCTTCACCCAACTATTGAAAAAGAAATAAAATATTATTGCGGGAAAATATCATTCTCCCTTTGAGGTACTCTGAATGAGTGGCGAACCTGGTGCTCGTAAGGAAGAAAAACGGTGAGATCAGGATTTGCGTGGATTTTCGCAATCTGAACAAAGCCTCACTCAAAGAAAACTATCCCCTCCCGAAGATGGACCACATCTTGCAAAAGTTGGTGGTATCCTCCCGCATGTCCATGATGGACAGTTTCTCAGGATATAATCAGGTGGCGGTGCTCTTGGAATACGAAAAGAATACGACGTTCACTACGCCTTAGGGAACCTTCATGTACACCCTCCCCCTTTTCTCCATTCTGGTCAATGATTTAACCTCTCCAACCTTATATCCCTCAAGAGGTATCTGTCGGGGTGACCCCCTCAAGAGGTATCCGTCAGGGTTATTAAATGCTCCTTTAGAGTCTTTATTATGGGCATAAGTCTTATTATTATCATGCCCATAATAAAGACTCTAAAGGGGCATTTAATAACCCTAACGGATACCTCTTGAGGGGGTCACCCTGACAGATACCTCTTGAGGGAGAGAAGGTAGGAGAGGGTAAACCGTTGACCAGAATGGAGAAAAATGGGGAGGAAACAATACTCATGATCCATCTGATCTAGGTGGGACTGAAGCCGAAGGCCAGGAGCACTTGACGGATGTAAGTCCAACTGGGTCTATCAAGTGCTTTAGAGAGATCAATTTTTAGAAGCATACCTGGATTTTTCTGCATTTTCAGAGAGTGGATGACTTCATGCGTAAGGATGATGTCATCCAATATCTATCTTCCTTCCATATATCTTGTTTCCTTGGGTGATATAAGCAGTGGGAGAATAGTTTTGAGCATGTTGGCTATCACTTTTGTTATGAGCTTTTAAATGATGTTGAAAAGGGTGAGTGAGCCAAAATTGTTCAAAGCAGAAGGGCTTGTTGCTTCATGTGCTAAGGCAGGACCATTGCAGTTGAATAGGCCAATGATCAGACCCTGAAGCAGGCAGAATGGTGGTGGCCAACGATCCTGTATATGAGCATATCTTATGTATGTGCACATATATTTCGTAAATGTCCATATCTTCCATACTTTCACATATTTCATACATGTACATATCCTGTATATGATCATATCTTCCGTATCTATGCATATCTTTCGTAAATGCGCATATCTTCCGTAAATGTGCATAGCTTTTGTATATGCGCAACTTTTATATATGCACAACTCTAACCTCCGTATATACATAGTTTCCACATATGTGCGCAACTTCAATGTATACGCATATAAATAAGTTGTTCACATACAGAATATATGTGCATTTACAGAAGTTTTACATATATGGAATTTATGTGCATTTACGGAAGACATGTGCTTATACTGACATTGCACAGAACTCCAGCCTCTATATATGCACATGTCTTCCATATTTGCATAACTTTCGTATATGTTCATGTCTTTCGTCTATGTGCTTCTTCTGTATATGCAATTATTTATTATAGGCACAAAATATGTGCACATATACGGAAGATTATGCACATATACGGAAGATATGTGCATATACGAAATATTTATGCATATATGAAAGTTGATCATATATAGAAGTTGTGCATAACTTCTGTAATATGCATATACAAGTCTCTATATATGCACAACTTCCGTATATGCACATATTTCGTACATGTGCTACTCATGTATATTTTCATCTTTTGCATATGCACATATCTTTCGTATATGCACATATATGGAAAAATCACATTTACGAAAGATGTGCACATTTACAAAACTTGTGCATATACAAAAGATATATGTATATACGGAAGTTGCGCATATAAGGAAGTTGTGCATATACATAAGCTATGAATATATGGAAGATATGTGATACAAAAGATGCAAATATATAGAATTTGTGCAACTTTCGTACTTGGACATATTTCGTACATGTACAACTTCTATATATCTGCATATCTTTCATATGTGCGCATATCTTACATAAATGCATATATCTTTTGTATATATGCAACTTTTATATATGAAAATATCTTTTGTATATGCACATACTCATATGCGTATATATGGATGCTGCGCATATATGTAAGATATGCGTATATACGAAATTTGTGCATATACGGAAGATATGCGCATATATGGAAGTTGTGCATAACTTCCTTAATATGCATACACAAGTCTCTATATATGCGCAACTTCCATGTATGCACAACTTCTGTGTATGTGCAACTCATGTATACGTGTATCTTTTGTATATGCACATATATTTCATATATGTTCATATACTGAATATATGCACATATATTTCATATATGTTCATATACTGAATATATGCACATATATAGAAGTTGCGCATATATGAAAGATATGCACATTTACAAAACTTGCACGTATACAAAAGATATACATATATACGGAAGTTGCACATATACAAAAGATATGTGCATATAAGGAAGTTTTGCATATACTGAATATATGCACATATACATAAGTTATGCATATATGGAAGATATGTGATACATAAATATGAAAATATATAAAATTTGTGCAACTTTTGTACTTACACATATTTCGTACATGTGCAACTTCTATATATCCGCATATCTTCCGTATGTGCACATATCTTCCATAAATGCGTATATCTTCTATATATGTGCAACTTTTATATATGCCAATATCTTTTGTATATGCGCATATACGGATGTTGTGCATATATGAAAGATATGTGCATATATAGAAGTTGTGCATATATGGAATATATGCACATATCCGGAAGTTGTACATAACTTCTGTAATATGCATACACAAGTATCTATATATGCACAACTTCTGTATATGTGAAACTTATGTATGTGTGTATCTTCTGTATATGCACATATCTTCCGTATATGCGCATATACTGAATATATGCACATATATGGAAGATGCACATATATGAAAGATATGCACATTTACAAAACTTGCGCATATAAAAAATATATACGCATATACGAAAGATATGTGCATATAAGGAAGTTACAGATCTACAAAATATATGTGCATATACAGAAGCTATGCATATATGGAAGATATGCGATAAAAAATATGCACATATACGAAAGTTGTGCATAAACGGAAGATATGGGCATATACAAAAGATATGTGCATATACAGAAGTTCTACATATGCGGAAGATATGAGCATATATGGAAGATATGCACATATACAAAAGTTCTTCATATACATAAGATATGTGATACACAATATGCACATATACGGAAGTTGCGCATATACGAAAGACCCTAGAGCAACCCTAAAACTCAAAAACCCTAGAGCCTGCTATACCTAGCCTAAAATATTTATTATTCAGCTTGGTAGGGATAGCTACCAAGCCAAAATTAGGTTTGTGGTTACCTCCGAGTTTCTCTCTTCAGCCTAGAGAAATTTCAGAGTGCTAACATAGTGGAATAAAATAATTATAGTATAATATTGTTATTGTAAGAAGGAATTATTGTCTTCAAATATGATTGAAATTATTAATATTTATATGAGAGTTATTAATATTAATTTTTTATATTAAGATTTTATTAATATTAATTCTAAACTATAGTACTAATAAATTTATTTAATTTTCTTATTTTTTTAAGAATTTTTTTTTATTTTTTTAATTATGCTATATCCATGGAAAATTTCATTACCTAATTAACATAACCCACAACAACTAAGATTCATGTGCATGGAATATTATTAGAAAAGGTAAACTTGTCCATACCCATAGTATACATAAAACGTGTGTTTTGTGAATATAACAAAGGGACTATGCATGTAAAGCAACATAGATACCGAGCTCACAACAACATAACCTCCTCAGCATGACATATCATAAAAAATGGTAAACTTTTCCCTATACATGATATACCAGCATAGATCCATCTTAACTACGAATTTATGGATAAAAATTATTCAGGTATAAACATATTTTAGAGTGCAAAAAAAAATGTGTAATTTTTTATTGCTAAATTATATTTTTGAATGTTACCTAGTTTACATAACACGTCCATTGAGTAATTTTAGGAGCACATTAAATTGTTTTTTTTTATTAATACATTTTTAAGTATTCTCAATATTAATTAAAATTAAAATATTATATTCATACCCTACATTGAATATTTTATTCTATACAATATTAAAATATTTTCTTTTAATATTTTTTTCTATATATAGATATATGTGAAGTTGATATCACCTGTTAAAATATTTTTGAAAAATATAAGGTTTAAACATCTAACTCACATTTTTTTTAACTTCTAATTACTTTACATTAAATTATGTTAGGCCATATGGAAAACTAATTAAATATGAATAAATCCTTCTTAGCCACGGGAGAGGGATGAAATTGCTTCAGGCATAAACTTATTTTATAGTGCAAAAAATAATGTGAAATTTTTTATTGTTTAAATTGTATTTTTGAATGTTTTAGAGATTACATAATAAGTGAATTAAGCCATTTTATCAAGCACATTTTTTTCTATATATAGATATTTATGAAGTTGATGCCAAGTATTAATTTATTTTTTTATTTTTTTTCTTCTAATTACTTTACATGGAAGTTATATTAAGTCATATGGACCACTAATTAAATATGCATAGCATACTTTTTTTTTCTTTTTTTTATAGTCAACGTTGCTTTCCTGTTTAGAAAATATTTATTTTTATTTTAACACACTTCTATGATGTTGGGCATAGCGGGTTTCAATATCCAAATCCAGACTTTATGAAGATGAGGATGATGATGTGGATGGTAGCCGTAGGATTGACATCCTATTCACTTGTGAGTCACAAGTGCTTGTAGCTTCATGCATATAGAATTTGCGTGGTGTTATTATATGGGAGATAGAGAGGCCCAAATTGGATTAGGGAGATGAGAGAGGGATTTGAGAAATTGCACAAATTGCATAATATATTCTTGAATATAATGCTACAATGATTGATTATCGAGGTATCATGTTTAATTTTCAAGGAATGAGAGATATGGTGCACATCAGATAATGGTGTCGGTGGGGTAATGAGTTACTTGTTTATAATTTATGTTAAAATACATGGACATGGCATCCTACATATCATCTTATATCTTCATCTATCGAGACCAATGAACTTGAACGTGGTCATTCTATGTTTGTCTTTGAAACGAGACTAGATGTTAGAACTGAATAAATTACAAATTTATAAATATTTTCCGTTACTTGTTTCTAATTGGTTTATGAATTTTAGAAATTTAAAATTCATTTTAAATATTTAAATGTTTCAAGCTTGTAATCATTAAAAAACATTCCATGGTTACCCCTAAATATGAGTGAAATGTATTTTAAATTGAAAAAATTTAAGTATAATTGTTTCCAATTTATAATAAAGTTAATAAAATTAGAGATGAGTAAAATGTGTTTTAAATTGAAGCAATTTTTGTGTAAATGTTTGCAATCTATAATAAAGCCAATGAAATATCTAGGTGATACCAGGATATCTTTAAGATATTCTTACTCCTCTACAAAATAAGGAAAGAACAATAACATGAAAATTTTGAAATATGTCAAATTCTTAGGATGTATCATCTATGAATGTGAAAAAATATGACGTCATATTGAACACTTAAACACATCAAAGTGTGTCAATACTAGTAGATTTGGTTTCCTTTCATGGCCACATCTAAAATATGAAGCTCTTCCTTGCCTACCATATATATAAAGATCAAAAAGGTCAAGTTCATAGAATTTCAAACATGAAAGTAGAGTTTTCTCAACAAGGATTTTTAAGACTTTTTTTCTCATGTGACCTAATTTTTAATGCCATAATTATATCAAGTTTCCTTCTTTCATGAAAATAATGATATATAATGCTTATGCTTATGAGTAAGGTAACAAAGAATCATATTTGATTTCTAAGATGATCAAAATAGTTAAAATTAGATAAGAGTATTATGGATGTGTGGTCATACGTATTGTCACATCTCCTTTGCCATAGCTCAATGAATAAAAGAGAAACATTAACTGTATTGTTTTTTTCCGAATATCAACTCCCTACAATTTTTTTTTAACTTATTTGACACTACTTAAATACATAATTATTTTCATCAATTATTGGACTTGTATAATTAAAAATTCCATAAAAATAAATGCTCACACTGGAGTTTTCCCTCCAAGGTGACATTGTGAATTAGTTAGCAACTCTCACCTTTTACATTGGGATTACCATATTGGATTTGTCAAGTTATACATATGATATGCAGTTTATGACAAGGATATAAAAGGGAATTTTATTTTATTTTCCTTTTATTTTGTATGAATATGTATAATGTCGGATGGGAAATAAACTCTTCCTCAAAGTTATGTTACACATTCATATGTTACACTTTTAACTGCACTCAAACCAATGGAAATGGTTGTAAAACACACTAAATTTTCTATTTAATTTTATGTATGAGATACATTTGATATAAATATGGATTACAAATGAACTTGAATACTGACCTAGATATGCTCTATACGGAATTTGAACTAGTTGAAAGTAGTACATAAATAATACGATAATGCTCCAAAAAATTTACAAATAAGAGGCTAACATAACAGAAAACCCTAAATCTGCAATGCTACAATATTGTTCCATGAAATTTAAAAATAACACGGTAGCACAACAGAAATCCTAAATCCGCCAATGCTATTGCAATCAACAAAAATCCTAAATCCGCCAATGCTATTGCAATCTATTAAATTCTAGCATTCTCTCAAATCCAATCAATGTTATTATTGGCATACAATAGGAGGACTATGAAATATCCCTTTATTACTAAAATGGTTAAACAAATATGAATAAATAAATGCACCTCATAAAAAATAGTGTCTCTCTTCCACAAAATAATAACCTCCACAAAATCCAGACCATAATGTCCACCTCCCTATGATCTTTTCCAACCATTACTGAGACCAAAAAGCAGCCACAATATATCTCAGCAAACTTGAGAGGCCAAGAAGGGGATGAATGACGCCATGAGAGCATTGATTAAGGAGGGAATGACGACCATTGAAGTAGAGCCCACCTCCATGTTCAAACTGGGAGATGGTGCAGATACATCTATTTTTGTTGTTACTACTGCTCCCATCATTATCATAGCAACAACCAAGAGATTTGTAGATGTTTCGTTAACGACACATGTCATTCTTTCCCAAGGCACACAATACACCTATTACTGCTAATTGATGTGTAAAAGCCAAAATTTTAAGCAAAATCCCTGCGAGTAAATAGAAATCTCAAAAAAACAAACTCAAATGCAAAGCAGCAATCTTCTCTTTGAGATTCGAACACTTGATCAGGAGGAACCAAGATTTGCGGGTTGGTCGCATGTAATGAGACAACATGGAAATACGTGGGTATTACATGACTGCCTCATAGAGATACTTGATGAAGAAACCATTGAGGAGCAAGAAATAAGCGAGCAAAGCCACGATGATCGTGTAAGCGATCATGAGATTCAAAACCACGCCGGACAGGAATGTGACCAAGGAATTGGTGGGCGAGAAGGAGGCAATGGTGGCAAGCCTTCGTCGGTGAGCCCCACGACCAAGAATATGGCCACCAAAAAGGCCATGGCCAGGATTGTGAGTTACGGAATAAAGATGAGGGTGTGGGCTAAAACGTAGGAGGATCTCTTGTAGGCGTAGGCGTTGTCCATGGTTTCCCACATGAATATGTAGCACTCCTAGAGGAAAATTGGCAGGGCGTCGGAGCATGTATAAAAGGTGGTCAACATTGGCAATTGCGTAAAGATATTTTGTTATCGATTCTTCAAACTTCTCTCCAAATTTACTCACGAGACACCTAGGCACAAAATGGCATGTAAGAACTGCTATGTATTCACAAATCGTCCAAATATGCTCTTGCTTAGATTCAAATTTTCAAATTTTCCAATAAATAAATTAATGTTAAAAATTATCCCTCTCATTTTCAAATTGAAAATTCAAATTATATACCCATCATATTCAAATTCTATTCATGGTCTAAATCCTTGTCACCTCAACCTCACCTGGCAATTAAATGGGAGATGACTTGGTAGGACCGAGTACATACGATGATGGTTTTTAGATCCATAATGAACATGGCCATGGATGATGAATACGTAATGGACATTAAACCATTCATTCACGGAAAAGTGGTGGCCGAGAAAATTATGCACACGGATGGGCACTTAAATCACATGTCAGAGTCCTCCTCTTAGGATGCATTAATGGTCCTATAGCATACGAAATATTGGTTGCCCCGAGTATTATGGCGTAAGACATTGTTGGCCACCACATTTTTATTACTTTAACAAGGTATTAAGAAATTTGAACCCCTATTGTAAAGAAATGTGTATTTAGATTCAAGGATTAGTTTAATTGGTCAAGTCTCTATTGTTAAAGCACATTTTTTATTGAGAGATCACATATTCAATTCTCTTGACGCTCTTAAGGTCATGCTCCATGGTTTAGGTTGAAGGTAGTGATATTTTTGGGTGGGGATCTGATTTGGGTAAATCCATGAAGGTGGGTTAAACTTTTGTGAGAATTGGGAGCGGAAAAGTGATTTTCCCAACAGTTCGGTCGAACATTTATAAAACTTTGGTTGAACTTTTGAAATTAATTTGGCTAAACTCATTCTATCGTTAACATTGATGGCATATTGACGGTGTGTGAAAACATATTTTTGGTTGGAGATGAGAAAACCGACAACTAAATTTCAGCCAAACTAATAGTTCGATCGGACTATTGGTTCAGCCGAACTTTTAAAATAATCCGGTCGAACTTTAGTTTATAAATACACCAGCGCAGAAACATTGATGGGTTTCGGGCTTATTACCATTGTTTGTAAAGGGTCATAGGTGTAGGTCACAGGCACAGTTGAGAATTTTTTTACATGCAGGGTCACAGGTGCAGTTACAGGGTCACAGGTGCAGGTTAGAAATTTGCTGGTGTTGGCTTTATGTTTTGTTTTTGTTGTGAATTTTTTTTATTGTTTTTCTGTCGTTCTACTATTTTAATTTTATAGTTGTTTTTTTGTTTTTCAGGTAATTTGTAATCCGTGACGTCCTCAGCCTCCTGCTTGTCTTCTCGTTGTGGCCTCGACGTCTTCTTCTCATTGCGGCCTTGACATCTCCAAATTTCTAGGTTCCTACATCTCTAAATTGTCAAATTATTGTGTAAATGTAATTTTCTGAAGTCCAAGTTTGAGACATTACATGACTCCTCTACGATGACTTTGTTGGAACTTCCCCCTTTTGGTAGCACCGGTGAAGTTACCCGACATACAAAATTGTTTCTAAATTGCAACCAATCAAAATATCAACTGCTTAGGATTATAATATGAGCATATGCTAAGGATTTAATTCCATGGTAATTCTGTGCATCTATAATTTCTTCTATGTATTCTATAATTTAATAATAAATTTAATTACCTCTCAGTCTCGTGTACTACCCAATCGAGTGCTCCCTCGGCCCACAATATTATATACATGTTTCAGGAAAGGACTAGTCTAGCCTCGTACTATGTCTAATGTCGAACTAATCTTGCCTTACATAGTTAGTTTCTTGACCTATCTGTCATGATTTTTTTTGTTTCTTCTTCTTCTCAATATTGACTCTATATGTGATACATTATTTCTTTATATTTTAAATAATGCAGAAAAATCTTCTCCTATTAGCTGCTTCTTTCATAAACACACATAATCTTGTTTATTTTAATTTTGTATAACAACTCCTATCAAAATTTCCAGTTTTTTCCCAAAATTAAAATATACCATAATACCTTAGTCACGAAACCATTATCAAGACCAAGATACATATCTGGTTAACTTAGACAGTCCAGGAACTTTTTTGGGAATAAAGCTCTCCTCCCTTCCTATGAGACCAGAAATTATGTCTCTGTCTCCCCCAAGCCCCGAGACTTCCAGAACAATTTTGTGACAAGACTATTATATGCATAATAGTTTGAGTCTTTTATAAAGCAGTTTTTTTATTCTCTTGGAAACAAAGCAGTATTAGTAAGAAATAAGGTCAAGGCCTGATCATCCTACCTACCTTATTGGGTTTACCAGCCATCAAGGGTTGCCCAGAAAGGACCAACATTTCACTAGTGACCTGCAACCATATTCTATCTATTTTATATTTAAAGGCTTCCATTTCGCACTTCTACATTTCATAAACTACGCTCTTCCACAGAGCTTTAGGTTTGAACAAGTGCTCTTATCTACCACTGCCTCTCTTGCTAGGAAAACTAACCTAGATATGCTTTAGGACTGCCTCTATCAATAGGCCCAAAAAAAGAGAAAGCCGCCAGTAGCAAGCCAGTTCTTCAATATTCACAATTTTCCAATTCAGTAATAAATCAAGCCATATCAGAGTTGCAAAAGATAATTATTCATTATGCAATCATAGTGATTAGTATCCCAACCATTTCAACTTCTAGTTACATATAATACTAGTGATTACAAAGCTCGTAATTAGTGTAATGTTTGTGTTACTGGTTTCCTTATACTAGTCTGTTACCCTTCATCCTAGTCAATACCTTTTGGAATTCGAAATAGTTTGTTACCCTGCAGAAATGCCTTTTGGAATTTGATTGCTTGAATAGAGAATTATATTGTTTTTGAGGTCATCTATTTCATTTTAAAAATACTTTTCAATTGTTTTGAGGTCATTTGTCTCATTTTTAAAATATATTTCAATTGTTTTTTAGGTCATCTATCTTATTTAAAATATTTTTCAAATTTGCAATTTGTTGTGGGTGCAAAATGTGTGGGGGAATTCGAGTGCTTGAACAGAGAATTCTATTGTTTTTGAGGTCATCTGTTTCATTTTAAAAATATTTTTCAATTGTTTTTGAGGTCATATGTCTCATTTTTAAAATATATTTCAATTTTTTTTGAGATCATCTGTCTTATTTAAAATATTTTTCAAATTTGCAATTTGTTGTGGGTGCAAAATGTGTGGGTGTTGATGGCCTTTGCATTCATTTACACAATGAGTACCCAATTGCAAGAAAATAATTGAGATGAATGACCTATTCAATAACTAATAAGTTGCTCCCAAAACATTCACAGACTCGAGAGGAATAATGCAGACTCTTTGAATCATCCTCACCAAGATCATACCAAATCAGCCCAACTCTGTTGTAGGTTGAACTTAATTCGATTTTAGAATTCTGAAATTCTGATAGGATTTTTTTTTAATTTTATTTTGTTTATCTGATTCTAAAATATTATTTCTTAAAACTTTGAAATTATCTTTAAATTACAGGTTGAATTTAACTCAGATTGTAAATTTCAGAAATACCTTTTGGAATTCAATTGCTTGAACAGAGAATTCTATTGTTTTTGAGGTCATCTATTTCATTTTAAAAATATTTTTCAATTGTTTTTTAGGTCATCTATCTCATTTTTAAAATATATTTCAATTGTTTTTTAGGTCATCTGTCTCATTTTTAAAATATTTTTCAAATTTACAATTTGTTGTGGGTGCAAAATGTGTGGGTGTTGATGGTCCCTGCATTCATTTACACAATGTGTACCCAATTACAAGGAATGAACTATTCAATAACTAATAAGTTGCTCCCAAAACATCCACAGACTCGAGAGGAATAACCCATACTCTTTGAATCATCCTAACCAAGACCATACCAAATGAGTCTGACTCTGTTGCAGGTTGAACTTAATTTGATTTTAGAATTTTTAAATACCGATACCTGAGTTTTTTTTTAATTTTATTTTTTTTATCTGATTCTAAAATATTCTTGCTTAAAACTTTGAAAATATCTTTAAATTTCAGGTTGAACTTAACTTAGATTGTAAATTTTAGAAATACCTTTTGGAATTCGATTCCTTGGACAAAGAATTCTAATGTTTTTGAGGTCATCTGTCTCATTTTCAAAATATTTTTCAATTGTTTTTTAGGTCATCTTTCTTATTTTTAAAATATATTTCAATTGTTTTTTAGGTCATCTGTCTCATTTTTTAAATATTTTTCAAATTTTCAATTTGTTGTGGGTGCAAAATGTGTGGGTGTTGATGGTATTCAGGCTAAATTTCTTTAAATCTTATTTTTTCCCATCTAATTTTGGGATTTTGTCTCCAAATTGTTTCTAATTAATTAGAACACCCTCAAATATAATTTAACTGGTTGATGAACCTTAAACTTCTTGCATCAAGTTGAATCATCCTAACCAAGAGCTAATGTGTTGAAAACTAGTACAAAACAGAGTAATCACATAAAACAACAACAACAAACAAGTAATGGATATAATGTGTCTAGATTGACATGGAGTGTTTTATGATGTAATGGATATTAATTATCTAGATTGACATGGTTGTATTTTATTAATGTACCTAAATTTACACCTTCCATGATGCTTCTAATCTTATAAAATGTTAAAAGTGGAGTGTTTTATAATGTAATGGATATTAATAATCTATATTGACATGGTTGTATTTTATTAATGTACCTAAATTTACACCTTCCATGATGCTTCTAATCTTGTAAAATGTTAAAAGTGGAGTCTTTATGATGTAATGGATCTTAATAATCTAGATTGACATGGTTGTGTTTTATTAATGTACCTAAATTTACACCTCCCATGTTGCTTTATTCTTGTAAAATGTTAACAGTGGAGTGTTTTATGATGTAATGGATATAAATAATCTAGATTGACATGGCTACAGTGATATGATGATAGTGCAGGTTGATGTTCAAGTCGTAAAACTCTTGTACATATCAAGGATGAATGACAGTACAAGCCAAAAATGACATTATTATAAATTATTAAACAATTTGATAAGTGTTAAATCATAATTCTTTTTAAGGACATAACTTATTTGTAAGTTGAAATTTTTTTCTTAATGTTCTTAACCTATTTATAGATGTCAAAGTAAAGGTTTCTAGATGTGATTTCTCCCATAAACTTCAAGGCAGACTAAACGGAAAACTAAATTCTAAGGCAAACCCTGTACATGTCATTTCTCCCACAAACTCATAAAGGTGTGACTTTTGACATGTGTCATTTCTATGTCATTTCTCTGTCATTTCTATGTTATTTCTCCGATATACTATAATGCAAACTTTAAGGAAAACTATGTACATGTCATTTCTATCTTAAACTCTAGGAAAGGAAAACTTTAAGGCATGTCATTTCTAGATATGATTTTTCCCATAAACTTTAAGGAAAACCATGGACATGCCATTTTTCCCACAAACTAAAGGATTTTTCCCATAAATTCAAGGCAAACTTTAAGGCCTAATAACTGAACTTAAAGTGGTTGAACTTCCATAGGATTCTAGTATATCTATTGAGTGTTAAACTCTATAATTTCTAAAGGCAAAGTCTGTAAAGGGCCAGGTAGCCTCTGGATCTCATCTTTTCTAAAAGGTGTAATATCCAGTAAATGCCCCTACAGTCAGTCTTTGGAATAGATCTAAATAGAAATTATTCATTTTAATAACCATAAACCACTACCAGGTCTAAATATAAGCTCTTCATTTTAATATCCATAAACCACTACACATTAAGGAAAATCGTGTACATGTGTCATTTCTCCCATACATGTGTCATTTCTCCCATAAACTCTTAGGCAAAGTTTAAAGCATGTGTCATTGGCTTTCTCCCAATAACTTTAAAGCATCTGTCATTTCTCAAGGCTTTTTCCCGTTAATTCAAGGCAAACTTTAAGGGCTAAAAACTGAACCTAAAGTAGTTGAAATTCCATAGGATAGGATCCCCAAAACTCAAGGCTTTCTCCCATTAATTCAAGGAAAACTTTAAGGCCTAAAAACTAAACCTAAAGTGGCTGAACTTCCATAGAATTTTAGTTTTTTTGAACTTTCATAGGATTTTAGTCTGTCTGTTAAGTGTTAACTTCTACAAGTTCTAAAGGCAGAGTCTGTAAAGGGTCAGGTAGCCTCCAGATCTCATCTTTTCTGAAAGGTGATATATCCAATAAATGCCCCTACAGTCAATCTCTAAAATAGATCTAAATAAAAGTTCTTCATTTTAATATCCATAAACCACTACCACTTTAAGGAAAACTATGTACATGTGTCATTTCTCACCTACATGTGTGTTGGAATAGGGTCCTCCAAAGGCTTCGAATTGGGACAGTTTTGAATATTTTTGTATATTTTTGGCATATTTTGGTCTAGCGAAAGGGTTTTTGGGGTGGGTCCAAGCCCCGAAAGCATTGCAATGGGTCAAAGGGTAGAACTAGAGTCTGAAAACCACGGTTTGCAGACCACAAGAAAGATTAGGCTAGATTGCTATAAATAGAAGGTCATTTTGAGTAGAATAAAGTATGTCTGAAGATTGGTGTGAATTACAAATTAGTAGATCTATTTGGGTTATTGGGGAAAGGACTCATGTTGGTTGTGTTCGTGGATATCCTCAGTCCTGCTATGTGCGGACCCTGTTGTTGTGTGCGCAATTGGGTTTTTGGTATTGCAAAAGGATCTGAAGGATTAATGAAAGCGGAAGGTTGTTGGAAATCTGAATCTGTTAATGCAAATCTATGATATATGTTATGTTATTCATGATTCTGTGTTAAGCTGCGAAAATAACTGTGTTATCTGTTCATGCTGCGTCAACACCTAATCTGGATCTGTCTGTTATAATTATATATATGTGGTAGTTGCATTATTATTCTGTGAATTTATTCTTTGTTTTTTACTGTGATTATAATTTGTATTGTACACGTGGATATGAAGGGGTCTATAGGTCTGGGTTCTGTGATATACGATATGGTAATTGTGAAGTCGAACGTAGCTCTGCTTGACTTACCCACCCTCTCTCAAAATGCTCCCGGTCTCGACAACAGAACCATTTGTTGGCTCGAGGGGTCCTGACCCAGGTTCGGAGGTTAAGGTTTGCCAATAAACCCCTATACTATTGGCCCTTTCAGCAATGACCTACTTGCGCAGGCCAAAGTCTCACCCGAAGAAGTATGGGAGGGTGCTGGAACCAGGTTTCCGCACTCTGGGAGAGGGTAGGTAAGTCAAGCAGAGCTCCGTTCGACTTCATAATTACCAGATCGTATATCACATAACCCAGACCTATAGACCCCTTCGCATCCACGTGTGCAATACCAATTATAATCACAGTAAACAACAGAGCATAAATTCACAGAATAATAACGCAACTACCACAGATATATATAAAGTATAATAGACATATCCAAATCTGGTGTCAACATAGCATCAGCAGATAACACAGTTATTTTCACAGCTTAATACAAAATCATGCATAGCATAACAGATATCATAGATTCGCATTAACAGATTCAGATATTCTAACAACCTTCAGCTTTCATTAATCCTTCAGATCCTTTTACAATACCCAAAACCTAACCTGCGCACACAGCAGTAGGGTCTGCACAAAGAAGGACTGAGGATCTCCGTGCACACAGCCAGTAGGAGTCCTTTTCCCAATAACCGAAACAGATCTACTAATTTGTAATTCGCACCAATCTTCATACATACTTTATTCTACTCAAAATTTCCTTCTATTTATAACAATCTAACCTAATATTTCCTATGGTTCACAAACCGTGGTTTGCAGACTCTAGGTATACCCTTTGACCCATTACAATGCTTTCGGGGCTTGGACCCACCCCAAAAACCCCTGCACTAGACTAAAATATGCCAAAAATATATAAAAATACTCAAAATTGTCCCAATTCGCAGCCTTTGGAGGACCCTTTTCCAACAGTCCTCGGCACCTCCTGCCCCAGAAATTGAGGAAGTAATGGAGATTGGGTCTGAGGATGAATAAGTGCTCTCGACGTCGGTCACAAGGAAGGGAAAAGAGTAAGCACAGGGCTCAAGGAATCCCCCAAAAGCTGCAAAATGTGTTGCGGGGAAGCCTAGGACTTCCCCAAGGCATGCCAAGTCCCCGGGAGAAACGCCTCAGAATCAGGTTGCATAGAAGGAAGCCCTGCTCGCCAATCTGATCAACTAGTTACCTCCCTTCATCCGACTGTGCAAGCCCTCGACGTGCACACCAAAGAACCTCGACTGTCTGATTACCTATCTGCAGATGCCACTAACCCCGGGAGAGGTCCCTATCCTAAGTGACCCTTGCAAAAAGCTCCATGAGGTCAAATTCGATTATCATGACTTGGCGAATTATGAAGCCTTCCCTGAGGTGGCCCCCGCATTGTACTTCGACATGATTTATGTGAATGATGGGGTCACAGTTGTTCCTCAATGATGGGTAAGTGGATTGGCCAGATATGGGCTCTTGAACCTATTGCGGATGCCCCACTTTTCCCACTACAACGTCATGGATCGGCTAGCCCGACAGTTTCTCGCCTTAATTCATGATGGTTGTCTATGGATTCAAGACAGAGTCCCCATTGACGCTGCGTTGGTTCATAGAATTACGGGCCTTCCCATGAATGGGCTGCACCCTTTGGAGCGTGTCGGAAAGAAATATGAGAGGCAAACCGTTGAATATGTGCATCAAACCTACCATGTGGAACAGAACACGCGGGGCTTCGTCATCAAATCTATCAGTGATCCTACTATGCAGATGGGTACCATATTATTAGCATGCAAGCTAATGCGAAACTGGCAAGTCGCAACCATCCCTGCTTATGTCATTCGGCTAGCAGGTCAGTGTGCAAAGGCGGTCTTCCTCAATTGGGCCCATGTGACGAGTTCTTGAACAGCGTCCGTGAATCTTAGGAGCATGGAAAAGCCTTTTTCTATGCCTGGCTATTGTTCCTTATAGCCCTAGTTGTCTGGGAGACCCTTGTGGAATCGATCCTCCCCGAGCTCACCCCAGATATGTGCGAAGGGGCTCGGTATGCCCATTTGTGGGATTCCAAGGACATGCAACGCATAGAGGATAACAAAGTCTTTTGGTCCTCCTCCAGAGTAGCGTGGCCGCGGCCATAAATTCTCGACCTCGGCTGTCCCCAACATTATATAAAAAATAAAAAATTATTGCAGCGTTCCAAGTTAACACGCACAACATTCAGATTCGCAGCCACAAGGATAAAACATGGACTTCACTCCCTTATATGGTAGTAGACGAGGAAATCGACAATGTGATTACGCTATGGCCTCCTACCTAGAAGATAGGCTTCAAAACCAACGCAAGGGGCACCGCAGGTACTAGCACGACGCAGGTGCTCCCACCCGTTATCATCAAGGAGACTGGAGGCACAGGGACAGACTCAAGCGCAGCCACGAAAAAGGACACACAGCCAAAGCAGACCACCACGAAGAACATCAAGGCCGAAACCCAAGTCGATTCGCAGCCAGATCTGGGCACAGAGGAAGTAAACATTGGAGGTACAAAGTGAATAGGCGAGCCTGTCAAGGAGCCCTGAAAGAAGTAGCATGCCCAGCGGGAGGAATGATATGAGACGGTTATGTTGACTGAAGGAGATCTCGAAAAAATTGTAGATGTAGTCACACTAGCCACAGAAGAAAAATGGGTACCTTTAGAGGAACAACAAAGGGTTGTGATCAATGCCTTCCAGGTCGAGCTTCGCACATTTCAGTTAAAGACAGACACGCTATAGACTAGTGTGATTCAGGGACGGATTCCCTTGGCATCTAGCAGTACAGCGCTAGCTATGGAGGAAATCCACCTCTGTTCCTTACCTAGCGCCACCCTTGTGATCAGTTCGCTGGACCAGGAAATACAACTCCAAGTAGGTGCAGGGGTGCAGTTGGATCTAGCCAAGCTGCCCCACGAAGCATTGCAGGGCCTCCACACTACTTTGTTTCAAGAGATTCACCATAGGGACCAGAAAGTACACCAACAACTCGATTTGGTCGAGCAGACCATCACACAGCAGAATGCGGAAGTGTTCCTCGCTGTTGCGCAGCAAGCGAAGCTCGAAACTTTGATCCATCAGCTCTGCACGGAGGTAAAGGAAGAGATCCTGGCTGCAGCTACCCCTTGGGCTAAGGTTGAAGGATTGGTTGCAGCATTGAAGGCTTCCTGAACGAAAATGTAGGTCATTAAGACACAGCTGGAGCAGCAAATCATGGACTTACAAGCCAAATTGCAGCCCGAAACACCCCCGGAGGTACGAGCCCAGCACGCTGTGCTGGTGACCACGGCTACAAACACCATTACCAAGAATATTGCTCAGGGCACCTAGTTACTAGAGACGGCCATGCAGCTATGGACCAAGGTCTAGTGCAGTCTGATCCTCTGGAAAATAAATCAGGACTTGCGGTAGAAGGAGGAAAATTTCGAGCAGATCGAGGCTACATTACCCACCTTGGTTCTTGCATAGCATTTGGCACGATTAAGGACCAGAAAATCCCTCCAAGATGAGATCGAGGAGCTCGACCATGAGAAGCACGTCATCGGAGAACGCTTCAAGCCTTGGGCTGCCGTAGCCCTCCAACTCTCACAGGATGTTGATGTTGTTGTTAAGCGACTAAACCAGACACTGGAGAGTGTCACTATTGTGATAGAAGGACCGACATCACAGAAGCTCATAGATATTGTGCATAGCAGTGCTTCTCATAGTCAAGAAGTCTTTCCCCCACTGGTCATAGTTGTTAATGCACTGCGCACATAGTTGTAGATTCCACCACCACAGTGACTTGGGACGAGTCACAAGATTGTGTTGGGGGACTATTGGAACAGGGTGCTCCAAATTAGGGACAGTTTTGAGTATTTTTGTATATTTTTGGCATATTTTAGTCTAGCGCAGGGGTTTTGGGGTGGGTCCAAGCCCTGAAAGCATTGTAATGGGTCAAAGGGTAGACCTAAAGTCCACAAACCACAGTTTGCAGACCACAGAAAAGATTAGGCTAGATTGTTGTAAATAGAAGGACATTTTGAGTAGAATAGAAGAAGTATAAAGATTGGTGTGAATTACGAATTAGTAGATCTGTTTGGGTTATTGGGGAAAGGACTCCTGCTGGCTGTGTGCATGGATATCCTCAGTCCTGCTGTGTACAGACCCTGCTTCTGTGTGCGCGGGTTGGGTTTTGGGTATTGTAAAAGGATCTGAAGGATTAATGAAAGCAGGAGGCTGTTGGAATATCTGAATCTATTAATGTGAATCTATGATACTTGTTATGCTATGCATGGTTCTATGTTAAGCTGTGAAAATAATTGTGTTATCTGTTGTTGTTGCGTTGGCACCTGATCTGGATCTATCTGTTATACTTTATATATATCTATTGCATTATTCTTCTATGAATTTATGCTTTGTTGTTCACTATGATTATAATTGGTATTGCGCACGTGGATGTGAAGGGATCTATAGATCTGGGTTCTGTGATATACAATCTGGTAATTGTGAAGTCTAACGTAGCTCTGCTAGACTTACCCACCCTCTCCCAAGGTGCATAAACCTGGTTCCAGCACCCTCCCATACTGCTTCGGGTGAGACTTTGGCCTGCACAAGCAGGTCACTGCCGAAAGGGCCAGTAGTATAAGGGTTTGTTGGCAAACCTTAACCTTTGAAGCTGGGCCAGGACCCCTCGAGCCAACAACTGGTTCCATTGTCAGGACCAGGAGAATTTTGAGAGAGGGATCAAGTAATGCCAAGTCCGTACTAGAAACCTGAAAGAAAAGAAATTGATGAACGGTTCGAACAGCAAGTTCAGGAATTCGCAGTAAAATAAAACCGCAGTAAGAGGTTGACCATCAGAGAGTGGAAGAATAAGTATATTTTCACGAAGATCTATGAGATCTTATTTGTAACCATTGTGATCAAGCTCCAGGAGTGGCTCGCAAGGTTGGTCGAATTTCAGAAGTGTAGGAAGGACAAGCGAGTCACATAGTGGACCCCAGAATTGAGCTAACAGTTAGAAAATACTAATAACACCATCACTTGCATGGTGGACCACTGGGTGGACAGTGTGCTAGGAGGGTTCATGACAGAATTTTCCATCAACCAATTTTTCTCCTACTCTGAAGCAGAGCGAAGATTCTTAAAAGGATTCCAGGGTAAGTTTTTGAAGACCTTACCATTGCTAATTAAGATATTACTGTGCAAAAAGGGTATTCTGTGTAGCCACACCGAATGAATGACCTTTGATCTGGACGGGAGTACGACACAAAGTAGAAAATACTATCGGACCAACCAAGAAGGAGATAGATCTGTCTACAGTCCAGTAAGAGAAGCAGTTGCGCAGAGTCCTCCAGCCACACCACTGTCTAACCAGCATAGGGGTAAGCATTCACCTACACCTCCGCCACCACCAGAAGATGACATGGCTGCGCACATGAAGTTGCCTACCTTTAAGAGTGTGGAAGATGAAGACATGGATTAGTTTTGGTTTGTCACAAAGTCGGTATAGACTGCACATAATGTAGCAGGTGATGCAGTGAAGAGGGAACAGTTGTCCCTTGCCTTCGAAGGAAGAGCTTTGTACTGGTACATGGGATACATCAGCCAACATGTGAATACAACCATTGAAGAGATTAAGAACGCCTTGAAGCAACAATTCAAGAAGCCTAAGTCCTACTCTCATATAGTGGTTGATCTAAAGGACTTCAAGCAAGGGCCTTCAGAGTCGGTGTGAGAGGTTGATCAACGACTGAAGAAGGCGATCAGAGAAGGAGGATTTCAGTATCATGACAGAGAACACATGGAATGGTTCATTGCTATGCTACTGCCTCACCTGCGCATACCTATTGGTCACCAAACTTTTGAATCGCAGGAAAAAGCCCTAGAAGTCACTATGAAGTTGGAAGTTGCGCCCAGAGATGATACTCAGCTGGGCGTCCAGCAGATCCAAGGACAATTGGAGGTGATGCACATAGAAACCCAGAATCTGTGAAAGGAGCAAGGAGCAGAGGCTAGAGTGGAAATATTGGTGCAGATTGTGAATTAGTAGATCTGTTTGGGTTATTGGGGAAAGGACTCCTGCTGGCTATGTGCACAGAGATCCTCACTCCTGCTGTGTGCGGACCCTGCTGTTGTGTGTGCGGGTTGGGTTTTGGGTATTGTAAAAGGATCTGAAGGATTAATGAAAGTGAAAGGTTGTTGGAATATCTGAATCTATTAATGTGAATCTATGATATCTGTTATGCTATGCATGGTTCTGTGTTAAGATATGAAAATAACTGTGTTATCTGTTGCTGTTGCGTTGACGCCTGATCTCGATCTGTCTGTTATACTTTATATATATTTGTTGCATTATTATTCTGTGAATTTATGCTCTATTGTTTACTGTGATTATAATCGGTAATGCGCACGTGGATGTGAAGGGATCTATAGATATAGGTTCTGTGATATACGATCTGGTAATTGTGAAGTCAAATGCAGCTCTGCTTGACTTACCAACACTCTCCTAGGGTGCGAAACCAGGTTATCATGAACAAAATTCAGATCCACGGCCACAAGGATAAAACATGGACGTCACTTCCTTATATGGTAGAAGATGAGGAAATTTACAATTTGATTGTGCTATGGCCTCTTTCCTGGAAGATAGGCTTCAAATCCAACGCAAGGGGCACCACAGGTACTAGCATGATGCAGGTGCTCCTACCTGTTATCATCAAGGAGACTAGAGGCACAGGGAAAGACTCAAGCGCAACCATGAAAAAGGACACGGAGCCAAAGCAGGCCACCATGAAGAACACCGAGGTTGAAACCCAGGTTGATTCACAGCTAGATCTTGGCACAGAGGAAATAGACATTGGAGGTACAAAGCGAATAGGTGAGCCTATCAAGGGGCCTCGAAAGAAGAAACACACCCAGTGGAAGGAACGATATGAGATGGTTACGTCGACTAAAGGAGATCTCGAACAAATTGCAAATGCAGTCACACTGGCCACGGAATAAAAATGGGTAGATTTAGAGGAACAATAGAAGGCTACGATCAATGTCATCCAGGCCGAGCTTTGCACCCTGTAGTTAAAGATAGACATGCTACATACCAGCGTGCTTCAGGGATGGATTCACTTGGCATCTAGCAATACAGCACTAGCTACGGAAGAAAGTCGTCTTTGTTCCTTACCTAGCACCACCCTTGTGATCAGTTCGCCAGACTAGGGAATACAACTCCAAGCAGGTGCAGGGGTGCAGTTGAATCTAGCCAAGCTACCCCACGAAGCATTGTAAGGTCTCCATACTGCTATGTTTCAGGAGAATCACCATCGGGACCAGCAAGTACACCAACAACTCGGTGTGGAAAAGCAAAACATCGCATAGCAGAACGCGGAAGTGCTCCTCGCTGTCGCGCAGCAAGTGGAGCTTGAAACCTTGATCCATTAGCTCTGCATGGAGGTTACGGAAGAGATCCCGGCTAAAGCCACCCCCCGGGCTAAGGTTTAAGGATTGGTCGCAACGTTGAAGGCTTCTAAGATGGAAATGCAGGTCATTAAGATGCAGCTAGAGCAGCAAATCACTGACTTACAGGCCAAATTGCAGCCCGAAACACGCTTGGAGATACGAGCCCAGCTCTCTGCGCTGGTGACCGCGGCTAAAAACACAATTACAGGGCAGTTTTCTCAGGGCACCCAATTACTAGAGACAGCCATGCAGCTATGGACCAAGGTCTAGCGTGATCCGATCCTCCGGAAAATAAATCAGGACTTGCGGCAGAAGGACGAAGCTTTCAAGCATATCAAGGCTACATTACCCACCTTAGTTCTTGCACAGCGTTTGGCACGAATAAGGACTAGCAACACCCTCCAATATGAGATCGAGGAGCTTTGCCATAAGAAGCACGTCATCAGAGAACGCTTGAAGCCTTGGGCTGCTGCAGACCTCCAACTCTCATAAGATTTTGATGTTGTTATTAAGCGACTAAACCAGACACTAAAGAGTTTCACTGCTGCGACAGAAGGACCGACATCACAGAATCTTGTAGATATTGCGCAGAGCGTTGTTTCTCAGATTCAATAAGTGCTACCCCCGCTAGTCGCAGCCGTCAATGCACTGCGCATGCAGATGGAGACTCCACCACCACAGTGACTTGGGACGAGTCACAAGATTTTGTTGGGGGACTGTTGGAACAAGGTCCTCCAAAGGCTGGGAATTGGGACATTTTTGAGTATTTTTGTATATTTTTGGCATATTTTAGTCTAGCGTAGGGGTCTTTTGGGTGTGTCCAAGCCCCAAAAGCATTGTAATGGGTCAAAGGGTAGACCTAGAGTCCGCAAACCATGGTTTACAGACCACAGGAAATATTAGGCTAGATTGTTATAAATAGAAGGACATTTTGAGTAGAATAAAGTATGTATGAAGATTGGTGCGAATTAAGAATTAGTAGATCTGTTTGGGTTATTGGGGAAAGGACTCCTGCTGGTTGTGTGTGTGGAGATCCTCAGTCCTACTCTGTGTGGACCCTACTGTTGTGTGCGCAGGTTTGGTTTTGGGTATTGTAAAAGGATCTGAAGGATTAATGAAAGAAGAAGGTTGTTGGAATATCTTAATCTATTAATGTGAATCTATGATATATGTTATGCTATGCATGATCTGTGTTAAGCTGCGAAAATAATTGTGTTATCTACTGATGTTGCGTTGACACCTGATCTGGATCTGTCTATTATACTTTATGTATATATCTGTGGTAGTTGCATTATTATTCTGTGAATTTATGCTCTATTGCTTACTATGATTATAATTGGTATTGTACACGTGGATGCGAAGGGGTCTATAGGTCTAGGTTCTATGATATACGATCTAGTACTTTTGAAGTCGAACGCAACCCTGCTTGACCTACCTACCCTTTCCCAGGGTGTGGAAACCTGGTTCCAGCACCCTCCCATATTGCTTCGGGTGATACTTCGGCCTGCACAAGCAGGTCACTGCCAAAAGGTCCACTAGTATAGGGGTTCGTTGGAAAAACTTAACCTCCAAACCTAGGTCAAGACCCCTCGAGCCAACAATGTGTCATTTCTCCCATAAACTCTTAAGAAAACTTTAAATCATGTGTTATTTCTCAAGGCTTTCTCCCATTAACTTTAAAGCACATGCCATTTCTCAAGGCTTTCTTCCATTAATTCAAGGCAAACATTAAGGCATAAAATTTGAACCTAAAGTAGCTGAACTTACATAGGATACGATCCCCCAAACTCAAGGCTTTCTCCCATTAATTCAAGGCAAACTTTAAGGCCTAAAAACTGAATCTAAAGTGGTTGAACTTCCATAGGCTTTTAGTTGGTTTGAACTTCCATAGGATTTTAGTCTGTCTGTTGATCGTTAACTTCTACAAGTTCTAAAGGTAGAGTCTATAAAGGGCTAGGTAGCCTCTGGATCTCATCTTTTCTGAAAGGTGACATATCCAGTAAATGCCCCTATAGTCAATCTATGGAACAAATCTAAATAGAAGTTCTTCATTTTAATATCCATAAACCACTACCACTTTAAGGAAAATTGTGTACATGTGTCATTTCTCCCATACATGTGTCATTTCTCCCATAAACTCTTAGGCAAACTTTAAATTATGTGTCATTTATCTTGAGGCTTTCTCCCATTAACTTTAAAGCATGTGTCATTTTTCAAGGCTTTCTCCCATTAATTCAAGGAAAACTTTAAGGCCTAAAAAGTGAACCTAAAGTAGTTGAACTTCCATGGGATAGGATCCCCCAAACTCAAGGCTTTCTCCCATTAACTCAAGGTAAAATTTAAGGCCTAAAAACTAAACCTAAATTAGTTGAAATTCCATAGGATAGGATCCCCAAAACTCAAGGCTTTCCCCATTAATTCAAGGCAAACTTTAAGGCCTAAAAATTGAACCTAAAGTGGTTGAAATTCCATAGGATTTTAGTTTGTTTGTTGACTCTTAACTTATACAAGTTCTAAAGGAGTCTGTAAAGGGCCAGGTAGCCTCTGGATCTTATCCTTTCTTAAGGCATGTCATTTCTAGATGTGATTTCTTCCATAAAGGCAAACTTTTTAGGAAACCATGCACGAACCATGTACATGTCATAAATCTCCCCTAAACTCTAGGCAATGCAATCTTTAAGGCATATAATTTCTAGATGTGAATTCTAACATAAAATTTAAGTCAAACTTTAAGGTAAACCAGGCACATGTCATTTATCTCATGCACATGTGTCATTTCTCCCATGCATTTGCAATAAATGTCAATTTAATATATTTTATTGAATTTGTTTTTTTCAGGGATAAAAAAAGAAAACTCACTAAATATGGTTGAAAAATGGACGTTATGCATAGATGTTTCTTGCTATCTCAATCCAGCAAAAGCAGTGATTATATATGCGCTTTGCAATATTGCGACAAGCAAGGTCCTCCAAAGGAAAATGAATATATCGGGAAGAACAACAAACAACGAGGCATATTATATTGAATTGATAGAAGGCTTGGGAACATATATGGAGTATGGATCAAATGGAATTGTATTTTTCACGATTTCCGAACTTTTGTGCAACCATATGAAAGGCGTGTACCAAGTTAAAAAGGAGAGGCTAAAACAACTACATGGAAAAGCAAACAATATTGTTAGCCAATTTCAATTTTTTAGTATAAGACATTGTACAAATGTTAATAAGATGTCTGTTTATCTATTGCGTGGGGAAATACCAATTCCAGATTCATCTATCAAAGATGAATTAATAGATGAATTAGAATTATACGGGGCAATTTCAATTCAAGGTTCATCTCTCAAAGATGAATTAGTTTTGAGACGCTCTTCTTCAAAAATTTAAGATTCATCTCTCAAAGATGAATAAGTGTTGAGACGCTCTCCTTCAAAACTTATTGATGGACATTGTAACATATCTTGGATATGTGTGTGTTTTGTACTTATAAATGCGTCTTTTTTAATGACCATGTGTTTTTTTCAATTATATACCAAGTGTGCTCCCACCATATAAAGTGCAACTTGGTGAACTTCACATTTGCAACAAGTGGTGAACTTCACATTTTTATAAAATTAAAATGTGAGGACTTCAACAATTTTTTGTTTAAATGGAGTTTCACGCTTATTTTTTCAATTATTTACCAAGTGTGCTCCCACCATGTTTTCAATTATATACCAAGGGTTCTCCCACCATGTAAAGCGCAATTTGCTGAACTTAACATTTTTATAAATTTTTTGCTTAAATTGAGTTTCACACATCAATTAGTGCTTTGAACGTTATGTTTTACATCATTTATGTACACTAAATTACATTAATTTTTTGAAATTTATTTTGAATTTATTTTAAATAGTAATTTAAAAATAATTGTAAATGTCCATTGTAGATATATTTACATATATATATCATGGAGGATGAAAGGCGAAGATCAACAGAATCCCATATCTCTACGAGAGAGGGGGATCAGGGATTGAGGGATGTTCATGGTATTCAAATATAATCTTAAATCTCCATACATATAAATACATGTGTGGACATATGGAATTGATTTTTATCAATTTTGTGAGTTAAATTAGTTGTTAATAAGTTTCAATTTTTATTTTTTAGGAGGTATGAGGACAAGGGTGTCTACTCCATCAATGGGGTGTGGCCATGGTTCATGCAATCGCGGTATGGTTCACGCAATTTAGTCACTGAATATGTACATGTATTTATATATATGAATGTATTTTTGAATTGATTATAAATTCATATTTTTTTATGAAGCTTCCCTCTCATCCCATGAGGTTGGTGGTGGTACACATTCCCTTGGAAGGCCATCAATAGGTGTTAGCAAATTGCATGAAGGTGGTGATATGTATTCCCCCAGAGGCCAATAAACAAATGGTCATGTTGGTTCTCAACCAATCGGTGGTCGTTCTAGTTCTCAACAATCTCAGGGTGGGCAAGATGATATCCAACCATATTGAGGTGGCCATCAACTTGAATATTATTTTCATTCAATTTGTACAAATTTGTTTACATGTGTTTTTTTAATATACAAAATTTTATATATTGATGCAGAGGTTAAAAATGTTGCTCCAAATGTTGCTCGAAAAAGACGTAGGAAAAAATGCATCATTCAAGAAGAAGGTTGTACACCAACCACGACTTATCCGTCTAACATTTCCAATATACCTTGGGAATCAAACATGCAGCAATGCACCTTACAAAGGTGTCAAAATCTTCATACAAAATTGAAGAGAGATCTCGTGGCTTTGACTCTCCCTACTAAGAGTCGACAAAACTTGGAAATAGTTACTCACTCTTTAAACAAACTAGTAGATGTGTACCTAAAGCTTGGGCCAACCACTGATACTTTTGTAGAAGTGATGAGAAAAATAAAGGAAACAGTGATGGGTCTCGATACATGGGAGGTTGTTAAACAAAGAGTTACAACAGAAATGGCCAATTCTATGTTAAATTTCAAAGAAGGGTTGAAAAGAAATATGTTGAATGTGCAATATTTCAAGCACCCTTATACAACTCGCTATTTGTATGATAGACACCTTGCGGCCTATGGAAGACTCCAATGGAAAGACGAGGTTTTTCTTTATTTTGAAAAACTATTTTATGCAAAATTATTTTCGCAAATGAAACCCAATTACAATGACCTTCCCTCTTAATTTTTTGGTCCTGGGAAAGGTCAATTGTGAGACCATAGAGGCACTAGGCGTGATGTTGAGTTTCCTCGCCCTAAGCCACTATTGGTTAGTCAACCTCTTCGTGTTGAAACTTTGTGGTCAGAGATGGATGCCACTTCTAAAATTAGTCAAGAAGCAAAGGATGCCATCATTGACAATGTTCTGAGTGGATTGGGTGGAGTCAACGTTTGTCTGAATCAACAAAGAGCACATGATAATGCACGCGCTAATTTTGTGTATTATATAGATGAAGAGATTGACAACATGAGTGTTGAAGATCCCATAACATATGCAAAGAATTGTCGCAATGATTTGCAGGACCTAATTATTCATGAGCAAGATGGCATGGTAATGGTATGTGTTAATGGTTAGGGTGATTATTTTAACACATGTACAATTTGTAATAAATACATATATACATACATTTATTTGTATACATTAATCTAACAAAAATGTATCATTATATGTTAACACCATTTTCAGTTGTCACGCTTGATGAACAAAGAAGATATTAATATCATGGTCGGAGCCCCCGGTTCAAAAAATCAAGATGGGTCTCACCATCAATCACACAATCAAGATGGTTCTCACCATCAAGATATGTTGGCAAATGTTAGTGTTTTTTAAGTGAACATGATGATGTACAATTATTTTTTATCTATTATTATATATATCGAAACATGATGAGATATTTTTTAAATAAATAATTGTGCACACATGTATATATATATATATATATAATAAAATTCTTTAATAGATTCTGATTTAATCGATGTTTTTGGGATGGTGGTACCTTCTTCTTCCTTGGGAGATGTGCCAAATCCACTATCACAAGTATGAACAATTTTTCACTTTTAAATATGTTTTTAAGTTATATATTCCAGCTCAAAAAGTTCCATTAAAAAATGAGATATCTAGATCTTGAGTTATTTTAAATTTTTTGAATTTTAGGTTTTTGGAGATTTTCTTTCCGAGCCACTCTTAGGAGATGTGCCAAATCCACCAACAAAAGTATTCAATTTTTCACTTAAATATATATGTTTTTAAGTTATAAGTTATAAATTGAAGTTCAAAAGTTTTATTATAAATTGAGATCTAGATCTTGAGTTATTTTAAATTTTTTGAATTTTAGGTTTTTAGAGATTTTCTTTTGGAGCCTCTCTTAGGAGATGTGCCAAATCCACCAACACAAGTATTCAATTTTTCACTTAAATATATGTTTTTAAGTTATAAGTTATAAAATGAAGTTCAAAAGTTTTATTATAAATTGAGATCTAGATCTTCAGTTATTCTATACTTTTAAATTTTTTGAATTTTAGGTTCCTAGAGAGGATTTCTTTTCTCCACGGACTCTAGCGATGGAGTGTATGATGGAGATAGGAACATCCACACCATTTCAACCATTTGAACAAGTTATCTAACTTTTTTTTTAATATTATTGAAAATAAGTTTATATATGAATTTTCATTTGAAATTTTTTAATATATATATATATATATACACACTTGTACATGTATATTGTACAGTTTATTGTTGAAGATGTTCCAGTGGGGGAAGTTTTAGTAGACGAGCAACAAATGGAGAGGGAACCTCATGAGGTATTGCATGATTTTTTTTTTATTTTTTTTTTTACATGAAGTTCTATACATTCTCATTCAATTTTAAAACATTAAATTTTAATGTTTGTACACATTGTGTATGTAATTTCCCCATGCTTTGCAAGATAGCTCGAGGATCGTGAATTTGTTGGGAGAGACACTACATCCATCTGTATTTGATGGATGATGCACATGCATGTGCAACATTATATTTTCAATAGATTGAGTCTTAAATTTACTTTTTTATATATATTCTTATCTAGATACAGTCATATATAACTTGATACTTGATACTTGTGAGATACAAATTTTGGACATATTTTATGCAAACTACATTTGGTACATGTAATTTTGATATAATGTTTTGTTTTTATTGGATATTTGAACTACATTTGGCATGTGAAGTAATGTGAAGTAATGTTGTGATCTATAATTTTTTGTTTTTAAAACTCAAGTTTTGGATGGTTGAACTACATTTGGCATGTGAAGTAATCTTGTGCTATAATTTGTTTTGTTTTTAAAACTCAAGTTTTGGATGGTTGAACTACATTTGGCATGTGATTGCACGATATAATGTTTTGTTTTTATTGGATAGTTAAAAAACAATTGGCATGTGAAGTAATGTCGTGATATAATTTTTTTTGTTTTTAAAACTCAAGTTTTGGATGGTTGAACTACATTTGGCATTTGAAGTAATGTTGTGTTATAATTTTTTTTTTTTTTTTTTTTTTTTTAACTCAAGTTTTGGATGGTTGACCTACATTTGGCATGTGATTTCACGATATAATGTTTTTTTTTTATTGGATAGTTAAACTACATCTGGCATGTGAAGTGATGTTGTGATATAATGTTTTGTTTTTAAAGCTCAAGTTTTGGATTGTTGAAGTACATTTGGCATGTGAAGTAATGTTGTGATATAATGTTTTGTTTTTAAAACTCAAGTTTTGGATGGTTGAACTACATTTGGCATGTGATTATGATATAATGTTTTGTTTTTAAAATTCAAGTTGTCGTTTTCCAAACAAAAAAAAGGTTCACATGAATATATGTACATAGAAATGATTTAAGTGCATGTTTGAATATATATGTTAAAACGATTGAAGTAGAATATACATATACATGTGTGTGTGTGTGTGTGTGTGTGTGTATATATATATATAAACAATCATAAGATTCTAGGTCTTGTTAGATGTTTCAAACAATCATAAAATTTTAAAATTGTATTCTATAATGTATATATATCCAGTACGTGCAACATTTTTAATCAATGCACATAGAAAAGCTACTTTTAGTTAATTGCATTCTAGAACATATATATCCAGTACGTGCAGCATTTTTCATCAATGCACATAGAAAATCTACTTTCAGTTAATTGCATTCTAGAACATATATATCCAATACGTGCAACATTTTTCATCAATGCAGATAGAAAAGCTACTTTCAGTTAATTGCATTCTAGAACATATATATCCAGTACTTGCAACATTTTTCATCAATGCAAATAGAAAAGATACTTTCAATTAATTGCATTCTAGAACATATATATCCAGTACGTGAAACATTTTTCATCAATGCACATAGAAAAGCTACTTTAAGTTAATTTCATTCTATAAATATATATCCAATACGTGCAACATTTTTCATCTATGCACATAGAAAATCTACTTTCAGTTAATTGCATTCTAGAACATATATATCCAGTATGTGCAACATTTTTCATCAATGCACATAGAAAAGCTACTTTGAGATAATTGCATTCTAGCACATATATATCCAGTACGTGCAACATTTTCCATCAATGCACATAGAAAAGATACTTTCAATTAATTGCATTCTAGAACATATATATCTAGTACGTGCAACATTTTTCATCAATGCACACAGAAAAGCTGCTTTCAGTTAATTATATTCTAGAGCATATATTATCCAGTACTTGCAACATTTTCATCAATGCACATAGAAAAGCTACTTTCAATTGATACTAGTGTGCATGTACCAAAACAATATACATGCACAAACACTTGCACAGATAACATAACAAGGCAGTTTGATTTTTAGTTGAGTTCTGGAGGTTCTAAAACATGAATCCAAAGAGAGGAAATTGTTGGGAAGTTCAATAAAAAAAATTCTAATGGAATACCATCTTCAATGATCCGTTCATGATCGGATTTTGAAATTTTCCATTTCTTAATTTTCGTTTTTTTCTTTGATTGAACCTCTATCAACTTTATGCGTGCTACACACACCAAGTGACTATATTGACAACTTATGACATCAGGTTTATAGTCTTTAAAGTAAACAAAATCCCCACTTTGATTAGTTTGTCTGAAAAAATAACCTTTCAGTATAATAGACCCTCTATCATATGGAAACCCGTGATCCATATAGTTTTCTAATAATTTCATCTTTCATTTAGTGCAACACATCAAATAATACTTCACAATTTCATTTTGATAGTAGGTGCAATTACAACAAAAACATCTCATGCACAATAAAAAAAACTTATGTAATTAAATTTAGATCATAATTAACATGAAAAATTAACTTTAAAATAATTTTAGTATCTATTTCTAGATCTCTATCATTTCAAAACCATTCAAATGTTACCTTCTCTAAAAATATTAGAAACTTGATCACCATCATATGATATTTTAGTCTCCTCTGATTGCATTTCTTCAAACATTACAACGGACATTTTCCCCTTTGTATTTAGCTCTTTATGTTTCCAATCTTTTACATACATTTTTTTTTCACAAACATCATTGGATTATGTGTTGTCTATGCAAACGTGACAAAAACAAGAATATTTTCTTTTATCCAATGCAAACACATTTGTGGACAACTTTGTTTTAATTGAATGCAATTTTCGAGTCCCTTTTATTGTTTCAACATCATTTCCAATTGATCTATCTACATCTTTGACCCCAATATGCCAAAAAAACCTATATGGAAAATTCAAAGAAGAATGTAAATATGATATCAAAATACCATCAAAGATTTGATCATTGTGATAAATTTACACTGTTTAAAAATGGATATCCAATAAAAAATAAATTGAATGTACCTTTGCACTTCCCTTGATCGGTTAGTCTCATAGCTTAGTGCAACGATGCACTATTGAACAACTTCTCTAGCATCCACAAGTTGGTTTGCAGAGGGTTCATTTGATATCTTTGAAGTGCTCGTTTTATGCATGCCCCTGCACCGTCATGTTCTCCTTTTCCATGACCAGTCTCAAAGAAATTCGAACAATGTTTAATGTAGGTTTTCTTATGAAGACAACACAACCAAAAGAATGATCGTGAAGATTTGAATTGACCTGCACATCCATCTGACCATATCCAATGTTCACTGAATTTTATTCCACGACCTTTCAAGGAGTCATAAATCTTTCCAAAATTGTGTTGTACAAAATATGTAGCATGTGTATGATTGTCACTGATATAAAAGTAATATTCTTTAATAACATGCCGATTTTCACTGGTGATTTCTATATAATCAACATTTTGTTCAACATGTCTATATAGAATATGGACGAGCATGGAGACTTGGTCAGAATGATAATAGTCATTCTGAATTTCTTTTTGTGGAACAAATGTGTAGTTTTCTGCAAAATCAATTACTGACAAAATGGTCCCTGGTGGAAAAAATTCATGGGATTTTTTGAATTGAAAGTCCTGCCATTGATTTCTATGGGAATGCTTGGTGTATTTATAAATTTCTACCTCGAACTTTGTCAAAAATTCTATCACAAAAATTTCTTCTTATTGTAGTTCAATTCTTTTAGCACTATTTGAACCTTGAATCGATGTATGGATATATTCATATCTCTTCCATTTCACATTCATGTTGGAAAATGATTGATAATTTATATCTGTATGATATTTGTTTTGAAATTTATTCACATTTCCACAATCATCGCATTTTTAACCACCAACACATTTCTTTTCATAAAATAATTCATCGCTCTCTCTTCCACATAGAATTTGAGATATGAAATCATGGATAATGGAAGGAGGAGGTGAATCTTTCCAAAATGTTCTACCAAAATTAAGGAATGTGTCATAATATAACTGAAATTCCACATGATAACGACAACAACAAGTGTCGCGTATGGTCATAGGTTTTACATACCATGGCTTTTGTTGCACAAAAGCACTGATTGAGACATCAATTTCATGATTCTCTTCTTTGAACTTGTTGAACAACTCTATCTGAGTGGTGTCCAAGAATTTTTTTTGCATGTGTTTCATACTGATTTCGTGTTATTCTTCTTCGCATCACATCCCTTACATTTAGCAAAACACATGAATTTTTCTTCCAATATTCATATATTGTTTTTTTAACATTTTCTCCAAGTCTATATTTGTATGGTTGCCTACAAATAGCACTCCAACAAGCGAGTTCATCATTTACATCTATTTGCAACCGAAATTTTCAATGTTTGTGCAAAATTTTTCGTGAGGTTTCTAATGTTCTTGCCATAGATTTTACCAAGTGATTTTGCCATATGTATTGCTCTAAGTGCAACTGAAACATTTTTCTGTCTAGATCTTCTAATTGAATATATAGCACTATTTATATTTTGTATCAAATTTTCCTTCATTTTTTTTATCTTTTCTTGATTTTCAAATACCCAATAAAGTCGTAGCTTCTTTTCAATTCCTTAATGATAGGAGACCTTTCAACATTTGGGCTTGAACTGCCACATTTTCCTTTATGAAGTATGTATCAAAATTGTGATTAACACGATATCGTATAACATGGTCAGCTCTTTTATCTCCATATGTGTGAGTGTCAACATTTTCTAACATCTCATCATTGACATTGATTTCATCTGTACATATTCAAATTAATAGTACATAATAAGTTTACATATTCAATAAATAACTAAATTAATAAATATGTATAATTTCAATAATACGTGCATGTGTTCAACATATATATATATATACCTTGTGATTCAATTTCTTCACTTGAATTTCTTTCAACATTTTCACCATCTTCAATCATTTGTTCAATATCTCTTTCACTTTCTCTTTCAAAATTTTGTATCTCATCATCAATGTTTTGAGGAATATCTCTCTCTGTTTACATTGCAAAATATTTTTCAAATTAGTTCATCAAATAAAAATTAAGCTTCACATTTTACACTAGGAAAAATTTAAATATCAAATTCATAATATTTACATTTACATACCTGCTTCAACTTCTAGTTGAGGTTGATTTTCCCTTTCAATATTTGAGAGTGCTTCTCTCTTTCTTTTGCGAGATTCTCTCCCCTGTTCTCTACGTTCCTTAGGGTCTCTTATTCGATTATATTTTCTCATGCAATTCCTTCGATTTCCCATGATAATAGAGTATGAAGTTCAAAAAATTTCCTTCAAAAATTTAGACAAAAACTCAATTAAAAAAAACATCACAAAAGATTTAATTTAAAAAAAAGAACTCATTTTAAAAATTTTGCAAAAAATACATACTTCAATCCAAAACACTTACTTTAAAAAATCCAAGTAAAAAATGTCTTATAAAAATGAAATGAAGCTCAAAAGATTTCCTTCTAAGTCCTACAAAAAAATTTCATTTAAAAAGTTAGACAAAAACTCATTTTAAAATCATTATAAAATATTTACTTCAACCCAAAACATGTACTCTAAAAAAATGTCACTTCAAAAAATACCTCCAAAAAATGTCCATTGAAAATTAAGCCCGACTTCTTAAAAAATGCTACTTTAAAAAATACCTCCAAAAAGCCTCTAAAAAAATCACTTTAAAAAATACCTCCAAAAAATGTCCTTTGAATATTAAGCCTAAAAAGAGTCCTTTCGAAATTAAGTCCAAAAAATGTATTTTGGAAATTAAGTCCAAAAACCTCTAAAAACAAAATGCATCCAAAAAAACGTCCTTTGAAAATTAAGCCCAAAACCTCTAAAAATAATGAAAATTAAGCCCACAACTTCTAAAAACAAAACACCTTAAAAAAAGAACAATAAAAATTAAGCCCGAAACCTCAAAAAAAAAAAAATAACTTCAAAAAAAATGAAGCCCAAAAAACATCCAAAAAAATGTATCACATACCTCCATGAAATTTCCTTCTCCAAGAAATGTCCTTTGAATGCTATGCCAAAAAGAGTCCTTAAACCCAAAAAAATTCCTCTGCAAAATCAGACCAAATGAAGAAATGTGTGAAATTATGTGAAAATAATGAATCTGTTTAAGTCAATTTATATTGCCGCGAAATGTTTTTTTGGAGGGGCTTCGTTGAATTTTCCAGCCAACGTAAAGTTAGTTAGACTTGACGCGTCGACATCTGCAATTATGCAGGGCCGAGCTCTGAACACATTTCTTCAACTTTGGACTTATTAAACTCCATAAAACTTTGTGAATTAACTGTCGGAACCAAGACAAGCATTTGCATAATTCAATCTAATTTCAAGAAATATAACTTTTATGGAATTTCATAAATATTTACTAATTTTAATTAATTTTGTAATAAAACGGGTGCAAACAATTTCTGAAGGTCATTATGATTCACTGAAATCAATTTTCTGTATCTTCCAAAATACATTGTAAAAAAATTTGAAAAAATTATGGTGCATTACATTGGTCTGTCATCTGTAATGGGTAGTTTTTAGATTTTTAGTTTATAACTTATATGTTGAGAAATTTCGTGCATCCCGAAACATATTCAAAATATGCAGTTTTTTCATATTGGATCAGTTCAAAAAATTCTAGTAATTATGATATGCATCAGTTGGTTTCGTAAATATAATGAAAATGAAGTAGACTCTTCCTAGATTGTTGTAACACATTTTGTTTCTCAAAAACACAAAGTTTTCAAAGAATACATCAGCACGTATTAACATGACTTTTTATGAATCCTTTGATAGTTAAAAAAAACACACTCAAAGAAACGCTAAGTTGACATATCAAATGTGTATAAAAAAATTCGAAAAAATAAGTAATAGAAAGCTTATAAAATTTTTGACAAATTTTATTTTTATTGCAAAATGAAATTCTAAACAAAAAAATTGTTTTGGCTTGCAGAAATTTGAAGAACAGAAAAAAATGAAATTTTTTTCTCAAAAAAGGGCAAAATGTGTAACCCAACTTCACATTTTCACTGTGGATGTAGCAATCAACGATATTTGGGGTCCATGAACCACATAGAAAAATATATATATATATATATATATATATGTGTGTGTGTGTGTGTGTGTGTTCAAAATTGTATTTATTGTGTATTCATTCTTGTCATTGAGGAGGAGGAGCAACATGTTGTGTAACCAGCTCCAAAAATAGAAGAAAAGAGATATCAACGCCTTAGAAATAAGCCACTTCGAGGGGGCAACCGCCAATACATTACATAAATGAACAATTCTTGGATGATACAATTTACAAAACCTCCTTTCTATATATAGGAGTCCATGTGGCCATAATGTAATCCTAGTGGCCCACAATGTAATCCTAGCCGACCTAACAATAATAATTTAAGGGCACAATAATAACAAAATGGGGGTTACAAGGGTACAATAATAACAATAAGGGGTTTACACTAACAATAATAAGGGACTATACTAGTGATATAGGGACCTAACATGCCCCTCTCCTTCAAAAAAAGTGGTGTCCTCAACGCTTGAGTAGCTACGGGTGCTTCTGTATAAAATTCTCATCCTCCCATGTAGAATCTTCAGTGGGTAAGTTCTTCCACTTGATGAGATACTCTGAAATTGATCGATTCCGTAGCTGTCGAGTTCTTGTTTCCATGACCACTTCAGGTTCCAATATTATTTTTCCTTCCTCATCGAGTTCTGGAAATATTGTTTGAACTGGAAGATTTTCACCTATAACCTTCTTTAAGCATGAAACATGGAAAACTGGATGTACTCGCGAAGAAGCAGGAAGCTCCAATTTGTATGTCATAGTACCAATCTTTTGCAACACCTTGTAAGGACCATAGTACTTTGGCGATAATTTATTATCCTTCTTAGCTTGCTTGAGGGACATTTGTTTGTATGGTTGTAGCTGTAAAAATACCCAATCTCCTACAACAAAACTTCTCTCGCTGCGATGTTGATCTGCCTGTTGTTTCATTCGATTTTGTGCCAAATTCAGGTTATCCTTTAAGAGTTGGAGAACTTCTTGCTGATGCTCGATGTGATCTTCCATTGCTTGAACCTTCAAATTTTCCCTTAAATATGATGTGATGGATGGTGGATGATATCCATAAAGTGCCATAAATGGGGTCATTTTTGCTGCAGTATGGAAGGAAGTGTTATACCACCATTCAGCAAGAGGTAACCACTTGACCCATTGTGTTTATTTATCAGATACAAAAAAACGAAGATATCCTTCCAAACATTTATTTACTATCTCAGTTTGACCATCAGATTGAGGATGATAAGATGAGCTATGAGCTAATTGAGTACCCAAACAAGCAAATAACTCCGTCCAAAAATTTCCAGTAAAAATGGGATCTCTGTCGCTCACAATAACCCTTGGGCTTCCATGTAGCTTTTGAATTATGTCCATAAATGTAGTAGCAACTGTGCTTGCTTTAAATGGATGAGATAATGCACAAAAGTGTGCATACTTGGTAAGTCTATCAACTACCACCATGATGACACTCTTTCCTTCAGACTTAGGTAAACCTGTGATAAAATCTATTGAAATCTCCTCCCAAAGTTGACTTGGAATGAATAAAGGTTGTAGAAGTCCCGGGGTCTTAATTGTCTCCACTTTATTCTGCTGGAAAACCAAACATTCCGCCACAAACTTTTGAATATTAGATTTAAGGCCATCCCAAAAAAATTCTTTCTTCACCCTGTGGTAAGTTTTTAAAAATTCTGAGTGTCCTCCTAAAGGAGAAGTGTGCAATTCCAAAAGAATCTTTTGTTTTAGTTGGGAATTCTTACAAAGATATAAGCGATCTTTGTACCATAAGGAATCATTTTTCCAACTAAATGTATGAGATGTACTAGGATCTTGCTGCAACTTTTGAATGAGTGTCCATACATCTTTGTCCTTCTTCCATTCGTCTCTTGCTTCAGTGATCCAATCTGGTTGGATAATAGAAATGGCACAAAGCAATGCTTCCACCTCTTCATTCTTTCTTGAGAGTGCATCTGCAACAACATTAAGCTTTCCTTTTTTGTAGATTATTTCAAAATCATAACCCAACATCTTTGTGACCCATTTTTGCTCCTCTTCTGAAAATAGTCTTTGTTCCAAAAAGTGTTTAAGACTATCATGATCAGTTTTTACCTTGAAGTGTCTTCCCATTATGTAAGTTCTCCATTTCTTTAGTGCATGCAGGATTGCTAACATTTCCTTCTCATAAATAGTTTTTTGTAAATACTTTCCTTTGATTGGTCAACTTTCAAAATAAATGGGTCTTCCTTCCTGCATTAAAACAGCACCAATTCCATTTCCTGAGGCATCACATTCCACAATAAAGGTTTTTGTAAAGTCTGGCGTAGCTAAGACCGGTGCTAGGCACATTGCCTTTTTAAGATGTTCAAAGGCCTTAGTTGCTTCAAGAGTCCATGAAAATGCATCTTTCTTCAATAATGTTGTGAGAGGTGCTGCTATTCTCCCATAATTCTTAACAAACTTGTGATAATTCCCTGTTAACCCGAGAAATCCTCGCAACTGCTTTATGGTTGTGGGGACTTTCCGTTCTTTAATGGCTTTAATTTTGTTAGGGTCTACTTTAACACCCTCATGAGATACAATATGACCCAGATATTCCACCTCTTGTACTCCAAAGAAACATTTGGATGTTTTTGCATATAATTGTTTCTCCTGCAATAGTTTGAGCACCCTGTCAACATGTTCAACGTGATCCTTCCAAGACCTGCTGTAGATTAGTATATCATCAAAAAATACTAGAACAAATTTTCTAAGGAAGGGTTTGAAAATGGAATTCATCAACTCTTGAAATGTAGAAGGTGCATTGGTAAGGCCAAAAGGCATGACCAAAAATTCATAATGACCCTCATGAGTTCGAAATGTTGTTTTTGGAATATCTTCAGTCTTCATTCTAATTTGATGATATCCTGAACGAAGATCCAACTTGGTAAAATAAATTTCTCCATGTAAGTCATCCAATAATTCATCAATCACAGGAATGGGAAATTTATCTTTAATGGTGAGCTTATTGAGCTCCCTATAATCCGGACACATTCGCCATGATCCATCCTTCTTGTGTACCAATACTACAAGAGCGGAGAAAGAACCTTGACTAGGTTGAATTATACCCGCCTCTAACATTTCTGCAATCATACGTTCAATTTCGCTCTTTTGGAAGTAAGGATATCTATAAGGCCTGATGTTTGGAGGAACACTTTCTGGAATCAAATGAATAGCATGATCATGATCACGAATAGGTGGGAGTCCTTTGGGAGTTTCAAACACCTTGGAATGATTGTCCAAGACTTGTTGGAGATCTGCAGAAATAGATGATTTTGATGTCGGAACTTCTAGTGAGCATAATTGTGCAATTACGCCTCGTTGTTCCTTCTTTAGAAGCTTTGTCATGACATTAGAGCTTATTATCCTTCCCGGCTTCCCTTCAATACCCCGTAATTCGACTTCCTTTCCTTCTGAAAAAAATTTCAAGAAAAGTTCTTGAAAATTAAAAGCTACCGTCCCCAAAGATTGTAACCATTGTACTCCTAGTACAACATCAAAACCTCCCATAGGAATGGAAAGCATTGGACTAGTCAATACATATTCCCCCATGGTTAGCTTGATATTATGGCATTTTCCAGAGCAATTTATAGTTCCTCCATTTGCAACCATCACTTGACATTCTGGTGCTGGTATAGGAAACAATTTAATTCCTTGGCTACCTTACAATGAATAAAATTATGGGTGCTACCTGAATCAATCAACACTATTACCTTTTTCTTCTTGATATGTCCTTCTATCTTGAGAGTTTGAGGAGTGGTAATTCCTTCCAATGCATTACACGATATGATCAGATTCAGTTCTTCCTCTTCTAGGGCTGGTCCCTGGTGTATATCCTCTTCTTGTTCATTTTCTTCTTCATCTTCACAATCTATGTAAAATAATTTCTTCTCAGCACACTTATGACCTTTAGTATATTTGCTATCACAACTATAGCAAAGCCCTTTTTCTCTCTTTTCCTCCAATTTTTGTGGTGTAAACCTTGTATGTTGTGGAAATATAGGCGTATCAACACTTCCTTCTTTATAGAATTGAGTGGTAGGCTTCCTTTTCGCCATTATTTTACATTAAATTTTTCTTGCCAACCTGAATGCTTTCTCCAACGAATCCGGTTCCAAAATGCGAACTTCATGTTGGATGTTATCCTTTAAAGTGCCTATGAAGAGATCGATCCTGTGTTCCTTTGGAATAGCAGTTACCCTTATATTCAATTTTTGGAACTCCTCAATGTGCTACCCCACTAAACCCTTTTGTTTGAGATTTACCAATTGGCTAAAGAAGGTGTTTCTCTTTGTATCCTCATAATGTGCTGTCATTTCTTCCGTAAAAAATGACCAAGTGACAATTTTTTTACGGGAGCAAAGCCATCGATATCATACAAATTTATTTTGTTCTAAATGTAAAGTTGCAATGCGTACCTTTTGTGTGTTTTGCACATTATGGAGATCAAATAATTGCTCCATCTGTAGTATCCATGTTACAAGATCCTTCCCATCAAACTTCCTCATATCCATTTTTGGAATATGGTGGTTCTTCCCGCCAACATTAGAGTTTATGAAATCACGATTAGAATTTATTTTTTTCTCATCATGATGTTATTTTGCTATCTTTTCACCAATAGGAAACATTTCTTGTATCAACTTTTTCAAACCTTCGATATCTGCTTTTAGATAATTCTTCATGTTTTCCATGTTGTCTTTCATATCATCCATCTTAGCTTCCATGCCATCCATATTAGCTTCCATGCCATCCATCTTGGATTCCATGCCATTCATCTTAGCTTCCATGCCTTTCTTCAAAAATTCCATTTCATTTTTTGTTGCTCTTTGAGAGAGTGAAATTTGTTGCACTTTCTCTTGTAATTTTGATAGATCATGTTGCAATTCTTCATCTTCATGAGTCATAGTAGAGCCTTCTGAAGGCTTAATTGGTGTTGAATTATTTTTACAGGGCATATGTTAGAACCCAATACTGATATCTATTCTACAATATTCCCTTGGAATCAATTCAAATTGATTCTTCAAACAAGACTTATGCAATTCAGAAAACAATACACACATTTTTCTTGATTTTGAGGAGCTCGATATTGAAATTGGATTATCTCTTTGATTACATAACTTAAATATCTGAATTTTGGAATCAATGTAGCCCTTCGAATTATCTTTCGAATGCCACAAGTCTGACCTGATTTTGATTCTTCAAGACAAAGTTGTGTCCAATCTCCCACAATCACCTAATTATGGATTGGTTCAGTAGAGCGAACTTTTACGACTTGCCACATGTCACTGTTTCATCCTTTTTCTCTGAAATTGATATCCAGGAAAATAAGGTCCGTGTACTTGCGACAAATTTTTATGGCACTCCAATCCGATGCCCAGAGGGAGAGTTATTGAACTTTTCCCACGATCACCTCTTTGAGATGAAATTCAGGAGCCTGAAAAAGCACTACCTTCCACATATCATATCTCCAAAAATATTGTGAACCTAGCTCTAAATTTTTTTGATGAATTTCCTCAGGATTATAGCTTCGTACCATATGAATTTCAGATTCTAAACCTTCGTGTAAAAACATTTATAGCACAAATTCCATGATGACCTGTTTAGAAGCCTGAAAAATGACCTAATTTGCACAAATCATATCTCCGAACATATGGTGAACCAAGCTCTGAAATTTTTATACAATATTCCTTATGCTTTCGGCTTCGCACCCTAACAATTTTAGGTTCTGAAACTTCATAGAAAAAATGTTACAGCAACAATTCCACGATGACCTGTTTGGAGCAGCGAAACCCTAGAATCCAAAGCTCTGATACCAAATGTTGTGTAACCAGCTCCAAAAATAGAAGAAAAGAGATATGAACGCCTTAGAAATAAGCCACTTCGAGGGGGCAACCTCCAATACATTACATAAATGAAAAATTTTTGGATGATACAATTTACAAAACCTCCTTTCTATATATAGGAGTCCATGTGGCCATAATGTAATCCTAGTGGGCCACAATGTAATCCTAGCCAACCTAACAATAATAATTTAAGGGAACAATAATAATAAAATGGGGGTTACAAGGGTACAATAATAAAAATAAGGGGGTTGCACTAATAACAATAAGGGACTATACTAGTAATATAGGGACCTAACATCCATAGTAGAAAAAATGTGGTTTCTTGTAGTCATCACTTTTGTAATGCATGTTGGACACATCAGTACTCAAAGGAACATATTTGTTCTATTTTTTTTTCTTAAATTTTACCAGCTCTAATATTAGAAGAATCAGGTATTATATAACCATTTATGATTGTAGATAATGTGGATGCATGATTTAAAATTTTAATTTCTATGATATGTCACACTCCATAAGTGAAATTTAGTTGTTTTAATGGTTATGTATGGATAAATGTTTTAATTTTGTTGAAACTTTTGCAAATAATGTGAGAGTTCATGATTATTCATGCAAAGTAGAATGTGTTGAGAAAAATTTTGAGTGATATTGATCAGGTATTTTGCCAATGATAACATGATTATGTTAATTTTCCAATACTCTATGTTGTAAAAATCACTATAGCGTAATTCTAAACTTAAATTAGCAATCAATTCAATGTTACAATAATCAATTGAAATTTTATGTATAATAGTAAGTTCAATGTACATTAAGATACAATCATAAGGACTATAAAGGGCCACCAAATTTGGTGAAAGACTAGGGAAAAAACCCATAAGGGGAAAAACACTTTAAATTTTTTCTTCTTATTATATTGTTATAAAATGTTCAATATCTAGAGTATAATTATCGAATCATCAAGATGTTAAAAGTAAACAATTTTGACTCATCCAAGAAACCACCCAACAAATATTGAAAATATGAACCAATACTCAGTTTTGATCAATTATTAAAATCTACAATTCTATCTAAGTCAACTATAGCTAAAGCGTTCCTTAACTAGTCAACAAGTTAACAATCAATGCCTTATAAAGAAGCTCCTTAAAAGTTTAACACGCTTGGCCTCAAATTTTGGTAAAATTCATCCCAAAATAGTGAATTAAACTACGTCTAAAGAGAGAAAAGTATGCAGTCAATGTAGGTCAACGTCTGCGGCCAAACACTGCAGTCAACATAGGTGAAATTTCTTAGAAATCTTTAGTTCCTATGATAAAAATGTGGCCTACAAAAATATAATTTCTCCAAGGAATAATGAATTCAAACCATGCAAAAATAACTAAAGTCAACATTGGTCAAATTATGATACACGAAAAAGCCACAATTGAAATTTCAGAGCTACCAAGGACCCTCACATATGTGAAGAAAATAAGTTACCTCATACCTATACAAAAAAATCAAATTTGGAGAGATAAGAATAGAAGTGTTGTTTTGATACCAATGAGGTGTGTCTTACCTTATATTTATATGAGTTGGAGGGTTGCCAATTTTTCTTCTAACATGACCTTAACATTTGTGTCGTTGTTGGTTTTTACATAAAAATTACATTTTTCTGTAACAAAATTGAGTGCTTCAAAGGTAAATTTTGGGTCTCTCTGGATGAGGAAAATTTTCCAATGATTGAAATGTATTCCTAAGATTTGAAATTGGCACTACCTCTTAGCTGAGAAATGTTTGACTTCAAAATATGTCCCATCATAAATTTCTTGTCATTATCAAGTGAAATGTATCTCTTCTCATTTTCTTGTCTTCTTTTCTTGTATACTGACAACTCTCAAACATAAAAGAAGAATAATTTCACATGATAGGGTAGCTCAAGCTAGAACCATCTATCCAATGAAAATAGGAAATATACATATGCTAGGAAAGGATCAAATCCATCCCATTGTTAGATAAAAAATAAAGATGAAACTTGGCATAGAAGGTAATGATCGCATTCATCCTATCATCTACTAAAATTTGGTGAGATCCATCTACTTTCAAGGATCACATCCATGCTATTATATAATAAATAGGAGATACCAAATTTTCCATACAAGGTAGTGATCACAACCATCCCATTGTCTATCAATCTTCCCACATTGAAACTCAAGAGTTGTTGGTGAGAAGTCAGGTCTCGCGGGCAAGACCCAGGTTCAAGAGTTCTGGCCAACAAAGGGGTCCGATGTAGTCTAGGATCACGCCGACATTTTCACCCTACTCTGGAGAGCAGTGAGTCTCACCTGAGGCTTGCCACAACCACATGCAGAAGGGGACGAGATCGATGGCAGGGAACAAAGTCGCAACTCATGATGGACAATGTATCGATTATATAGACAGAGTCATGTACGCAAGAGAACTTAAGAAGCATTCAGATATTAGAAAATAAAATTTTAAACCAGCATAAACACATTACATGCATGTAAAATTCTTATTGAGACAACAACCTTTCATTATATTAATCTCTTGGCCAAGCACATGATTACATAGCATTTTCAGCGATAGCTTACAACTCTGATACAGATGTCTTACGGAACAGAAAGGTAGAATAGAGAATATTAGGAACCACAGAAATGTCATGCATGATTTCCTGCAGTCGCTCTATGCTTCTTCTCCTGTCACGAGCCTCGCAACCTCTGCAGCATTCTCTTCTTTCAGCTGGGTGACTGTTATTTATTCACCCGCTATCGTGACTATCAATTCCTCTGTGTCCTTTCTTCAGCTGCTTCCAGCTTCTCTCCTGTTATCTGTGTGTTCCTCTTTCTGTCTTTTGTTGTGTGTTTTCTTCATCTGTACTTGTGCATGTTCTTTCTTCAGCTATCTCATGCTTCCACGCCACCTTGATAGCTCCGCGACTCCTGGTAGTTGCGAAGCGGTCGCAATTGCCATGTGTCTTCATGCCGCAACTCAAAAGGTTAAAATTCAAAATGTTCTAACCAAGATTTCAAAAACAAGGGCCCCAACAAGCCCTGACCACAGTTCCTTGACTCGTCCCCGAGTCAATCACAAATGACAGTTTCCACCTCCATTGCCCCGCTGGCTCTCGTGCCTTGTTCGGCCTATGTGTCTTCATCTCGTGCCCTTTCCTGTTGTGTGCCTCCAAGCGGCTGTTCAAACAAGGGCCCCAACTCCGGGACCCTGCGGAGCACTATATCTTTAAGCTCGGTGAAGTCTGACACCGCTTGCTGCCATCCCTGCATTAGCAAGTCTGCTTCCTCAGTGATCCTGGTGGCAGCGGCATCCTCTATATTCGTCGGGACAACCCCGAACATCGTGGTAAGCTGGGTCTCGGCCTTTGCAGCTAGCTGTTGTATTGATTTGGCACTAGCTTGAATGGGCGGACGGATTTCCCGAATTATCTGCTTAGCAGTTGCTGAGTTGGCCTCGGTCTGTTGCATTTGAACCTCAAGCTCATCCGACTGGGCATATAGTTGATCTAACTGCGCGGGGTCTACGGTCTCCTGAATTTCCTTGGAAATCTGTTGCAGCTGGGTGGAGATGGGCTGCGTTTTGACAGTGAGGGCGAGTGAACACTCCTGCAAACTTCGCAGGAGGTCGTAAGCCTCGCGCGCTGTGGAGTGAAGGGTCGCCTGCATGTGAGCTGCCTTGGTCTGCTTGGTGGCCACCTGTTCTGAGTATACAATCTGTGGGTCGGGGAGCGCGGGCTGTGCGGCTAACGCCGCTTGAAGTTCCTGATTCTCCCTGCGGAGGCCAGTGAAGGCAGACCGAATGTGGTAAGCCTGGACGGCCACATTTCTCTCCGCTATATCGTCAGGAAGTGGGGCATGGTGAGCCCTTACAGTGGGCCATAGGTCTGAGAACGCTTGAGTGGAAATGGTGACCTGCTCCTGCAGGTAGGTCTTCTCCTTGGTCAGCTGGTCGCGCTGTTCAGTAAGCGCTATGATCTGGTGGTGCTGCTCATCGCACCACTGCTGTAGCTCTGAATGAAGCTGTTCAACCTGCAGGGCCGCCCGCTGAATGAATAGGTACAACTGGGCTATACCCCATATTTCTACGTTGGGGTTGTCGGAAGCGCCCTACTCCAGCATTCGCTCCTGCAGAGGTTGCCCACTGGCCACTGACCTGTTGGAATTCTCAGGAGGGGACACCGGTGTCTGTTGCTGCATTGAGGTGCCCATGTCGGAATCTAGCCGTTCTTGTTGAGTGGTCTGGTTTGTGGCGGGAGGTTCAGCATGCTCAGGCGGAGCCTCGACCGAGTTAGCCCCAACGTTGGCCATTCGGGCAGATATAGTAGAGAAAAAACCCTGGGGTGTGGCCACGTGGTCGACTGGTGGTACCACGGCCTTAGTACTGGAGGTGACTTGAGCCCCGTGGTCTCCTCCAAAGAGTTATTGGATAAGAGGGTTGGATACAGTGGCAAATGAGTTTGATGGAATGGATGAAGTGGCAGGTGGATGGACGGTGGAGGGAGCGGTGTATGGTGTGGAGGAGGTATGGGGGAGGCAAATATTGATGAATTCTGATGGGTCGATCAGGGGTTACTCTGGAATTAATGTCCCTGTGAGTGAAGTGGGTGGCGGATCATCATCAGTAAGGTTCACCACCGGATCAGTGACAGTGGTGCGGGCCCGCTTGGATGGAGGGGGGTCTAATTGATCAGGTCCCGGGCTCGTTTCGCCCATTGGGGTGATGATGGGGCTGGTAGAAGTGAATAATTTGGTAGGGATGGGAGAAGTGAGAGGGGAAGTATGGGACAAAGAAAGCGAATGACTGAGCTGGAATTCATAAAATAAAGGAAACAAAGGGGCACCGCTGGAAATAACTTGGGTCGCCACATTGAGACTTCGTACCTGAGTATTGACGTGTTGGACGAATGGGACCAGTGATTCGGGGAGTTCCTGTGAGGTCCCAGCTGCATCCTGAGAAGGTCCCGCCGCTGCCTGTGAGGGCCCTGCCGCGCCCGTCTCGGCAGGCCGTTGCATCGGCAGCATCCACTCAAAGTTGTACCTGGGGATCTCGTCGCAGATGTGCTTTGTGACCCCCGGCCACGCAGAGACCTCGCGGTGAAAGGTAGCATCGTCCAGCTAGAATTTGAGCGGCGCCATGTGGAAGGTGGCTTCCGGCCTGCAAGTGGGGTGGAGGTAAGTTTTCCTGTGGCTTACCCCGAACCATACCTGCTCACTATAGTCGTCCAACAGATTCCTGGGCACCCGTTTCTGGTTAGCCACCACATCTCTCATTAGCCCGTACCAAGCTTGAAACGCTTCCACATTCACCTGTTTAGTGCTGGGGTCAGAGGACACCTGCCATGGGGTGAATTTCATCGCGAGGGGATGGCTCGCGGTAGTTTCTGCCGGCAGCCGGACAAGAGGAGTGTGCCATTTCCACATGGCAAAAGCTACAATCAGGTAACCATAGATGAAACTAGTGGTGCGCTTATAATTCTCTTCGCATGCTGCAAACAGTTCTTTGAGCACGAAAGAACACCAATTCAGCCTGGTGCCTTGGACACAGTGCTCTGCAATGGAGATGGTATCCAAGGTGCACTCTCCTTTGGTATAGTGTCGCATCGTCTTGCTAGCAATGAGATAGCAAGCAAACCGAATCTCCAGCTTGTTGATCAGATCAATTTTGGCACCTTTCCCCCCTTGGCGAGTGCCATATTTGGCATAGAGGTCTGTATCACCCAACTTTCGTGCGCACGTGGACGATGTCTGACCGGCAGCGGAGACGTCTGCGCCATTCTGGGATAGCCCTGTGAGGCGATGAATGTCTTCAGCGTGAATGGGGATCTCCTCGTTTAGCCACAAGGACCCATTCTGAATTCGACTGAGGAGGAACCAGGTGCATTGCAGGGCCGGTCCTGTAGTCCCAAAGATAAGAAGAGTTCTTAAATTCATCAAGGACGATTGCTGGAGGCCCCTGTACTCTGGTCGCATTCGGTTGGTTGAGATACTGCCTGGTGTGTAGTGATGCTCCATATATGTCTGCCAACGGAGGTAGGGGAATTCGACTGGGTCGGACAGGTTGGCGTCTATCAATGTTGCACTGTGATATTTTCCAACCAGTGACTCTGTTTTGTCGATCTGACTGTCTAACGCCGGTTCAGCAATGGATAGGAGAGCCTTTGGCATTTTGGCACGGCGCTAGTAAACCTGGAGAATTTGCTTGGAGCTTCTGTCTTGGTGTGGTGCATTTTGAGACTTCAACCGCTCTGGTGTCGCTGCAATTTCCAAATTGAATTGGTCTGGCATTCTCATGCTGTTGGTCTCCATGAAAGTTATGTCATCACCTAGCACGAGCGGAGTTGATGAGACCCCATAACGATAATTAATTCCTGCTGGCCTTCTTGCCTATGATAATTGTGCGATCGATCGCATGCCTGTGTGTAATCTGACAGTTGTTGACGGCGGCATGGGGAAATGGGCGGACGCGAGGGCTGAGGGAACTACGGATGACGGCAAATGATTATGGTACGGTTACTTCCTACTTATGGTAATTTATGATGCAAATCTGAGTGATCCTATGGACTGACAAAAAGGACTGACGGAAATGACCTGGACGGATACTGGCATGTGGATGGATCCTACAAGGATGATATGTTGGACGCGCGTCGCCCCGACCACAGTCGGTTGCGGTGCTGCCCCCATAACTGAGCGGTTATTGACAGACTACCTATTAGCGAAAAAGACTCCCTACGCTCATCCCGGTTGTGGGAGAGTTATTCGACTAAGCTACGCTACGGGTGCTCTCGGGTGCGAGAGTTATTGATGAGAAGTGAAAGGTACCTACTCCTGGTAGGGTTTCAGCCGTGTGCCATTCACCCACCCAGGGAGAACTGTACCGTCCAGCTGTGCCAACCAAACGACTCCTGAGTCGCAGATCTCAATGACAAAGTAGGGTCCTAACCAGTGCATCTGGAGCTTGCCGGGAAACTTCTGGAACCGGCTATCATATAAGATAAATTTTCCGCCAACTTGGGAGGCTTTGTTCTTGAGGTGGCGGTCATGCCACGTTTTCTGCCTGGCCTTCTGAACCTTCTGGTGGAATTCCGCTAGGAATCGGGCCTCATCCAGCTTCTGTAGCTCCTGGAGGCATTCCCGAAGTGACTCCTCTTCTGAGAACTGAAGAGATGTAGTGATTAAAAGACTGGGTACAGTGAACTCAGCGGGAATCACAGCTTCCTGGCCATACACCAACTGAAATGGCATCTGATTGGTCAAGCGTTTCACCGTAGTCCGATAGGCCCACAATGCCGCTGGGAGACGCTCATCCCAATTGTCGCGCCGAGGATTGTAAATCTTAGTCAAGCATTTTTCAAGAATTTTGTTAAATGCTTCCACAGTACCATTGGCTTGCGGGTGGTATGGGCTACTTTTGTGATGTTGAATCATAAATGTGTCCAGTAGTGACTTGACCGTGGCATTAATGAAATGCATACCCTGATCGCCGTTGCTTCGTGCATCCAAACCGGCCGTATGATGTGTTCAAAAATGAACCGGCAGCCGTTCGCCGAGTACTATGTACCGCCATCGCTCGCCCCACCGGTGAGGTAATCCATTACGTAATGATGTCGGCCTTGGAGTGTCTGCGACCGCGATGGGACCTAAAAATCGAGCAATGACTTTTTCGAATCCGCCGGCCGAACACATGCATCGGGTGTAGCGGAAGCGGGTGTAGCGGAAGCTCGTCCCGGTGAGAGGGCCTTCCCGTCCGCTGGCAAACATCGCAGCGCTTCACGTAGGCCTTACAAATGAAGATGTACTGTCGGCCACCACAGGCCAGCTTGGAGCACCTTTCTTGCAGTGGGTTTCGCACCCACATGCCCTCCCGCAACACCGCTGTGAAATTCCCACATTACCGCTTCCCGTTCATGGTTAAGAATGCATCTATGCAACACCTCATCGAGGCCCAGTTTGTATAGCTGCCCCGCGATCAATTGGTAGTCGGCTGCCCAGACAACCAGGTGGCGTTTCTGGAGCAGGGTGTAGTGCTGAGGGAATTGTCCTGTGGTCAGATAAGTGGCAATGTCAGCCAAGTAATCCGGTACTGCTTCGACTCGGAAGAGGTCGGCATCCGGCAACTGATCGTCCAACGAGCCTTTGTTCTCTCCCGTCTCCAACCTGGATAAATGATCGGGACCGATATTCAACCTGCCGGGCTTAGCAATCACCTCAAACGTGAATTCTTGGAAAATTAGAAGCCAGCAACAGATCCGTCCTTCCAAAACAGGCTTATTCACCAGATACTTCAATGCATATTGGTCCGTAAAGAATTTGAATTTTCTGCTCAGAAGATAGTGGTGGAACTTCTGGAGGGAGTACACCATCACCAATGCCTCCCACTCAGTCGTGGTGTAATTCTTCTCCACATTCAATAACCTGCGGCTGGCGAAGTAGACGGGGTGGTCAACTGTCGTCTCCCTGGGTTGCGCCAAGACAGCCCCAAGTGCAATACCGGACGCATCGATATGCACATGGAACTGCTTATCCCAGTCGGGATGAACAAGTATGGGCGTCGTCGCCAAATTCCCCTTCAATGTGTCAAGGGCCTTCCTACACTCCTCCGTCCACTGGAATACTTCTGACTTCGGCAACAGTTTCTCCGAAGGGGCTGTAATATTTGCGTAGTTGCGGATAAACCGCCTGTAATATCCTGTGTGCCCGAGCAGTGCGCGCAACTGCTTCACGGTTTCGGGGGCTTCCATGTGAACTATGACCGCAAACTTGGCGGGATCGACACAGAACCCCTGCTTTCACACCACGTGGCCTAAGAGTGTGCCGAATGGAACTGCAAAAATACATTTCTTCAAGTTCAAGGAAATCTGCAACTGACGACACCGGCCGGTTACAATATAAAGGGTGGCTCCGTTTCTTCAACAGTCAGAGTCTAGTCATCCATGTAGACCTCCAGGAACTTGTGAATGTACTCCCGGAAAGCAGCAATTACAATCCGGGAAAACATAGCTGGTGCGTTCTTCAGACCAAATGGCATAACGTGGTATGCGAATGATCCCCACTCAGTGGTGAATGTCATCCTTGCTTTGTCTTCTTCGGCAATGCGCACCTGATGGTAACCCGAAAACCCATCAGTGAAGGAATAGGCTCCGTTTCCCGCAACATGATCTAGAACTTCATCACTGAAAGGAGTGGGAAACGGATCGTGGATGCAGGCATTGTTCAGACTCCGGTAGTCTATGCAGACACGTATCTCCGCTTTGTCCTTCTTGTTCTGAATGACAATGGGACTCACCCACTCTGCTTCTTCTACTGGAAAGATAAGACCTCCAGCCAGCATCTTGTCGATCTCCATCTTGACCTTTTCTTTGATACGTGGGTTCAGCTGGTAGGGTCGGTGCTTCACCGGCCTGGACCCTGGTTTCAGCACGATGCGAATTTCGCCCAGGTCCCCCTTGATCCCCTTTAATTTTGCAACCAAGGACGGGAACAAGTCTTCGTATTCCCGGAGGAGCCTGAAAATTTCTTTTGTCATTTCCTTGTCCCGGTAATCTCCCACCGTTGCCAGCTTGGGTTTCTCGTCTATTCCAATGTTTAGCTTCTTCGTCTTTAGTGGCTGTAAATGGACTCCTTCAGTCGTCAGCTCTTCACTGATGTTCCGCTCGCCTTCCTTTTCGTCAAAATAGAGATGCCTGAGGTCCTCCGCACTCCCCGTAGGGCCTGAGACTCCTGCGCCATCTCCCCTTCGAACAAGAAGCATCGAACAAAATTGTCCATGAATTCCTGCTAAGAGCGGGTTCCCCGTTTCCGCTCTTCCTCCAGGTACCAGGCCTGGGGAATTGTATCCAGGGAGTGGATAAACCTGTGGACCCACAGCTCTTCAGGGTACCTAGTGCGACGCCATTGCTCCTCACAGGCCCGCAAATGGTGTCGCGGGTCGGAATTTTCGTGATACTTAAGCATACTGTGAGGTCCTTCATCCTCTTTAAAGCGTGCCCGCAGAGCATCCACCACGCAATCCCATCGCAACAGAGTGTTGCGGTGATTTTTCCACCACCGAGCCAATGTGGATTGCAAGGCCACATCCAAAAGTGGCATCCGGCTTTCGATTGGGACCATGTCTTCCACCTTGGTAATAAAAGTATTGACAGCTTGCATGTTTGACAGGGTGGGATATCCGCGAACCTCAGTCCCCACCCACCAGACTTGGGCAATGGTAGCACATTCTGCGTGGTGATCTCATACCCCCCTTGCTGCCAGTCTTCCCACGCGAGTTCAGATCCGAGCTCCGAGCTCTGCACACTCTGCCAACTGACAGAGCCAGTCGCGGTCGGGTTAATATAGTCGTCCTGCTTTCCTGCAGTCATCTGATAAAGGTGTTCCATCATCTGAGCATCCTCCCGATTATCCACTGTTTCCGTATATCGCGGGCCCTGATACGGGTCAAGGGGCTGGGTGACCCATACCTCCCCATCCTCAAAAATCATCAGCTCCTTTTTAAGGTCGATGATGGCGTAATTTTCGAAAGCCCAGTCAATGCCTAGTAAGGCAGGATAAGGAACCTTGTCGCCCATGATATCAATAACCTCAAAATCGGTGTATGTCTTCACCCCCGCAATGTCGACCTCGACACCCTCGAGCCGGTCGATTGGCAGAATACAGTACTGGTTCGCCATCCTGAGTTGGATTGGCGAGTAGGCCAGCCGTGGCCTTCCAAGGGCCTCCCACGTCTTTCGTGGCAGAATGTTGACGTCGGACCCCAAATCTAGCATGGTATCGCTGATTTGGAATCCTGCAACCTGCGTGTTAAGTCGTAATTCTTTGCCTGTTCGTTGATTGTTCCGGTTGACACGCTGCACGTATTGAGGGCTAGCGTTCACCGGATCCCTAAGTCCTGTACGCCCCTGTAATGCTCCTTCCAAAGCATGCTTAAGCTGCTGCCGCAGCGCAGCATTGTCAACAATCTTGAGGAATAGCTGGAGCCAGTCCTCGATCACAGTACCTGTGGCGCTCTGCGCCCCAGATTCTAGCAGCACGGGCTCCTCCAGACCTCCCGCGTCCCGCAGCTGAGCGAACGCCTCAACTGCCTCCTGGAAATACTTCTTCTAGGCTTCAGGCCTGATTAACATCTTCGGGGATGCTGGCCGAACCACTCATGTTGGCTCCTTCCCGTGGGCATCCTCCCCAGTTTTCTTCTCACCCCTCGTCACGATCGCGACGTTCTGCATGTCTGGGGTCGCAGTCCCTCACGGCTCTGAATTTATCAGATTCGCGCTCCCCTCTGCCTCGCCCATTCTTCCCACTTCTTGATGAGCTCCGGACAGTCCTCTGTGGCGTGGGCGTTTACCTGGCACTGGGAACACCAGGGTCGTCGCGGAAGGGGACATTCTCGAACCACGTGACCCTCCTGGTCACATTTGTAACATTTCACCGGACCGCGTCCGCCTGTGCGGCCTCCCCGCATGCCATCGCCTCTCCCCCTTGGGGCGTCGTTCACTCTGTAGGAGGGATGATCCAATTGATCCGCAAGTGCGTCGAGCGCCTTGCACTGCTCAGTGTTGTGAGTCGTAGAAACACAAAATTCCCAGTACACATTGTTTGGGACCGTGGAGTACTTCTGTAGTATCGGGCACATCCGAGGAGGATGCCCCAGCGTCCGGCAAATCTCGCAGTACCCTGTGGTGGAGGAACCCGGTTGAGGTGGGAACCCCGTGTAAGGCTGTTGTGGCTGGTAGACCCCCTGCGGATTCATTTCCACGCCACCACCAGGTGGTGGACCCCCCTGGATTGCCGCAACCGAGGGTCCTACCCCTACGCCACGCAACCGGGGACTCTCGGTTGCGACGTGGCCCTCGACCAGGCAATGAGTGCACCAAAAATTCGGCCGCGCTGGTCTTACTGGCTGGAGCTCCTTGAGATTCTCAGTCAAGCTGGCGATCTGGTGTTGCAACCCTATCAAAGAAGGATCTTGCGGGGCCGCCCCCCCCCAGTATTCCTGGGGGTAGCCCACCATGGCTTCAATCTTCATGGCTTGCTCCAAGGCGTCCTGCAGATTATCAATCTTCTGTTGAGTGAGAGGGGTTCGTGTCAAGGGAAGTAGAGCCTTGATGAACCAGTCCCTCTGGTGGTTTGGATCGATCGGGTAGCTAAGTTTCCCGATCACATCCTTGAATTGCCGCATCAACTCCCACGCGGTCTCACCTTCCTTCTGCTTAATTTCCCACAGCTCGGACAGGCCCTGCTGGTCTGTCTGGGGAAGCTTGAATTCGCGGACAAAATCTCGCTTTACGTCCGCAATTACGAGGTTAGGATGAGCCTCAGACCACTTGATAAACCATCGCAGAGCCCTCTCTCTGAGCGTGGTTTAGAACTCTATTAACTTCCCTACATCTGGCGTCTGCCGATCCCTCCAGATGGCTTCGCACATATACCAGTGTTTCTCTACGTCATCATTTCCCCGGCCAGAGAACTCTGGATACCGGGTGAAAGACCCAGCCATGTGTACTTGCAGAGTATTGACCAGGATAAATCCTCCAGGTCCTGGTTGCATAACAGTTCCCCTAGGGAATACAACACTACTAGTAACGCTGCTATTACCGGACGTTACTGACGCTGATGAACTACTGTATGACTGACTCAATGCTTGTAACTGAATGAAAATATTACTTAAAGGTTGATACAGTACCAGGGGAAGGTAGGGATCCTGGCCATGTAGAATGTGGGAAGTAGGGCTGCTTGGAGGGGTGAGTGTCGTCTGCTCTTGAAAAATCCGCTGCATCATACCGTGCCATTCGTCATCGGAACTCTCTTCGGGCTGCATCTTTCCATCGTCTTCGTTAGTCACCATCTCTCTTCCTCGCGTCGGTGGGCTCCCATGCACCCGCCGCACTTCCACCGCTCTCCCGTATTCTTCCCGGGTATCCAAATCCATAATTCCTATCCTCTGAGGTGCCTCCTTCTGGTTCTTCCTTGCCGCTTCCCGTCGGTTTAAATCCTGCATCACCCTTTTTCGCCACCTATCGGTGATCTACACCCGCCGATGTGCACGTCACTCCCTCAACTTGCGTGCGGCCTCAACATCCATTCCCCGCTTCCCGCTTTCACATTCTACGTAGCATCTGTCCCTTCTCCCTTCCCCCAGCACGGGTGGTTTACGCTTCCATACTCGTTTTGTGGAATTCAATCAACCCTTCATCCACCATCAGAGCTTTAATCCACAGCGGAATCTCCTTAAGCAGCTTCCCTCTTAGCCCTGAGTGGAAGACAGCCTCGGCCTTCGAGAAGGATTGATAGCACTCAGCAGAAAACTCCACAGTGTATCCTTCCAACGTAGTCCTTACCCAAAAATCCACCGCGCGGGTTAGTTCAGTGTCCACCCGATGCAGCGCTACCAGATCTTCGTGCGCCCACCTGCGGTTTATCTTCCGCAAGCCCTCTCGAGGCACCGTCACTCGTAATCTCCGCAACCAATTGTAAAGGTCGGTAGGGAACCTTCCCCCAGAAAATTTCGTACGTATCACTAGCTGCGTCAGAGAAAAGGATGAGCTCCTTAATCGCCGCCTTCTTTTGCTTGGTCAGCTCTGCTTGCTGAGCAATGAACTGGTCGAGATGATTATCCCACCATCGCCGTATCTCTCCTTCCAAAATCCTCGATACCATGATCGAGTTCCCCTCAGAACATGTAGGTCCCAGAAACAGAACCATTTGTTGGCGAGAAGTCAGGTCTCGCAGACAAGACCCAGGTTCAGGAGTTGTGGCCAACAAAGGGGTCCGATGTAGTCTAGGATCACGCCGGCATTTTCACCCTACTCCGGAGAGCAGTGAGTCTCACCCGAGGCGTGCCGCAACCACATGCAGAATGGGATGAGATCAATGGCAAGGAACAGAGTCGCAACTCATGATGGACAATGCATCGATTATATAAACAGAGTCATGTACGCAAGAGCACTTAAGAAGCATTCAGACATTAGCAAATAAAATTTTAAACCAGCATAAACACATTACATTGCGTAAACTTCTTGTGAGAGAACAACCTTTCATTATAATCAATATTAATCTCTTGTGGCTTACATGATTACATAACATTTTGTGATAACTACAAGCTCCCGATCTGATGTCTTCACGAAAGACGAAGGTAGAATAGAAGATTAGGAACCACCGAAATGTCATGCACTGATTTCAGCAGTGGCCTTCTTCTCTTATCTGAAGAGAGCCTTGCAACCTCACTCCTCTTTCAAAGTAAGGTGTTGTTATTATTCACCTATCATGACTATGGAGTTCATATTGTCTTTCTTAATTTGCTTCAGCTTCTCTCTGATTATCTATTGTATTCCTTCTGTCTTAAACATTGTGTTTCTTCTATGCAATACTTGTGTGTTCTTTCTTGACTATCTCCTTTGCTTAGTACCTTGATAGCTGTGACTCCGGAGTAGTTCGCGACAGTTAACGATTGCCATATGTCTTCAATACACCAACTCAAAAGGTCAAATTCAAAATGTACAACCAAGGGCACAAAAACAAAGGACTGAAATTGAGTTATGTGGCATCCCTCTATACTTAGTGAGATACCGCCTTGTACAAGGATCACACCATCTCAAGTAATTTCAAACCATTAGCTAGATGGGGAGGAAATTCGAACCTGCTGTGGTGGGACATATAGGTATACTATATCAAATCTGATGGAGATAACTATATTTCATAAATGACAAGGATTGGTTTACATTATGGTTACAATAGTAAAGGAATAATTTCCCTTTAGAGGGTAGATTCTATAATCTCTTTCAAGTCCATAAATAAGAATTCTGACAATTACTTGCCCATTATGATGTTGGACCAAGGGTAAGAATAACTCGGTGTCAGTGGTAACATACCCGAGTGTCACATCCATGAGACAGTTCTCTCGGCCGACCCAGGCATGCCTTTCAATAAATGACAGTAGTATATTTTGCTCTACTTGTCTATCGATATGTATGGAGTCTTACAATCTCCTGCCATGTCTCGAATTTAGTGAGAATTTTGATATCTATATGCTTAGACTTGTCATAGGCTATAGTTAATAAATCAAATGCTTCTCTTGTTGTTACCAATATCATTGTAATATCTAGGATGTATAAAATAACCTCGAAAGATGTTTCTCAATAAAAATGCCTCACATCTATTCATGCTAGCAACAATATATGATTCTCAGTCTGTAGGCTTTCCCAGATTTTATTTCCTTCTCATCCTAGATATCAAAGAAAACCCCAAGCTAAAGTCACACCATGAAGTTCTCTTCCTATCAATAATTTTTTTGGCCCAGCTCCAATCTCAGTGCTTATCCATGTAGTTGTACACATATCTAGTAGTGTATCTCAAACCAATGTTACTGTTTCCAATACAAATATCTCAATTCATTTATTGAACATTTCATGGACTCGGTCAATCGGGTGACATGGTGAAGTTACTATAAAGCATACATGAATATGGGTATAAACAAGGAAAATAAATGCCACAAACAATTATCGATACTTGGATAGTTGTTGATCAGATCGAAAATCCCAGCAAAGTTTCTTAAAATCCATTTCCATTATTGTGGCGAATGATTTGACACTACGTCAAATAACAACAACTGTGACTGCCATTGTGAAGAGAAACCTTCTAGATATTCCAAACTATAATTAGGAGAAGTAATACGCTCTTTGAAAAATTGGATAAATATTTCGAACTCAAGCGAAAAGCTCTACCATTTTTCCCAGACATCCTTAGTCTGTATACTATCAATGTACCATTGCTTTTATATGAGCCAAATAACAGACATGTTGCCAACATGACGAAGTAGAGGTTAAGTGCATTCTTCTTGTGATTTGGCTTCTGCTGCAACACAGTATGAACATACTAAAATATAGCGTCTTGAATTACAACCATATTATTTACTTATTATTTATAAACGCAACAACCATTTTATTCTTATTCATAGCTTCTCAATTTAAACTTATTTCAGTATGCCATGAAGGAATACCATCTTTACATCCATCTCCCATTGAGATTGATCTTGACTATTAAGAAAGGAAATTATCAATCTAATGGTTGTGCTTGAAATGAGAGAATATATATCATTACAATTTTCTCCCTCTTTTTGGGAACCCTCTAGGGCCATCAACATACCTTATACTTTTAATGAGTAGTTGGTTCATAAATTTTGCTCAAAATTCAATTGCAGTTGATTGAAAATAGGATGGTTGCATAGACCTTGTATTCTCAGTTATATAGCGACATGAATGGTTCAAAAAATTAATGTGCATGGGGAAGTATAAGCATTTCTGATCGAAATGAAAATGGGATTAGGGTACAGCAGTTTCTTTGGATACACGGTCAGTAGGGTGGAAGTACAAGTATGGAAATGGGAATAGTTCCCCAGGAATATTCTCTTTCATGGGAACAACTGGGGTGAAAATTAGATTGCAATTTTTATTGGTCGTGGTTGTGTGTTTTGGTTGAAGGTCTCATTATCGAGAGGTGACATGTGGCCGGCCATGGAGGCCGCCCGTGTCGAAATGGCATATTAAAATTTGTGGCAGTTACAGCGGGGCTCGACCCTACGACCTTGAACACGGCATGCACATGCCACCCACTATGACTACAATTATTTCTTAACCATCATAGTAGTTGGGTTTTATTTCAAGTTGTCACATTTGGCTTTTTATGGGTTGAGACCTTGATGGTCCCAACCCATGATAATCTATGGGCAGTGCTGTTGCCATCAAATGGCAAAACCCAATAGTTATTGACCTCTGGATTAAAATCTCACAACGGTTGCGTTTGCATGTCATACAATGATTAATCTGTAGCAGTCGGCCCAACCAACTGTCAACCCAGTTCAACAGCAGGGTTGCTTGAAGCCCTCTGAATGGTTGATTCCACGGTTTTCGGGGTTATCATGTAGTTGCCCCAATACTGACATAATTACAGTTTATTGAGGTTGTTTTGGCCAATGCACCCAAAAGTGAAAGTTCTTAATTTAGCTCTAGATATGTAGGTTCTCACTTTTAGTGGTGTTTTTCTAGGTGTAAGTTTGGAAGAATTAGGAGACTCCATTTGTACATTATGAGTGAATGAAGAGTCATTTTGACTAGATAGAACATTCAGGAGGCATTAGTGGAAGCAAAACAACCATTAGAGGCTTGAAGCTACATGTATTTTGAAAATTTTGAGCATAGTGAAAGATGGACATCACAAATGCTTAGCCTAGGAGGTGTTTCATATCTTGTCTACTATTTATATTCTATGGGTGACTTATTTCTGTTTGAATACTTGTTCAATGTCATTTAATCTTGTTTCTGCTTCTAATTCACCTAAAATCATGTACAATTCCTTAGTTAAATTCCTCGATCCTTAGAAAACTAACGAGACAAGTATGCACATGTTTATAAAGGCGAAAAATACACTTATCACAAAATCATCTGAATATTTAGGATCATATTGGTATCGGAGCTACAATTTATTCTCGGGTGTTGTTTTGTAAGGACATTTTAATTGTTTCAGTTTGGAGTATTTTAGGCTCAGTCTCTCAAGATAGGAGAAGGAAGACGGTGGGAGAGAAGGTCTCAGTAATATCCAAAGCACATGGAGAAGTATTTCACAATCTCCATCTTGGTTACTATCCTAAGAAATGACTTACAGAGTATACATATGAGGAAATCCATGAAGTTGATCCCAAAGAGGAAGAAAAGAGTGTTGAAATCATTTGCCAAACTTGAAGGGATGAGTTAAGATCTTTAATAAGAAAAATAAACAGCAGTTAGAGGAAGAGGATCCAAACAGGAAGGACAAGGATCTTAGGAGTCGAAAGATGAAGCTAAGTCAAAGAAGGGAGATGGAGGAAATGGAGACGTGACCATGTCCTCACCCTCATCATTATCCTCGCTGCACTGGTACATCTTCTACAAGTCAAAGAACTGCGTACCGTCTGGCCATCCCCGCGCAGCAAGGTTGCACAACAGCATTGAAACAACCTGCCGACGGTATGCAATGGAAGTGGTTGCCAGCTCTGGATATTGATCATCGCCAAAATCGATCAGCGGAAGGCAAAATAATCGACCGTTCTGGATTCGCTGATCCCGACCGTCTGGCGAAACGCCAATGAGGGCTTTAATACGCTGGTGCGCTAAAGTCGCCGTTCTCTAAAGAAAACGACCCGACATGGATGGTGCCGGTCAGATGTATTGCTCAGTCTGGTGCATTGCAACCGCTGACTGGCACTGAAAGAATGGGACTGGAAAACTCTGAAGCGGGCAATTACAACCGCCAGAAGGTGCGCAACAACATGGATTATTTGTGGGTTGAGCTGGGTATTACTGTCGGTCGAAGACAGCCGCCGATGAACGTCTGGCCGCTGCCATTGCTGAAGGCTCTCGCCATGTTCCCGGTGAGTTTGTCAATCAGGAACCTGAAGGCGAATGCAGTCTGGTGAACCGTAAAATATTGAAGTTGGGGATCTCTCAACCGGCGACGATCAGTCTGATAACACTGTGGTGTAATCCACATGGATCTGCCGACGGGGAGATCCTGCGCGGATCTCCCTCCAGCCATGGACAAAACCACTGGCAGCCTTTATCGTCAGGTCTGGAGAAGCCTTTCTCGTCTGGGCGTTATTTGTCTGGTCGGTTTGACTCAATGACCGGTCACTCTTCAGGGTTAAGACACTCAGAGGACGCTGACATCAGCTCGTTCATGGGATCCGGGATTTCACTGGCGCGGCTTCTGGAAACAGCCTCGGGATCGATGAGCAGGTATGGTGGGCTGGCTAAAGCGCCGATGACGGCAAAACAGCTCTATATTGAGATGTGTTGAGGAAGGGGTGGGATATAATGAAGCCTTTGGCGGGGATATCTCGATGAACAATGCCGGGTAATATCTTCGACGCCAACCATTATGACGCTTTTTCTCTTCTTTCTTAATATTAGGATCTTTCAGCCTTCGTATGATTATTTTGATGCGCTGCATAAAATCTTGAAGCCGTTGTGCTCAGGTGCGTATACAATTTTGATGGTCGCCAGTTGACGGCAAAGTGATGTTCTTCTCTTTCGGTATTGTTTTGCTCGACTGTACAGACGACATGTTCTGTCGACGTGTTCTTTTTGTTGCCAGGTTGCCACATGTGCTCTTGCCATTCATCAGCAGCGATAAAGCGGGAAAACAGTATTCTCATTAACGAACATTGAGATATTGATCCGCCACTACCTGTTGTTTACGGCATCCTCAAACGCCAGCCCGGTAAGATGGACGTCGCGCAAATCGCCTCTTCTTTAATGACCTCTCGCCATATTCACATTGCCAGGCGCGCAGAATCTCTCTCAACCAGTTCCTTCCAGTTTACCATTCTGTTGGTGGATAACCAATGGCCTTTATCGCTGGCGTAATGAAGTCCGGTAAACCAGCGTCCCGTAATATGGGATAAGTGATAATCGCCAGGACTTCGATTATCCGCCAGGTATCGCCATCCAGTGATTGAATCACCTTGACCTGAAATCAGCAAATCCTGCCGATGGTGGAGATGCGTATCTGAACAAACAGCAATCTGTAAAAGACTGCGTTAACGGTAATACCTTAATCTCAACCATTGGGCTGTGATGAAAGAGTGGAATTCCTGCCGGAACATCGCAGCCTTTCTCCAGCTCTGATTCACTGGAAACCGGGCATTTCCAGCAACGATCGCGTTGATAATGCTGGATTCTGGCAATAAAGGAAGAGGAAGATGTTTCTTTATTGTGCAACTGGTCTGTTCACCACCAGATATATGGTGGATGAAATAGTGCATACTACGAACGCGTTTGTCTATCTCTGAATGCTTGGAGAGGTGCATCATAGTTGTGTAAAAAGAATCACCAGGATATAACCAGCACCGAGCCTCCATGACCTGCATCAGCATAATCCATGGCATTTGAGTGGCCCATGAAACCCATCATAAATAATTTTACTCTGGAAGACACATACAAATGGCAAGCGTGCGAAAATATAATCATATAGGTGCATCCTGATATTAGAAAGACAAGTTCCTCCATATACCTTGTTTTCAATTAGTGAGATGACTCATGGATGATCCCCTCTGCTGATAGGCGATGAGGAGGTATGAATGATGGCTCTTCCCAAGAGCTATGTTCTCCTTATCTAACAAACAAATCAATACCTTGCTTCATATGGTACCTCTTCCTTGAAACCTTCCCACATGTAGATGTAAGATAGTAATGACCATGCTCCTAATGAAACCGTTGGTTTGGCAGGATATCTCATAGGTTGCATTCTTTGTTCTCCTTATTAAAACACGGATATAATAAATAGATATATTCATGGAAGTAATGATTATCACTACATACCTCTAAATCATTGCAATACATTATTAACCTCACGCTGAAAATCTCATTGAGTATTCACTCGTAGGTTAAATCCCAATAAGGTCTAGGCTCCCAAAATGACGGTGTTGCCCGATTAAATCGACATGCATCATATCATGGCTCTCCTCTTTGACATGCTTGATGTCTTAATCACATCTTGGCATCATGGCTCTTCCTTTGCTACCTCATTTACTGTTGATCTTGCTTAAGAAAGATTGAAGCTAGGATGGAAATCAACTTCCCCTTGGAAATTCCTTGTCTTCAATACTACAATTTAGCCCATGCATGCAAAGTCTTAACATCCTCCTTTTCTTCTTTTTTTGAAATCTTTGTGAATAAAAAATTACAAATTATTACAGATATGGATTACTTATATTATCTTCTTATCGGAAACTACGGTTTTCTCCTTAGTCAAGCGTAGATAGCGGGTGGGAGATAGCAGATTTACACATACTAAATTTCTTTACCTCTCTTCTAAATTCATGAAGATTCTCCGCGTTGTGTTAGCTTTTCCCGAGAGGCTCCTTCCTTAGCCAAGTATGCAAATGTTATAGTTGAGAGAACAATTTAGTTTCACTCCCGATCAGAGGTGCCCGGGGTTGCTCTTGTTGTATGCATTATCATCTCCTACCTTCCCTTCCTCCTCTTAAATAGTTGAAGTTTCTCATCATCGATAAGAGACCTCGGATCTTGGTATTTTATTGGAGGAACCATGCAACTATCTTGAGAAGAAAGCCCTTCATCAAATGGATATATTGCCTTTGTAAGTATGTTGCTTCCACCCTCTTATGGTTTTGGAGAATGGAGTTGGATCTATAGATCCTTCCAACTCATATAAGGTGCGACATTATAGTTTGATAGACAATAAAAATTCTGCACTGAAGTCTCTTAGACAAACACTAATATTTCGATAAAATTTGCATAAATACGTGTATTTGGATACTAGGAAAATACTCAACAACCACCAAATATGCTTTACCTTCAAAATGTAGCTGCTGCTGATATTCATTCTAAAGGCAGATATTGTACTTTTCGAGATTTCTTGCTCCTCCACCCAAACCTAAGCATTTAGGTGATCCATCAAAAGCGGTGAAGAGAATCTACCCACACCAGACACTTCCCTTTGTGCTTCTATCCTCCTTTGATCTTGGAACCTTGAATTTAGTAAAATATTTGAAAACTCCTTATATTGGGCTCACTGTCTGGTAATACTCTCCAAGAGTCTCCTTCTTGGGAGCACAACTCTTCTTCTATACTGAAAATCAGAAAGCAGAGTGTGAAGATTTGTTGATATGGCTGAGTGCACATATCCATGAGATGGGAGATTCAGCTTTAGATCCTTATATGAATCTTGTAGATATTTTTGAGGGATCTTCCTAATTTTCCTCCTCATTGCTTGGTCTTTCTAATACCTTGCAGGCTTGGGATAGAAGTTTTGAACCTATTTTCTCCCGAAAACAAAGGGTTTCTAGGACTCTCTTGCGGATCTCCTCCTCCCCATGAAGACTCCACGCAATGCTTGAAGGTCACAGAGGCAGGCAGAAAATTTTTCCTACGATACCCTTTATAATATCCAAAATAAGGATTACCTTTGCAAGCTGCTAAAATACCTGCTAAAATTTTGTGCATTGAAATGAGTTTACAACTCTTGGATCCATATCAGCTCATCTAAGATCCTAAATCCAAGGAGAAAAATAAATCAAACTAGATTAGGTTAGCAGATCTCCACAGCTAAGATGTAACCTAAAAAGCACTTAGTAAGGAAGGGTTGTAGCTATATGCCAAAGGACTACTTTAGAAATAACAGGATTTTATCAAAGAAAGCGAAGAAGTGGTAGATATGAGTTGAGATGAGATGTATAACAGATGATTTACATTCAGTCCATACATTGTACAGAGAAGAGATAAGACCCAAATACGGAAAAACTCTCGAAATGAATTCACTTTCTGACCAAAGGAGAAGTCTTCATAAACTCAACGGAGTTATTTTATTGAAATTTGAAGTAGCGAGTATATTATATCTCAGATCTAGAATATATTTACGTAGGCTATAGATGCGATCTGAATACGTGTACGGAAGAGCTCATCATACATTCCACGTGGGTTTGTACAATCATGACAGAATAGATCTGAGATCTAGAGTTATATATTTGTAAAATTATTTAAAATTCTTGATTCATATAATAGAATATGAATCAAATCTGAAAAAAAAAGCATGGGTTGGTGGCCAATCAGATCTTCAGTGGAGAGGTCCAAAGATCTCTCAATATGTAGACAAGACCTTTTAGCCTTGCAAATGACGTTCTGATCTTTTTCTGTTCTGAGGAACAGTTTGGCACGATGGCAAAGTCGGGATCTGATAATCTGACTATCAACTCTTCAGGAGGTTAAAGTCACACTCTTTTGAGAAGACACACTAATATCATCTAGATGCGAGCAAATCTAGGATTTACACTTGTACAACTCTGAACAACCCAATCCTCAATAGTATGAGTGTTTTAGGTGTAAGGTGAAGCCCAAGCACGATAGTAGTTGAATAAAAAATACTCCTCGAGCTCAAGGAAGGAGGTGGGATCTAAACGAAAATACGATGAGGGATGTCTTAGCAAACAGCCTACCTTTAGAAAATAGCTCTTCATGACATGGTGTATAACATCTTCCTTTTATGATATTGGAATAATTTGTCAAACCTAAACTAGCATTATTTTAGCCTCTTTCACATGTATAACCTCCATCTAGAGCTGCGATGTGCCGAGGAGGTTCAATGCATCTAGACTACCTGTGTGGATATGGTCATGGTTGACTGTTCAGTGAATAACCTCTTTCCTCAGAAGTGTGTTTTATAAATTATAAGATTTAACCATGTTGACATTTGGAATAGTTTATTTTGTTATTTTTAGGAGTTTACATATCCTCCTTTACATTTTATTCATCGACATGAAATGCAAAACAAAACGGAAAAAAATAAAATATTCCCATTGACATTGAGATATACATAAAAAATTTTCTTTAAAACTTTATGTTAAGTTTGAGTTGCCAATGTTTAATGTTGAAGTCAATGAATAAATATTAGTGACTGGATTAGTAATGAGTCCGTTTTAGAATCAAACATAAGATGATGAACACAAAATCCAATTAGCTACATTATCAGAAGGTGCAACACTTGTATTTGAGTGAAACCAAGACAAGAAGGAGATAAAGAAGCAAATATTATTTCATCATGGTCATAACATTCTTGCTATAAAACAACAGACGCCGGTAGCTCATATCAAAAAAAGCCATAATGAAATGGCAAGCTGGAAACGTTGAGAGGACAAAGTATCTGAGATAAACCTAAAATTTAGGAGAGACTCTCTTATTAGGTAGATATGCAATGCCAAGATACTTTTCTCAAATTACCTTAGGAGTCTACCTTTAAAACATACTATTCTCATGTTTAACCCCACCGAATACTATATGAAGTATGTTCAGACCACACATCTAAAGTTAGAAACATTTCTAGAAGAGGAACAGAAAAACATTTTAAAGGTAAAACTAATGAGAGAACCTCGAAGGTAAAAGAAAAAGATACCATCTAGGAAAGAGAGGGAAAAAGTGGTTTGTAAAAATTTTTCAAAAGTTCCATGATGAAAATCATTTTGGAAATTACATCTGAAATAGAGGCGAAGAAACCCAACAATAAAGTGAAACAAAAACTACTTCTACAACTCAACATGATATAGGAGATGATTTAGGTGATGAATCCTAGCATAATACATGTAATTGAAGAACATGAAGGAAATAATTTGAAACTAAACCCGATTACTGAGCTCAAAAGTATCACATACATGCTCCCAGATGAAGAAGAAGAATAGAACCATGTGAGGATAATACTCCAAACTGTACAGATTGAAATAACTTGTTTAATAGTGGGTCACAAGAAAACTTTAATCTCTAAATACTTGGTCAAGGGCTTAGCATGACACCATACCATCAAAATGAACAATCACAGGTTGGGTTTCTGGAGACAGACTACAGTTTGAAAAAGAAATATGACTAGGTTTGCAATCGGCTACGAAGTTGTTATTTTGAATTGATGTGGTTAAAGCTGACATATATGGAATTATTATGTTGGGAGTCCTTACTTGTATGACAGAAAAGTATTATCCATACATAGAACAAATATGTTTATTCAAATGTAGTATGGGCCAATGTTGGGCTGCAATTGCGAGAAGACAAAGTATTTCAACAATCTTTGACAAGTAAAGGTTGTTGAATTCAATAAGACTTTCTTCTTGTATTAAGCTACAAACTGATGTTAATCATGAATAATTTGAGGGATTAGATCTGACCCCGAATCAATTTACCTAATGTATCTAATCCACATCTTGAGATGTTTCAAAAGTCAACAAGATTTTCTCAAAAGAGATTAGCCTGAGATTCATTTGCATCATTCATATGAGTGATTCATATTCTTCATCCATTAAATCCTTCTAAACATTCTTTCACATATTCTTCAAAGGTTGAGCTCATGGTATTGATCAACTCATTTAGGCTAAAATGCATTCGCGATACATAAAAACTTCTTTAATGTCTAAAGGTATCTGTGTAGTCAACATACTCTCAACATCCATGTAATATAACCCAGTATAATGGTCACGCCGTGCTTGGAGGATCGGTTGGATGGAATCCGGGATCATAGTTCCATGAGATCATCAATAATGTCAATATAAATCTCATATAGAATCTCCTTCTAGTAGCTCCAAATTTTCATCCTTCTTCTCAAGGCAGTATTTTGGCATGAGTCCCTTTAATTTCAAAAAACGCTTATATTATTGATAAATTACATGCTTGCTAAAATAAACCTTCGTTTGACCACATATACTATATATTCTAAAATATTTAAATTTTTCACGTATTCCAACAAATGTATCTTTCTTTTTAGTGTATTCTAGTTTGTTCCTCTAGTCATTCAACACATGGAAATATACAAAGAATCAAATATCACGAGACGTTACAATGTCGGAGTTTGGCCTACTGTGAATAATTGACCAGCAGAAGTATTATTTCTCAAATTCTTGATGGTTTTTTTCCAGCATTTATGTTGTATATATGATCGAACTATGATTATCTTGTAATCCATGGATTCATTGATTGGGTTTTGTAGATTCATTAGGTGTATATATATGTAGTGTAGCATTAAAAGGAAGATAATGAAAATTCAATGTAGTTTTCTCGGTTGGTTCCAAGATAAAATAATTTGTATATATTCTTTTAATTCTCACCATTTGTATTTTTTCTATTTTGTTTTCAAAGAATTCAATTCATGGTGATTACTTTTTGCCAAGTTAAAATCCACAACATATAAATGTAGATAGCTGCACAATGTTTGATAGTAGAGTTCAATCATAATGTGTAGTTATATTTTGGATACTTTTAATTTGGAAACCTCTACATTCATAAAAAAAACTATAAAAGGAAAGTAAAACGCATATTACATAATTATACCACCTCTTTTTGGGGCGGCCACAAAATATTTGATGCTCAAATCTGAAATATTACTACAGTGAAATATAGGAAAATTTTGATTAAAATTATGGTATAGCATCAGCATATTCTAATATTAACTTTCAGACATTAGAATCTCTGATATTCAAAACATAATATTTTGGAATGTACTAGAATATTTTAGGAACATGCACTAGTAATGCTATTATGAAAAATGCACTCGCATGGTTTTCACTCAACAATGTTCTAGTTCATGATTAGGATTCTACCTGTAAAGTATTCCTCTTTCATTACTTTACATTGCTTTCTGTTGAATGGAAATTTTAGTTTAATGAATGGATGTCTAAAAAAATATCACAGTTTTACAATTTTCAGTTGGATAGAATGTTAAAATTGAACTAATATTTTGATTGTTGATAGATTAGTAGTTCAAATCTAAGCTAACTACATTTTAAAAAATTCGACATATTTTTAAGCTATTATTTTAAAACCATATGAAATTAGGTGAGTTATTTTATTGAGACCACCGAAACTTTGGTGCAATAATACATTTAACCACAATTAAAAATTGTCACCAAATTTATAAAATCTATGATAATCTTAATGACTCAAATCGCCAAATTTGGCTATGGAAACTTTATTTGGATCAACTAAATTTCCAAGTTTTACTATAACTTTGGTCAATCATAAATTTTGCATACGAACTTCAGTTAGGTTGTAAACATGCGATGAGATTCGTTGTGATAAAATCTTCAACTTGATGTCGGTTTCTTGAGATTTTTGGGACTTTTATGTTTATGCGTTTTGGGATCCTCCTTTGTTATCAATTATTCATCCTCAATTCAATTATTTTATTCTTGAATTTTTATAGCTACTTTGAGTTATAAACTCAAAGTTGAAACCATTTGCAACATTAGTGTTTTACATAGCTAAGGGCTAACATATATTTTGAGGAATGGTATTTCTTATATGCTCTTTCAAGCATAACCATTTAATGATTACCTTCCATAATTTATATAAAACTCTCCTTTCATGGTGCCCCCTGGAGGATCATTCCACATTTATTCAAATTGGGGTGCAAACCCACAGAAGGATTAACTATCTCGGAATGAGTAGATGGAGGCCAGAAGGTTGTATATTTTTTCTTCTTGATCATTATAGATCCTAATAGTGATATGTCAAGTTTTTAGTGAGCAATTTCTTTATATTTTTCCTTGATGAATTTTCCTACAATTCTACATGGTGAGAGTTTGTGAGGTCTCTATTCCACTCTTTAGATTTCATAAAATTAACAATGGGAATGATTTCCATGTTATGTATCTTGATCATGTGAGAAAAAATAGGTTCTCAATTTTGTTTTATAGCATCAATGTTCTTGGTTGTGATTTGTATGGAAAATGAGAATGTTTATCCCATAGTAAAGCATGAGATATTTGAACATTAAGTGAATCATTTACATATTTAGAATTATTTTACATAATTGGTAGATACCTAGCCTCTGAAATCCCTTTCTTTGTAAACAATACTAATAATATTATTATCATATTCATTAGTCATGAAGGATATAACTTAGGTGAAATAGTTTCTTAATTAATGTGCTAAGAGTGGTTGTTTGGTAGTGAACATGCATTAATAGGAGGTTGTATGCTTCTTCCCAGTTTATATTTTCCCACATAGGTTCCCATGCTTCGAATGGGAAGCATGGAACATTATTATATAGTTATTTTCCTTGCATGTATGTTCTTTTAAACATTCTTATTTTCTCACTACCTCATCATTATAGTGACACTGGATAACGATGAATTCATCTTGATGGTATCTTTAAAATTGTACGCAAGCTATTGAAGTTCAATGCATCTGTATTTAGATATGATGAGTTTATACCAGACGTGCGAATAATTTTAGTTTGGCATCTAATTCGATGAAAAGTTGAAAACAAATTTTTCCATCTATACCTCCATAGTTGTAATTTTGGACAAGATATAGACTCTATTGTTGTTCATATGTTAACCTTTGATTTGGACAACATATCATATTTCATAAAATTTAATAATTTTGCCTTGTTATCTTTCCCAGAGGCTCATTTAATGGCATTGAGCGGCCAAAGACCACATATCGAGGAGCTTATGACATTCTAGGTCTAGATATATAATGATTAATGACTAATAAAACTGATACATGTCTACAAAAGTTTAACCTGGCTGCAGACATTAACCTTTATCATCAGATCCCATCACGAAATAGTAGATAAAAGTAAATATAGGGGTGTTACACTGTTTATTAGATATGAGGAGATACTAAGAATAGTTAAGGATGTGTTGGTGATGTCGTTTTGATAATTTTATTATTGCAAAGAAATAAATTTTGTTCCATTCTATTATAGGGCAAAATAGGAAAAATAGTGAAATGCAAATTAGTGCAAAAATTGCATATATTTGAAGATATGAATAATTTTATTATTACTAACTAAGACACTATTAGAGCTTATATGAAAATATTAGTATATATATATATATATATATATATATATATATATATATATATATATATATATATATATATACTCAAGGCTAACATGATAATGTGGTTCTCAAAAAAATATTTGTGATGTGCGATAAATGAAGTTAATATTATCTTTGTAATACCAATCACGAGGATAAACCAAACTTAATCGAAGATAATGTTAATGATATATGATTAAATGATGAGATAAAAAGTTGATTCTAAGACATTATTTTACCCATAAGATGAGGATGTACTGTGGATAGGGGGATTTGTGATAAGCCCTCTTATTGATCGAGCAATGAAACCCCTTTATGAAAACGGCACCTTTAGAAAAACGTTATCATAATAATGTAGATAGCCTAATAGTACCTTCATATGGAAAGCAGATACTCTGTCCAGTAGATGGAAATGTCTAGTGGCTCAGTCACATATATGTTTACAAATTAGTCTTCAATTATTAAGAAAAATGTCCCATCTTTAGACGTAAGGATACGTAATGTTCCAACTTTCCATAGTAAATGATGGTGTTAATCCGCTCATAATGATAAGATCCATTTTACTAAATATGAAAGATTTATTATAAATAATATTTTAGGTATTAGTAAATAAAGTCATGCGATAATTGTGATTAATTGCGAAGCATTGTTCACAGTGGTCTTCTTTGATATCATGAAGGAAGAATGTTATCATTAGTCTTCCTTGTAGAATGTGTTGAAAAATGATGGAATTTTACTATAAATCAATAATCATGGAAGAATGATTCATCTCTTAAGTATCGAATCAAACATAATAATTGCCTGGTTCATAAGGTATAGAGTACACTGTATGTAGAGGAATTATTATGGACGATCAATATCTTCCATTTGAAAATACAAAACTAGATGACCTTTCTTTCATTTCAATTATATATTTGTAAATATTTCACCTTCATTATGGTTTTGAAATTGTGTGGAACGCATTACAATGAAGTAACTCTTTGTCCATGTATTTCTCTTGTAAGAATAAAATCTATAAAAATCTCTCTGAGTTGTGCCAATAAACCTGCCCACCTGCCCCATAGTCTATAGGTTGATGTCCTTACAAACTATGAATGCATGGTTTAAAGTATTTTTTGGCTTTTCCTATATCATATAATTTTGTTTAGTATATTTTTTTTTCCCTATATGATATTTTTATTATTCATTCTATTGAAACTAGTAAAAAGGAAGCTAAGAAAGGAAATTAATAAATGTTTGTTTCCAAGCATTTTTTATTTATTAATTTTACACTTTTTACCTAATTATGTTGATAGAGTCTTACTCCCCATTACAATTTAAATATAATGATAGGGATTTAATATCCATCATATACGGAAACAATACTTTTAACTAGTAGGTAGGATAAGAGGTTGATAGTAATTAGGATAGAAGGTTGATATTACTGAAATAAGTAATGTCCACAAGTAACATTAAACATTAATGCTTATTGTTACTTTGCAGATCTTTGTTTTTATGGTTGAAAATCTATATGCATGCTAAATCATATATTAATTTATTTTTTATTTATCTTAATTTTTTAAAAATTGACTCAATTAATTATAAATTCTGCAGTTAGAATAATTTAAAATAATTTAATTTAAAGTATTTTCAAATTTTTAATTAATAAGATGTTACTTGTATATTTATTTTTGTATCGATAAATAACATTTACTACTATCTAATTTACTCCGTTTGTCTTAACAAAATTCCTTGAAATTACTCCACCAAATTGAATTTCATCTATAATTTGATAGGGAACTTTTACATAGGTTTTCGAATAATGAAATGTATATATATTAAAGTAAACCAATTTAAATAACACAAATCAAGATTTTGTTTCAAATTTTCTTTAAATTACAACATCAAAACATCTGAAACACATCTTACTAAAACAATACTCTCTCAAATTTATCATTTATATAGGCGAGTGTACTATACTATTTAATATTCAAATATATATATTTTTTCCTGAATTTTTGAATATATTAAATCAATATTTTAAAATAAATATTTAATTGCCGGATAATAAATTAATAATATATTTAATAAAATAATATATTATTAGTTATATACTTCATATTATTTAATTTCTTACCACACTTATTTATATATATATATATATATATATATATATATTGAGTTTTGTACATATCTTGCCAAATTCAATGACCATTAATGGCCAACTTCATTCACATGTATCATCAACAACCTTAGGTTTTTTGAACATATTACTAAACCATTAGAAACTACTATGATCGATCTTCCTATTTGGGTGGTATAAGGGTGCAATGTCCAATTGATATCAATTTTCTTTGCAGATTTTTAGAATCTTCTGTAGCTGTACCCTTTAAATAGGAAAGTCGACTACAACAGTTTTTGTGGTTTAGTTGAATAATATGTGTTCAAAAATCTAATGTTGTTGTTATGAACGAAGATGTCATTCTTTAATTAGAACTATAATACTGAACTAATGACTATATATTTATTTATTATTTATATTTATGTATCTTTATGTATATAAGTTTGAGAATTAAACATATTGAATAATTATTATTCAACGACTATTTAAGTTAAATCTCTAAATTTATATCAAGTATGTATAGTCATGGTGGCCAGACAACATTTTCGGCCTTTAGGTTTCGTTTAAATTAAACTTGTGCGTGAAATATTATCGTTAAACTAATCAATTAGCTACTGGACATAGATGTGTGATTTAAATGGAATTTTATTTTGGATAATGTCTGGTCCTAAGACCCCAAGAACATGTATCATTATCTATAAATATGCTAAAATTGTTTTAAAAAACCTTTGAAAATAATTGATGTATTTTATGTTTGGATATGTTTAGAAAACAAGGATTGATGGCTCTTTATTAGCTTATAAAGTCTAAGGAGCCACTCTATATCATCTGTAAATATACAAAAATTGCTTTAAATGACTCTTCAAAATAATTAAATGCATTTTATATTGTATTTTCAAAAGTTGATGGTTGTCCATTAAAGCAGAAAGTCTAACCTTGACCACTCTCGGGAGACACAATATTTGGTGCATATATCTTGCCAAATGATCAGATGAAAATGTTGTCATTAATACGCTAATTAATGAGCTCAATAGTCACGTGAAAATGAAAGGAAAGTAGACATTTCAAAATAGGTTATTTAAATTATACCTAATGCAACATGTGAGAGTTGTACAAAAAGTCGATGTACGAAGTTATGCCTTTGGGCAAGGATGGTGGAAACTCATGGTGTCTTCATTGTTGGTTTGGAGTTTACACTCAATTTAGCTAGTGTCGATCTTTTTTTTGAAACTTATGATCTCAAAAGTTTTGTTCTCTTGAGTGTAGGGTATGTGAGTATTTTTAATGAGATTTGATTAAAGTGGAAAGACATAGGTAAAAACAGAGTTTTGCATCTATTTAATAATAACTGGAATATCATATATATGAACCTCACTAAGATGTAGATGAAAATCTAGATAATAATTTGAGATAAAAAAACAACTCTCCCATAATTGTTAGATGCATCTCTAATGCTCCAAGAGTATGTGAAGAAATCTGATTTCCTAAGATGGATGCTACCTTCCATGGTGACATAGAATGAGTTTGTTGTGAACCCATAGTTTTTCTTCAATATTTCCATTTCACCTCTATTTCAAGTTGGAGTGGAAGGTGGAGTCCTATGGAAGGAGAGAGTAAGAAGAGACTATTGAAAACTACTTGGATGAAATTCCTCACTGGCTAGATAGCCAGAACAAATGGAAGAGTGGGAGTGCTTCAATGTTTTGTTGCATGTTCATTCCAAGTTGGTCCTTGGAAGCATTCATCCATTGAGACCACCCCATATATGAATGTTTCCAATTGATTTAATAGGGTTTCAAAGCACTAATCAATTGATGGATAGAGGTGGGATTAACATCTTTATCCATAGAGATGTATGCTCAGGCCCCCAAAAAAGACAATTTATGAAGGATATTCCATGTTGGTTCTTTTCCTATTAAGATCAACCTCACTTACAATTTAGTTTTTGGTGGGAATATATTTCCATACACTACCCCGCAGGAGAATTTACAGTCATTTGGGTCATGAATATGAGAAAGACTGGTGCAGTTTGTATACACCCAAAGGAGGCATATGACCAAAGAAATGAGTGATACAAGGTTATGATGAAGGCTTCAAAGCACTTATTACATTCATTTTAGGGCACCTTGAGGGAGTAAATATGTTTCCCTTTGCTAATATTTGGCTTAGTCCCATTAATCCCCTTTTGCCATGGGGATGAGATAAGTGGAAAATGCCTTAAGTATGGAGGACTTGTATGATTGATCATAAAATCTATGTGAGTTATCACTACCTATATCCATGAATCTTTCCGCATAGGACTGGAGAAATAAATACATATATTGAGAACAAATTACACAGTTGAATTTTTTGAACAAGATAATTATGTGTGACTGCATATATTTTTCTTTTTAAGACCATAATTCATTAAGTCATGGTATTACAAAATAATGCAAAAACTCTTGATGACACTAAAATTGAGCATTCCTAAAACTAGAAAAGCTAACAATCCTTTCATATAGAGATAATTTTAACAACAAATAAAAACAAGTCATAGGTAAATTCACAAGTATTACAAAGGCGATTAGCCCTGCCCATATATCAACATGAAGTTTATCACAAGATATTTCATAATATATTACTTTAATATTCCATCAGTTTGTCTCCATTAGGACAAAAAAGTGGGCTATAATCAAACCTCAATTTCATATTTATGTTCCTTTAATAACTTTCATAACACATACAATTTGTCCCTCCCAGTCCATGCAACAGCACATAATTTTGGTGCCTTAAATGTCTTACTTGTCTACAGTTATCGACCCTCAAATAGATCACATGTAACTTTGGTTCATAAAATAACTTATATAATCATATAAATGCGGTGTCATAGAAACTGAAAAAACATTCCAAAGATGAAATATTTCCTTGAACATTTGAATTCTTCTTGCACATATGAGCATTGAATTGCTTGGTAAATGGTGGAAACATGTTTCCAATATATAATGGTTTCCTCATTCTAAAAGCTATATCTAGGAGGAAAGCTGATTTTCTCATGGAGGGCTCACTTGGAAAAATTGGTGGGACAAATAACATTTCAAAATTTTTAAGATTTAATTTTTTTACAATCAACAATCCCTCTTTAATTGGGAGGTATTCATAACTACATATTGAGATATTCTCAGGTTAAGACTTATATAGAAAATTATCAATTAACAAATACACTGACCAGTAAAATCGTCTGACAGCATTTAATAAATTCACAAGGCATTGACAAGTAAGCTCTATTTTAAAATAGATTACCTTTGTGTTGGGTACTAAATAGGACTTCTACTCTGCCAAGGGAATTTTATAATCTTTCCCATTCAATAGAGTATGTCTTCCATGGGATCATTTCATGCGTGTCATAAGGAAATCGAATCCTTTAGACAAGTGACATGTACTTGACTTATAGATATTAGTCTTTTCCACAATACATGACTTAAGAATGTATATAAATATGATTTTCTCCAATCCTGTATTCTCCATATAGGTGTATACTTGAGTTATTGTTTTTATTATAATAAAATACATGACAAAAGTAAATTCGTGTCAAGCTCACTTCGTCTCAATGTGTGAGGATAAATCCACAATCCTAAACTTGTCTTGGATGTATTCCTACTATCCTTACGTAACTACATGTTCATGTTTATGGATATTTTTTATAGCTTCTCAACATGCCATCATACTCTTGATCATAAAGTTGATTTGGAATCCAAATATGCCTGAGCTCGAGAAAATTCTAAAATCAAAATTTTGAAACAGTTTGTAATATTCCTTGGCATACCTTGCCTTTCATCGTTTGAATCATACAACTTGAACGGGTGATGAATTATCTTCTGATGAAGTTATAGCTAGTAGAGGTTGGAGTTGATGTAGGAAAAAAATTGAAAGTCAGTGGAGTCGGAAGTCCAAGTCTTGCTTCAGATTCTAGCAATCAATGGTGAACTCATGGTTCGGAAGTGATGAGGTTTCGAACCATTTTGAGTTAACATGGTGTTTCAGTAGTGACTCATGTCACTATATGGTTTATTTGAATATAGAATATTACGAAAGAGCATGGTCTTATCAAAGTGATATACTTTGCATATTGGCCAGAAGAATTATGTTTAACAAAACAATGAACTAAACAAGTTGATCCTGACAGCCTCTTCTCTACAAATTTGGTGCATTAACACACAGATTACTGATGATAAACGTTATGTATTTTGTGACTAGCATTGAATCTTTTGTAGTAAAGATCACTTTATTTCTGTATAAAAATAACCCTAAAATCGATATAGGTACAAAATATCTTTAAGTTTGCTACTAAGTCAGATCTAAGCACAAAGACATTAGACAAATGCAATGCCAGCTCCATGCATCAAATGAAACAGACAAAGACAATATTTAAAAGATTTTATATTATGTTAAGAATGGGGCACACGAGGAAAACAAAGAAGGTGTTTTAGGTTCTCCTCGATGGGGCAGTTCTTAAAGTCTCAGTGTTTCACCATCTAACATTCCTCTCTTATTGGTGTGAAAAAATACAGACTCAGTAAAATTCAAAAGCATGGAAATGGACTCAAGTAATCAGATCATTACAGTAGAAGTGAAATTTAAGAATAAAGGAAAACCCTCTATTTATAACAAAACATTAGGGTGAGTCACAGAACTTGAATTAACATGAACAAAGAATATTGTAATAATTCTAAACTCCCTTTGGGGCCTTTGTATTTGTTGGAGGAAAAGTTGTGACTTGGATGAATTCCTTTATTTTATAAATAGTAAATAAATAAATGGGTTATTTATCATTTTAGGAAATGATGGGAATATAATTAAATAAATAATGGTTTATTTAGTGACATGGATAGTTGATAAATTTATTTAAGAATATTATTTAAATATTAGAAGTTTAAATGCTTGACAACTAGGAAATAATTAAATAAATAGGATTTACTTTAATTAAGTTCCTTGTTTTGGGTTAAATATGACGGGAAATATAAACAAATAAGTTATTTTATATGGTAAGAAAATTTGCCAGGGTAAAATTGATTACTTAAATAGTGTACTTGGGTTCATCTAATAATAATGAGTTATGACTGGAGTGGTGTAACGATTTCCCCCCAGCGATACAGTGTTAGGAGCAAATCGTATGACAAGTACATTGTAAGAACTCAATCACTAGACATCAAGAGGGGAAGTAGAGAGATAAATGTAAGGTTGTCCCGTGTGCTACAGGGACTAGAACGAGGAGGCAGACTTACCATTACAGCAGTCTCTAAGTTATGAAGTGGTACATTGCTAAAGGCGTAGGGAGGCATACTATTATTACAGAAAAATGAAAGAATAAGGCACAGACATGAAAACCATAACTGTAGAGACGGGTATTTAGCTAAACATAGACGGATAATATAGGGATGAATCCCATATACGTGCAGGAATAATTGCTAGGACTTATACAATAATATGGTAGTACATGAGATACAAATACACCATTTTTTTGGTCATCTAACCCATTATCATTAGAATTGAACCAAGTACACCATGTAAGACCATTTTTACCCTAAGTAAAATTTAACCACCATATATAAAATAACTTGTCTATATTTTCTAAATTCATATTTAACCCAAAACAAAGGAAATTGATTAAATAAATCATTGCTTTATTTAATTATTTCCTAGGAATAAGTTATTCAAATCATTATTTAATGGTATTTCTAGGTATATTTAATAATCCATTTGTATAAATATTAATAAATCATTATTTATTTAATTATATTCTATCTACTAAAATAATAAATAAATCATTTATTTATTTATTGTTTACAAATAAAGGTGGCCAGTCAAATGCAACAAATATAATAAAATCATTCTTTAAAGGTGATTAAAATATTGATTAATAATATTTTATTCATGCACAGGATAGAACGCATTTTTGTTATAAATAGAAGGTTTTATTATTAGTAACCTTCATTGCATTAGATAACATATCTGTACAGTCTACATTTTCCATTTTTCTTGTGACATCCCATTGAGTTCTATGTTTATCCAGGTTTTTACAATAAGAGAGGAATTAGATCTAGAAGACTTTTAAAACCCGTCGCATTGAGGAGAAACTGGAAAACACCTTTCTTTACATCTCAGATTTACTTACATTCTTTAATATAATACAAATCATAGCAATACGATTTCTTGTCTTGTCTATTAAATTAATGGAGCATATTATATTTTATACGCTAATATCTTTGTGCTTAGATCCCGTTGTAGGCGGGCAAAATCTTAATAATCGATATTAGGGCTAGGCACTATCTTTCAAATAAAGTGATCTAACTGCGACAACGTCAGCCACTAACAATTAATTATTTTGCGGGTTTTATTTATGACCAACATGTTTTCTCCCTATTCGCATATCAAATATTCGATTCCCTAGGGTTTCTCTTCCATTTCTATTTTTCTATTTTTATGGTTCTTTCCATCTAAACCTCGAAGCGATCGAATTTTTCTAGCTTGGAACAATTCGGCCTTATTTTGGGAGTGACGGACATCGGTCTTGAAATTTAGAGGCGACAATTTTTCTTAAATCTGCCTTGAAAAACCGGATCTGCAGTGCCTGCTCGACCCAAAAGTGTTTCGAGCTTGAGGATACTACCACCCCAAACCTGCGGCCTGGATAAGAAGCAGTGGAGACCTGCGACCTGCCTTTTACCTGGTACTTCAACACTTTTGGTTTAATGCAGAAGCTTAAGTAGGTTTCTAGCTTCCATCTCTGCTGTTTAGACTGTTTACGATGCAGCACCTCCAAATAAGAGAGATATTTCCCTTAGGGCTCTGGAAAATGTAGATCCAATTTTGTGGGAGAGTCTTTGCTATTTGAAGTCGGGTACAGTTTAATATATTTTTCTAATCTCTGATACCTCTTTTGGATCCCTTTAGATCATCTCTTCTCCTCTCAAATCAGCTCATGCTCGTTTTGGTTTGTGTTCCTTTCCATATTACAACCCTTCTCTCTTCAATTTTAGTAAGATCACTGTTTTAGTAGCAACCTTGCCTCTGCCTGTTCTTGTTCTCTGCACCACTTTGTGATTTCTCACTGAATCTAACAGTCCCTCTGACATTAGATCTATTGGCCTCATTTCTGCATGCTTGGCTTAGTTTTTCCCTCTTATAGACTAGTTTTAGAGTCCTCCTTCTTGGTTAAATTGATGCATTAGTAGGCATTTAGTTTCTGTTCTTTTCATTTTATTTACTATAGATTTATTTACTGATTCACAGGCACACTTTTTCTTTTTACTCTCTCAAAACGTCTAGGTTTAAGAATTAAAATTAATGCATACCACACACACTAGCCTAAGTGAAGAAAGAGCTTAGTTAACACTGCAGCCGAAGACTTTGGAAATGGTGTCTTGCACCTCTTCGCCCTTGACCTCCTTGATTTTGTCCTCCTGCGCTTATTAAGTTTTCTTCTTCCCATCATCATTGCACCCCAAGGTGCTTATCGAACTTCTTGGCCTTCACCCTCGGTTTTGGTCGTCGACTTCCTCCTTCCGTCATCATCGAGTGATCCTCCCCGAGGCCGCCTCAGGCTCTTCCTATGGTGTTTAGGTTCTCCCTCCTCTTGAGTTGTTGCAACCACCACCCGTAACCACAGTTCCGGACCTAGCCCTAACCCCGGTCTGCTGTACAGTCTGTTTTCAGTGGAACCCCTATGGGACCTACCGACTTCCCATTACTCCCTTATATGGCTGGCCTCGGTCTCCCAAATTTCAATCAGTCGTCAATGATCTATTAGCCACGATGTCGGTTGGCTTTGCTATGCCAACCAAGCTCCCCCTCCCGACATTCCCGAGTTCGAAGCCTTGCTAGTGAAGATCCTGTAACCATATTCAATCTTCTCACATGTGGTGTTCCTCTACAATTCCATCTTGATGACTCCATCAGATCTTCGATTATTCCAACAACACGATGACTTTCAAATGGTATGTTTACCAAGCCACCTCTTCCTATACCACCTTTGCGACCATTGCCCAGGCAACGCCTATCTTATTTCCCGGCTCCCCTCCCAGTATGACAACACAGTCTTGAACTCTTAACTTCTTTCCATTAATCCTCTTGACTAGCCTTTGCTCATGTCAGGAATGGCGAGGCGAAGATAGAGCTAGTAATCGCGCTCCCCTTTGAATATCAGTTACATGGTACAGTTTCCTTCGCTCTCTCTTACCTCCCATTGGAAAAGATGTCGCATCCGATTTTCCCCAAATCGAAGAATCTGCCCTCCCAATTAACCTTGAAATACGACCTTATCTACGCCCAATTTGGTTATGTTTTATACGTCCTTCACGACCTTCCCGAAGCTCGGTGGCCTTAATGCCTTGGGGGCATCCATTTTGCGAAGGTGCTATTCGTGGCCTCTATCCCTTCTCACCTTGGGCCCTCACTAGGCTTCCCTCCGGGAGGGCCCGGCCCTCACGGCACTTTTTCCCCTCCGGGTAGCATTTATCCGGGATAGAGCTCGTGCCTCTCCTTTTTCCTGCTAGCCTCAATGTTTCCCATCCTACCCCTTGTATCATATCCACCTGGTGTCCAGCTCCTCGGCATTTGGGCACCACTCCTTTCCTTTTCCACCCCTGCAGCAATTACTGCACCTCCGGGGGCGAGTCACTGCCCCAGCGTGAGACACCTGATTTTCTTACTTCTCAAAGAAAGAGGAAGAAATCAAATCACCTAGTAATCGTGGACCCATTTCTTGATGGATCTCTTGCCTAACCGGCCACGGGGTTCTCATCCCGAAATTTGAACGGGCCTCACACCAATAAGGCATGTTCGTGTTGCGGTGTGTATAGTCATTACACTCATGATTATCCCTTATTTTGGTGGTAGATTTCTTACTTTGCATAAAAAATAGAACAGTAGCACAACATTACTAGCAACTCGCCTTATTCATCGCGCTCACCATACTTATCACCTCTCTCTGCCATATCAAATATTTGTGTGGATAAGGCCTAGGGCCATAAATTTGACCAAATACAATTTATTGTGATATAGTTTTAGGGTGGAGTCAAGAGCCACACCACCATAATTTTTTTTAAAAAAGATTATTATTGCCTATAAACTTTTAAAATGAATTTTTTATGTGTCATATATTATGTCAATTTCCAATTGAATTTCGAGAAGAAAATTATCAATTTGTGGATCAAACTCACGACCGGAGGATTTACGCCGCTGCTTTTAAACATTGGGCCATAGTTAGTTTATTTGTTTATAGTGCTAATTCCTTTATTATTTAAAAGCGAAGTGTAAATATTCCCAAATTGGGAATGCAAATCTGAGCACTAAAAACGTATTTTTCAAGAAATATATGTAATAATAGTTAAATGAAACCGCTGGATCCATTCATTTATACATTATAGTAGCCAAATACAAAAGGATATCTAACAAATCATAAAAACAGATAATAAACCCTTGAAATATATGCTTAAAAATCATGAAAAGGTACCTTATGGTCATTAGAACACCTAACAGCATCATTTTATTTACTTCTTCAATGAAATTCTGGACTACACATACAATTTATAGAGCCTATCACATAAAATTTACAGATCTACTAATATCATGCAACATGGAAATACTCTAGTAGACCCCTTGGGGTTTTCAACAAAACACGGCATGAGTGTAGATTTGAGATGCTCAGAGTGTAAGATCAAGAAAATTATATAAGATCCGGAAAATTGTAGTTGATCTAATATAGGAAATAGAATAATTGATATACAATATACCAAGTGAAGGGGTATCCCCAACATGACCTGTATCAGCTCTCCGGAAATGGTGTGTTGAACCACCTGCCTTCTCTTTATAGAATTACACGGATGAGGATCTATCTTTGTGTTGTAGGGATCAAAATTTAGTTTTATTGATGCCAAGATATGGAAATGAGGCTCAATGCCTTCAATAATATCTCAATGGGTAGAAACCTTGTCCACTAAAAATGAGCATGATGTTCTAGATCTAGAGATCTAGTTTCCACTTGTTGACTTCTTTAAGAGCAATTCAAACCCTCAATGGACACTATCAAAGAAAGGTGAATCCTAGCACGAGCCGGATAGTGGACAATATGGTGCAAGAATCCTCAGAGATCTCCTCGATGGAAGAGGTGGGATTCATTTGTCCAAGGAATTTTTGATGCTAAACAACATTCAATCTCCTTCATGACAAGAGAAATATATGTCTGTGAAGCATATAATTATAAAATCCTTGATCATAAGCTAACCCCCATATAAGTGAAAATCCTCTTAGATTATAAACAATGTGAACTCCTTCTCATTGGGTCCAACTCCATTAGAGGTTCCTTCATCGTACGGTTAATATCCCACTCCAAAGTTTGCATTGTCCCTTCATCAGTCTCCTCCTCCATAACATCTTTGTTTGATTTAGTCCAATCTGGAAATTTGGATCTCCATGCGATATCTGTTGTTCAGGTGTCTTTATTTAACTATCTAAGGCGGTCATAATACCATTGGGTTGCTCTCTATTAATGATCTACTCTCTCCATACTAGCTTTGTTGACTTTGTAAAACTTGACCTTATCCATATGCATTAAGCAACTTTGTTCACATGGAGGTGTTTTATCCGGCTTCTGGTATGATCCTTTTCACATTAAAAGGGATTTTATGTACTAAAGAGATTTATGGGCACCCTTTCTACATTTATTTTCTAACTACATGTCGAAAATTAATATTCCAATTAAGTACATGCTAATTTATGAATATTAGATTCCTCCCACTCTGATATAACATCCCCAAACAGCTATAGAAGATGGGAAACAGAATAAACCTTAAATATTCCCAAATGGAAGAATAACAATGCATGCATGAAGATCCTTGATTTCAAGTATGTTATAAAATCAATAAAAAACACATGGATCCTTTATATTAGACGATATAACAACGATATGCAATCAAATCATAAACAAATCATTATCGCCTATTCAACATGCCTCACATGTAAAACTGTTTCAAAACAAACTAGAACTACTACAACAAAATTACTAGAAAAATAGCCAGTCTGATTTATTGAGGTTTATATGCAAATAGAGATACAAAATAAATCTAATAGATATATTAAGAAATGGACTTAAAAACACAGATATAGTCTACCTTTACAAATCCAAGATGACTGTGAAGTTCTTGATAAACATAATTAGAAGAAGTATATGCTTCAAATATATGGCTGAATCATGCTATAGGCTGAAACCTTGCATAAAGTAGTTGATAATACAAATAAATGGACAGCTCTCCCTCTTGGCTTTCGAGAAAAAAAGGTTGATCCTCTCTTGAGGCTTGCTCATAAAATAAGGGTTTAGATCCTCTTATTTGCCTATGTAAAATAACGTAAATCCTCCAAGAGACTACGTAGCTATAGGTGACTACTTGGACAAATTGGAATAGTGGAAATGAAGTACAAAAAACTCCTCTCTATTTCTTAAACAAGATCTCAATGAAAGTGGGAATTCCCGCATAGAGAAAACCCTTGCACTAAATAGTGACCCAATAAAAACTAAACCATACAATAGATCCTTTAGGGCAAATATCTCAATCACTATTCTCCATCATATATTTTGGTTCCAAAATGACCATGAAGCCCAAATAGAGGCTTGCCCTCTTGTGGAAATGCAACGTATAAAAAAAAGATGGTAAGAGGAATAGAAAATACTATGTTAGATAATCAACCAAAATGAAAAAAGAACACAATTATTAGCATGTACTAAGAGTAATATAATAATAAGGCTATTATGACATATATAGTGATATGGCATAGTCCCATGAAGAGGAATGAACTAGGTACTATAGTAGATCTTTCTTCTTATGCTTGAAAGTCAAGTCAAGAAGATCATATCATGTGTAAATGTCTGCATCTGACTAATCCATCATTCTCTTCTCCTTCATGCCCATCCAAAGTTGCATCAAATGTAGAGAAATAATCCAGGGGCACTCCATCCAGCAAACCTGAAGCTCTCAATTGGCAGCAAGATGACTGGCCATTATGCAGGCTCTGTCATCTCCTGCTTTCTGTTTTTGACATACCATGTCAGCCATCCAAATCACTGTACTTCTATATATAGAGATTCCTTACCAGAGTGGAAATACCTTCGATCCTCAAGACTAAAGGTAGCCCCTTTGCACCATGATAGTGCCACCTCCTACTCCTGCAACATCATGCAAGTAACAGAGTGATCAGCCCATACTCCTCTCAAGGAACAACCAAAACCAAAAAAATAGCATTTATATACACCATCACCATACAAATCATGAACAACTGTAAAATGATTGACAGAAAAGTATATCACCTGTCCCAAGACCTACATTATTTCCATATGATGTAAGTGCCATTCCAGTTCCATCCACCAGCCTACTCTTTGAAATAGGAGTAACATGCCTGTTAGACAAACAACAATAAGGCCTTCCTTGATCTTGCCTCCCTGCGCTGACCAGCAAATAGCCAGTGAAAGCACAGCCTCATATCAAACCCTCTGCAACCAACCAATTTGTGAGTGTCTATCCACCCGTGCTCAAAAATTAGCCTCAGTAGAGAATACCATCCTCGATGGATTTTAAACTTTCCATTTTGTAGCATGTTGAAATGAAGTATCTGGAAATCTTAAAATGAATACAATATGGTATTCAGTGACACATGGATCAAATATACTAAAGGAAAAAATATTCTAGTAGAGCAGACAATTCCTTTCATCGAACAGATCCATGTAACTATTAAATTAAATGTCTCGCATCAATCATCTTCCTATCCTTTCTCTTTTTGTGTCAAGATGTTGGATATCCATTAATGGTTGGGCCCCCCAAATCATATTTCTTTGCTGGACAGCAGTCTTTGAATCTCCAATAGCAGGGTAATATCTAACATCTTAAGATCATACTCAATATTAGACACACTTGTTTTGCCTTGGCTGGTTTGGGAAGGAAATACTCATCCCATCCTCCAAGAATACCCTTTCAACCTAGAGTCCGTGTAGGCTTCAGCAATGACCCTGGATGATTGTATATAACTCCTCCTTGAGCAGATCAAGGTTTCTAGCGTAATTGATAGTTTGATGCTCAAATCGACATTATACTTTGGCTCTAGGTCATACAGTATTTATTCCACAATATCCATAGATTATTGTTGAAGTAACAAAAAAATGGAAACATTTGCATAGATTGGTAAAAGCAGGAACATCTTATGTCTACTGCAAGATTTCCTTCTCCTGGCCGATGATGTCTACTCCAGCTAATTGAGGGATAGTTTAACTCCTAGGCAACAACAATGGTACAAGTCTCCTCCTCCTCATGGATCTCCGAATGGGCCATTGGGCCTCTGGTGTCGAGAGATGAGACCACTTTGCCAAGATGGAAGTGTTCCTTCTCTTGATGCAAGTGCTCTGTAGCCAGTCTTGTTGACTATTCTCTGGAAGTTTATTCTTGTCTAACTTCTTAATCAACCTTTGTGATTAAATCACAAAAATCTGAGTCCCTTTATGACAAATGGACAAACCTTAATCGACACTTCCCTTAAAGGAATAGGCGCTGCAATCTGTACAGCACACTACTCCCGGATGTAGCAAGAAAAATGCATCCAAACACTTTGACGCATTGCATGAGGATGACTACATCAGACAGACAACAAAAATCCTAACCTCTTTCTTTCTATTACTCAGGGATCTCTTTCTTATTTGAGCTAATGGTGGAGAGATAGATTCTGTGAGAGCTCTAGGTTGAGACTTATATTAAAGATACTGTAAGATCTCTTGATCCATTTATCATCTCTTATATGCCTCTTCAGAAAAGGCCTTGTATGTTTCCTTGGAGATATATATGCAAGATCATTGACGTGGGAAGTACATGAATCCTTCCTCATCTTGAAACCCTAATATGGATTTCACTTCTTTTCTCATTTTCTTTACTTCACCTCCTTGGTGAGGTTCTTATAGATGAAATGGTGGACAAACTCATTATCTACATGATATGATCTCTTCTCTTCTTCTTCTTATCGCATGGTAATTTTAAAACTCACGAGTGAGCCAAGATTATGCTGAGTACAGTATTCCGAAATGGGGAATGCAAAATGTACTAAAGTAATTTTTCAGAAATATGTGCAATAATAGTTAAATTCAGCCCTTAAGATCAATTGTTTATACATTATAGCAGCCAAACACAAAGATGAAAAAATCATGGTAGCTTAGTTAAGCAAACCTCCCTGACATAGCTCTTAAAATCATGTCTGAAGGCTGCAACCATGATTAAGAGCTAGAACACCTAAAAACATTATTTTATTACTTTCTTATCAGTATTATATTGTACATTGAATCTAGAGTATCTATGTGCATAAAAAATTCTATATCAGATGCATACCCCTATAGACTCCTCTAATTAACCCTTTAGTTTCCAGACAAGCTCCCACCAAAGCACAAAGTGCCAGATGCGAGATCTAAGACTAAAAGTCCATTGAAAATTATAGATCTAGAAAGGAACTGGCTAATATAACATACATGAAATATAATAGCATCCTCCAATATATCTCCCGAATTTAGGTAGATCCCCAACACTCAAAAATCAACTCTCCAAATGGGTATGCAGAACCACCTGTACTCCTTTTAATTATAGAGATATGGATCTATCTTGCGTTTTAGGGATCAAAATGTAGTTGGTTTTGATGCCAAGATCTATAAATTAGGCTCAATTACTTCAATATTCCTCACCTTTAATGGGTAGAAACCTCCTCCACTAAAAATGAGCACTAAAATGGCTAGAATCCCAAGAGATTTAGTTTCCACTTACTCCAACTTCTTGAAACGTTAAAACCTCAACAAGATTTGTCTTTGTCGAAAATTAAAACTTGGCGATAAAAGTATATATTGGATTAATATGGATGAGACTCCTCGAATCTCTCCGATGGAAGAGGTGGATTCTAATCCTAGCATCAATGCTAGACGCCAATGATCAGCTAAACAACAAGAGAAAGTATATGTCTAAATAGACCATATGTCAGAAAATCATAATCATAAGATAACCCCCATATGACATACATCCTCTTCCTTATAAACAATGTGACCTTCTCACCTTGGGTCCCGATCATTAAGTTTCCTTCATCAGTTAATCTCCCTCCAAAAGCCCATTTGTCTGTCATCAATGCCTCCTCCATGTTTGTAGTTGTTTGTTCAGCACAGTTGGATATTTGTCTGCAATTTTCTTCCTCCAATGCGGCACATACTGCTATCTGTGATCCATATTTTCCCAACAGGTTATCTCCATCCAATGATTACTCCTCCATACTAGTTTGTTGACTTGAGTCCTTTGACCTTATCCACATGCATTAGCCTTTGTTCACACATGGAGGTGTTTTATAAAGCCTGGAATGCGAATCTAATTTCACATTAAGAGGGACCTGTTTTCTCTACTAAAGAGATTTATGACCTCCCCTACCCATTTATTCATCTAACTACATGAAGAAGCAATAAACTAGTGTTTTTATGCCCCAGACATGAATATTACACAAAATTATTACTTTTTAGATTTACCGGGCCATTTGGATACAACTAGGCTGAAGAACCTAAAGATGGGTTTTGAGGCATTTCTAAATTGATTAGTATTAGTAGTTTTAAGAAGGAGCTTACATTTTGTTGTACAAACATTTTGGTAATTTTTTAATAAGGGGCCATACAAACAGAGGTCGGGCTGCCAGACACTAGGATTGAAGATAAAATAACTTCATTATCAATGTGCTAGTGTTCTTTACTCTTGTGTGGTTTTGTCGTTAATGTGTTTTGCTCAAATTTCCTTCCAAGTTTCTTATATTACTCAATTAAATCGTGTTGTTTTTAATGGTGATTTTTAGATAAAAGAGGAACACTTCTAAAAATTTAATAAGTCAATATCAATTGCAATCCAGTTGGGGATCAGGTGGTCAATACAGTGTCATTATTGATAATTTACTTTAGTGTGCACATACTAGGAGCAGGAAGGTGTAGATGAACATAAAATTATTGAAGAGTTAAATTTCTAGAAGGATATGAGAGCATAAGAGATGATTGAAGAAGGAGAAGAGGTCATGATTCATTCATATGTAGGTAAGCTTTGTGGGGAGATGAAATATGAGTGTAAAGAAAATAAAGGAAGATAAACCCAAATATGAGCAATTTGAGGCATCACATTCTAAAATGCCTAAAGATGAAGAACCATGTGATTCAGCAAAACTGCTAAAACTAATGGTTATAAAAGTTCTCTTTCTCTTCTCCTTTTTTGTGTCAACATGAATCTTCTTCTCCAAAACCATGACTTAAATTGCATAACGAGTGCATTTACCTTGTAACCTCCTGATGAAATCAATGCTTAGAAACATGATAAGCTTGGGTTATATAGATGAAAATGTATTTTTAATATGCAAAAATTTCTCATGATGTGTATAATATTTGATTAGCTTGACTTCATATAGAATTCACAATGCTCATTTAGTGGTAGAGTAAGATAATCTTGGGGCCTAAATGATTGGTAATAATTTTGATCATACTTTGTGAATTTTGTTTTATTTAGAAGAAATTATACCCATTAGGATATAAGAATATAATGAATGACAAAGTCTTAAAGTTTATAAAGGACAATCAACGCATGAATACAACGATAAATTTGCCAGAAGTCATTAATGCCTGAGATTCCCTTACATACACAAGAAAAATCTAATGAAATATATTGGAGGATTACCTAAATATATTCGTAATAATCTATTCATGTTTATTCCTACCTTTGAATGAAGTGGTAATTTGGAACAAACTTACATTTGACTGAAAAATATACGGTTGGTGGATCATCACAATCCATCAGAAAGGAGGCAAAGTGGAGAGGAGCTCCTGGGGGAAATTCATTAAGATGGAAGAAGTCACTTCAAAGAAATGGAAGAAGGAAGGGCATGATGAAGAGCATTATTGGAAAATACACACTACAGAAGTGCTGATATGATACAAGGAAATAGAGTGTAATGAAAACGTTTTATTAGCAATAGCACCAACATATTTGGCTTTAGATTTAGGAGATGAGGGTCAATTCAAGTAGGTTGGTAGGTTAATTTGATGATGGTATTGATTTAGATAATTATTGCGATCAAAAGACATGAAATATATTTCACATAAAAATCATTATGAATAAAAACTAAAAGATCAACACTTTGATTGATAGTGGATTGCAACATAACTTAATTTTTTAAGAAAGTGGTTAAGAAGTTGGGGTTAAAAACTAAGCAACATAAATATTATACATTGAATTGGATGAGTAAAAGCCATAACTACTTGAGTAACCAAGTAGTGTGTGTTAATATTTGAAATTACATATTAATTGGTGGATAAGGTAACATGTCATGTAGTACGATTAGATGCATGTGGAATGGTATTCGACAGTCCATATTTAAATGATGGAAAAATTATTCTATAGGGAAGAAAATCAATATCTACACTTGTTTCCAAAACGGGAATTGAATATATTGTGCTTTCTCAACTGTAAAGGAAATCAAATGTTTTCAAAAGCAGTGGAATAGTTAAATAGGGAAACCTATTGAGTAAAGCTATTCTTGTACCATCAATGACACTAAGGAAAAAAAAAACAAAAAAATTCATAAAAATATATGCTTAAGGAATATAGTTTATTATACAAATTATCATTACATGATAGAACAAAGTTATGTTCCAATTATGAAGAGACAATAGGGTAAAAGTTCATTTATGTCAGTATTTTTAGTGTTGTTATTATGCTTTTCAGGTTCACGAGTATGTGGTTATTAACAACAAACATAAATGTAGGTATGGATGGAAAAATGGAATAGTGTGCTTTATAATTTTTATGTTGTAGTAGTGATTGTGTGGATGAGTAACATGTATAGATTTATAATGGGTTGTGTTAGGTCTACGCCAACAAGCAAGATTGAAAAAAGTCCGATCACATAGTTAACATCTTCAACCAACTTTGGGATTCTAGGATCTAGCCCTCTGAATCCAGGAGAGGATCTCTCAAATATGTAAAAAGATGGATATTGTCTTCATTTGGGGTGATGATATTAGGCTAGTTATGAGGCCAGAGGTTTTGTTTGGACTTTCTCGGATGGTTGTTGCAAAGTTCTGTCGGCGGAATGATCTATATGCAAATGGTTCAAGGTGAGAAGTTGCAAGCCATGAGTAAGCTTTGATTATAGGAGAGATGATGGCAAGTTTTCAATCCATTGGGCTGTATGGAGTCATAAGAGAATTTAATTGAAGCCATTCGGGTTCAAGAGCAATCTATGGGAAAGTCATCAATACCTAAGGATCTCTTTAAAGTTTGATTTATGGAATGGGGATACAATAAGAAGGGAATATGAATCAGGAGACATTGGGTCTAGTGAGTACTGAGGCTATTATTTTGACAGACACAGAAGCAAATAGTAGGATCTGGTAAGTACTGAAACTATCCGACCTTTACATTAAAACACAATAGAATATAAATTGAAAGAAACTTGAAGGAAACAACCCTTGGAAATGGCTTAGTGGTAGGACTCCTGCGATCCTCTCCTAGTTCTTCTTTACTTAGTTAGCTTCAAGACAATCTGAGATAACACATAATGGCCTAAGATCTGATAAGTGCTTTGAAACTATTAGCTTTGGCCCATCCTAGAAACGATCAAATAGGCGAGCAAACAAGAAAGGGACTGGGGGCTAACTGATTTCTCGATTCATTCTTTACACAACATACATAAAGTAACATTTAAAAATAACGTGTGATGAAAAAGGATGAAAGGCAATGTATTGCTAGATAAATTAAATCATTCTCAAATAACAATGAAAGAAAACATTTAAATAAAGATTTGAAATGGAAAATTCTTTAATCTGTGATCCTATACTTGTTTAAACTATTACCTGATGAAAAATGAAACAAATTAGAAAACGGAAACAAAATGCAAAGTTACGAGTGAGAATAACATCACCATCGGCACAGACCGAGGATCCATAAATCGGACTTGTATTGATTGCTTCCGGCAGTTGCAATCTTGAGGATCAATGTTTTAATCTGTCTCTCTTCACAACCTAACCTATAATTTGCAAGCGGAGACAAGGCCATGGAGAGCCACTGGCTAGGTCAAGGTTTTCAGAACCGAGGAAACGGCCATACAACACTTAAATGACCATTGACATTGACAAATCAACCTCTCACTCATCTTCTTCTGAATTATTTATAGAAGGATGAGGTGAGATACGACAGTCTGATACAATTAATGCGGAATTAATGTCTTCACGGCCTTCAGAGCTCGATGAAGAAATCATACGAAGTGTTACTTTGCATTAATGTGTTTACACTTATGAAGTAAGCTCGAAGGAGCTTTTGTTATTGCTAGGCTCTACAACGTACTATTAGGGTTACTCACCAAACATTACATCATTAAATGCAGTGCGAAATAACTTCTTCCCAGGCTTGTTTTGAGGCACAATATCTGATCATTCAACAAATCCGGCCTACGATTAGGCATTTTGAGTAATGATTGCTTGTGGTAGTTGAGGAATCAATTCGCCTCAAATGTGGCGGTGGAAGCGATGTATTTAGTGTTGCCCAGAGTTTTCCTTTAATGCATGTTCGGAGTCGGGGATTAGGCTTTTGATAACCATATTAGCCGTAATCACATTATAATCCAGCGATCTTTCTTTCAGTTCATTTTGTCTTTAAAATCGATACTCCTTAATTGATTTTAGGTATTCTTGCTATGCGGGGAACAGTGCGGGTAGAAAAGGCATCAATGCGTTAGAAACAGATGAAGTGGCGCTGGATATAGCTGGAGTGATTTCCTCTGGAGAAATTGGGGCCATAGAGGATCGTCACCCTCAGTCCCAAGGAACCATATTTAAACACGAACATGTGACTTCTTCCTATAAATACAAAAACACGTAAAAAATCGGGTTTATGAATTATCTGCTTTGGAGGCGTGCGGGAAAATGGAGAAATGGAAAGACGGTGTCATTGCGATTAACGGTCGGGAAATTCGAAAAGTCGGCGGAGGAAAAATGGAGTTTATCACCGATGGAATCAACGGTTTCATGAAACTGTGGTATACACCAAAGATCGGCGATGATGGTTTCAAGCCGCGCCGAGAGGGGGGGTCTACTTAATTATCTGAAAAAGTCCAGGTCAGAGGCGAGAAATGAATTGAGGCGGTCGCGGCCAGGTCGGATGGGAGGCCCAAATCCAATGAGATGGATCCGTATGGGAGCTTGGTCAAATGGGCATGCCAGCGTGAAGCGATGCGGAGAGGGACACTGGACACAGCCTTGGCAGAGAGCGTGTGTGCCATGTCTGATCAGTGATGAGTCAGCAACATTCAGCGTCGAGTGAGTGCTGGGATGAAACCATGGTTTTGGCGGTCAGGAAAGTCCACCAGGTTGAGATTCTCATACCAGATGATGGACATCAATGATGAATTCTCTCATTTCTTTGTGACTAAAAGTAAATAAACCCGATTTGCGTTTTACGAGTTTTCCAATGTTTTAGACAATAAATTTGCTAGAGTTAAGCGTTGTCTGTCTTAGCACGTGGATTGCAGCATGGGGCATATGGAAAGATAAGGCAGGGAGACCTTTGAGACTAAGCCCTGCCTTATAAAACAAACCTATGAACAAAGAATTCCAGAGATATGATTAGATGGAGGAAAAACATGGTTGCCAAACCCAGGGAGGAAAATAATGGAGATAAAGGAATAGCACATGGTTGTTAGGTTTTTAACAGATAAAGGAAATGGGGCAGGTAAACGGAACCAAAGGAGGGAAAAAAAAGTCTGACGTTTCTGGCAAGATTCATGGAATATCGGAGAGAGAGAGGAGGAAAGTGAAGAACCAGCAGGTTCGCAGTCTTACCAGGACTTTAGCACCAAAAAATTGGGGTAGATTTGTTCTTACGAGCAAAAGTATTTAGCCGCAGTGACACAATTTGAAAAATATAGGTGGTTCATGGTGGCTCCACTTAGGGATGGTGCCTTCTTGAGCGTCAAAATTGAGACTTGATTTCTGAATGGCTAGATATGCGACTGTCTTCTTCCTCTTGCTTTCTTTGTTTCAAAATAATACTAAGTAAATGAAAAAGAATTAATTTCATCAACACAACTGCCCCTTTGCAATCTCACGATCTAACATTTTTCTTCATCGAATTACCTTGGTTAAACTCTATTCTCAACATTTTATTCTTTTGGCGAAGTATTCTTCTACTCCTTATTTCTCCTTGAACTGGTCGCAGTTGAACTCGGATATTTCTCTACCTAGTCTACTGTGCATTTAAGGATTAAAGCAGTCCAACAAACTTCATTCTCTAAATTCTACGAAATTTAAAAATAGTCAAGTCAAGATTGATTTGTTTGAAGCACTATGATCTATGCTCAAAAAACATTTTGTTCTTATTCCCAAAGCATTGAATCAAAACGAAGGCTTAAGATCTGAAAATTTCTTATTATGGCGCTCTTATATTCAGCTCTGTTTTTCTTTTAGCTATCTTTGCTTCTCTTAAAGTTCAAGTTTTGACAGTGTTAGTCTTCTCTCCATTTCAAATAAACAGTTTAGTCATTTCTTGAAATTTGTTCCGGTTGGATTCTTGAACCTTAATTTCTATCTCTAAACTATCTTGACAACGGATTAATGATTTGGCAAATAAATTTGCCTTTCTGTGAAAAATTGAAATACTAATTAGTCAAGATTAAGCAGTTTGACCAATTAGAAGTGTCAGCAACCGATGGCATTTAGCTTACACTTCAGTTATTTTCTTTTGCCTTGAGGCTGCCTTTCTTGTTTAATTTACCTTCTTTCTTTCTTTCATACATTTTAGCATTTTGATTTCCTGCTTTGGTAATAGTGGATGAAGTATTCGGTGGAAAAAGGTAAAAACTAAAACGAATAATTTGTGACAATAACCCAAGCATCCTTCCATTGGCAGGACCCCAATTGTTGTTTCCATTGAAATGCCTTAAGGAGAATCCTTGTTTCTAACAAGCGGAATGAATGGAACAAAAAATTCAAACCCTGGTATCAGGTACATACTTTCCTTGTCCTCCACCTCTTTGAGTCCCACTTTAGAACTTTGTCCCAATCTTGAAATTCTTGCTGACCTTTGTCACTATCCAAATATCTTCTTGATATTTTTCTTGCTCCTGTCTTTGTTATTACCTTCCTCTCTAGTTTAACAGATGAATGATGAGTTATTCTTAGGATATGTCATTTCTTGATCTGGAGCTCGATTAATATGCGACACCAATGCTGTGGGAAAAAATTGCATCTATACCATACAAAATTTTGGAGGGTGACATACAACGATTTTCTTCAAATGATATCTGGCTTATTAAAAGAAAGCTACTGGATTAGCTTTGTGCCGTTTTACAATTATATGGGTTCTTCTTATCATTTCACTAGCTTTGCAATTTAGACCTAGAAGAATCCGTTACCTAAGGATAATAAGTTGTGGTGACCCAATGTTGCTCGAGCCGCTACGTAATGATTATTATTTTCATACAGACAATGCATTGCATTGTCTGTAATGATCTTCAGTGGGCAACCAAATCTGAAAAGGATCTGGTTTCTATGGGGTGATTTTTTATATTAACTTGAATCATTGGCGTACAGAGATGCTTCTATCTCCGTAGTGAACTGTGCATGATGGGATCACGTAACGACGAGAGGATGGGTGGTGGATTTCTCCTGGTCTGATCCCACTGTGAAACGGCTAAAGCGGTAGTTGGATAAAGGAAGGGTATTTTCTCTCTGCCCTCTAGACCAGATTACTGGCATTTGTAACGAAACCAGATTGTCGGCTTATTATTATCGGAAAAGTTTGGAACAAATCGACAAGGCCACCTCTGCATTTGTTGGTTGTGCTTTGATACCTCACATCAGCCTCCACTACTCTCGCTATGAATTTCACGCTTGTCTTTTGCATCAAACTCGGGCAAACATTTATGACCATACCATATACTTATTTTTCAAGCAAGACATTTTATTGCTCTATGCAACCGTTCTAGACTTTAACTTGAGTCTTACTTGTTTTGTTCTTAGGTGTATTTGATTAAACAAAACATAAACAAATATCGATTATACAAGACTAACGTGATATTCAAACGTAAGGGTGGAATTCTTCTTGGTTATCAAACATGAATCATAACTAATATCAAGAGCTTACCGTTGATTTGACCATTAATACAACTAGACATGGCATACTGATGAGCCCATTGGTTTAGTCTCTAAATGCTATTCAAGAATAACAACAGTCCATACACCCTCTCTGCATACGGATCTTAGGTTAAATCTCTATTTTTAACCAAGTTGTTAAAAACTGTTATTGCAATTGAAGGATATACTCTGAAGTCTTTAAATACTTGCAAGAAAATCTGTTTCTCCATATCAAACATACCTCAGGCATCCCTGTGCCTTCAAAGAGATACAAATGAACTTTGCTCTTATCAACAATGGTTTTAAGCTGCAAAAGGAACGACAGCTATGGTATGTTGATGCAAATGAGAAGATATAAAATCCTTTGAAAAATCGGGACTAGGCGGGTGTTTTGTTCTTGTTGTTTCTGACTCGGATGTCTTTGCTTGAGAGTCCTTGCCTGCTCTTTTTCAGCATGTTGTGAGACCATTACCGAGAACTCGGCTCCGGTGGAGGAATATTCTCAAAAAGTTAATGCCAATGAAAGTACACCAACTCTTTGATGTTTGGATGAGAGATCAGCTATAGCCTAATCTCCTTGGGATCCATCGCATACCCTCGCCACGAGAATGGCTATTAGAAGTTTTACCTTCTTGGAGACAAATCAAGTCACTGCAAGTTCAGATATCCCAAACCTTTTGCATTTCTACTTTTTCCTCAAATGTTCTAAGTGTTCTTCATCTATTTTGGCGTCAAGTTACATCTTGAACAAAGATATTCTTCGTGAAGAAGCCCAATTCTTAGAAGATACTGTATCCATGGCTCTGGAAAGTTGCTCAAAAGCATTCATTAAACCAAAAATACTACATACAGCAAAGTGCCCCATGGTGTATCAAAGTTGTCTTCAATTGATCATGGGTGGAATAGGACTTAGTTATACCTAAATGTATGCTCCGTAAAGAAATTGCTAGACCCTACCCTTTGCAAAATATGATCCATCTGGTAGAGATTAGTTGTCTTTAATGGAAACTTTGTTAAATTTAAGTCCATACAAAGCGATTTCTCGAGTCTATTTTCATGCTTTTGATTAAGATGCCACTCAAAGGTCCTCTAACTAAAGGACAATAATGCGGCCTCGTACGTATACTAATTCTATACAACAATATGTTGAATGAGGGATTTGATTGATTGTTTGAATAGAGTTTTTGGTTTCATTTAGAGGATTTATAATTGTATTATTTAGTGTCATAGGATTTAGATCTTATTCTCCATGCAAAAACATCAGAAAATTCTTTGAACAAACTGTATATATATTTGATTTAATGAAATTTTGTGAGTAAAGTTTTAGATAAGCTTGATCAATTTTGGTTTTCCTCACTATATAATACATTCCACCCTTGATTTCTCTGGGTTCTAGTTTAGTTTGTTGGCCACATCTGTTAAAATCAAACAGTTCTTCTAGAGAGGTCAAACCTTTAGAACTTCTCCATCCTTAGAATCTGAGTTTCATTCCTGCGAACGGATTTTTGCACTTTGGTCTGTTTTGGTTTCTGATTTGATCGTCGAAGGTTCTGTCTACAGGTTGTGGAGATGGTTCGTGTTCTTGAAAATTTACCTGAAAACCATTGCGGTCGTATCCATAATCATTTCCCAGGACTGGAGTTCAAACTCATTTCTAGTGCAGTCTTCTATTTGACATCTCCGTCAAACACACATAAATATTTTAACATTGTATCAAGGATATTTTCTGAATTTTATGAGAGGTGTCATCACTCCCCAAGTATTATGACGTTCTAATGACAAGGCTAAATTGTAGACAGTATTTCTCTTGGTTCAAGACAATGTAGTTTCCTCAATGTTTCAAAAGATCTATGACATCATCTATGTGCCTTAAATGCGGTGATTAGCATTCTCTCCCAATGCTCTGTCGTTAATTTAAGATCCACTGCAACAGTTCTCTTAGCCTAACTTTTGAAAATTGACCTCACGAAGAAAGTTCGCATTAAATATATTGTTGGAAGACGGATACAAATTTATGAGATACATTTTATGGTCACTGATGAACGTCGATTTGCAATGACTGTTACAGTGCGCATTATCAAAATACATCGAGAACCTTTGGACTGATGATCGACTTCCTTCTGGATTCTCAAGGTTGCTTCATTGAGTTCAAGTTTGACATAGAAATTTATTAAGGTTTCATTGGATTGGAAAACACAGTTAGGCTTGTACTTAATTTGCTGGCTTTTTTAACGTTGAATAAGCGGTTTAAATGATCTAGAGTTGTATTTCCTCTCCCTCAGTTTCAACCGTGGTCTGTTGAATGATGTATATATCATGTTTCATCATTGTTCTGATAGAATCAGGCTGTTTATCAGCATAGAGGAGTTTTAGAGCCGGTCTTGACTTACTGCTATATCTTGCTCAACAGGATTCCCCATCAAAAAAAGTCACTACAATGCAATTAAAATAGGGATGATACATAGGTCATATTATTTCATGATCCCATAGCTTAACTAGGAATATGATAAAGCATTCATACTTGGAATTTTATCATTACAACATCATGACTAACTAATTGCTGCTGCGTTTGGAATCATTCGTTAACGAGGAAGTCTTTATCCAATCCTAGACATTTAACTGTAGAATTGGTCCTGAAGTCTTGCGGGGTCAAGTAATTTCTCAGGCAAGACTTATTCTACAACTTTTGACATTAAAATTCTGACGCTAGGTATACAGCATTATCAAGTACATCATGAACCTTTAAGCTTACATAAAAGGAGGAATAGGACCTCTGAATTTCACTATAATCTTCAGATAAAAATAACAGCTACAGTTAATATTAAATTCGTTGATTTCATTTCTCTCTAAGTTCAAATCACCAAATTTTGGACCTATATACATGTTGAGGAAATACTTCCGGTCAAGGGAACTTTGATCTTTGAACCTACTGTTCTACAAGACTAAAAAGTTTTGACTCTAAAGCATTGCCATTTCATTTCTTGCTTACTATCGGCAATAAGTAACTGGTTATCTATAGTTAAACAGTTGTTTTACCAGGAGTACTAGCCGAGGTGCTAGTACTACTAATGTTTACCTCTGTTTTTCAAATATTTGGTGCTATCTCTCTGAGATTATCGATACATTGTTTGTCTTTGTGTTTGATCATTTTAGACTTGGTTGCGATGTTATCTTGAGAGGCTTGTCGGAGGTTTATTGTTGGGGTTAGTTTATTAAATTCTGCAGTTCTGGCTACATGAAGGCTCTATGTGGCTAGTTTTCCATGTTTGTCTTAATAATTCTTAATTATATCCCTTTTGTCATCATAGTGTATCAAAGCTGTTTTTATCATATGTTCTCAAGTCATCCTTGCTTAGTAAGTTTATATCATTGTCAATTTGTTTCATCTTGTTGTTCAGCCTCCTTAAAGATTTTTTTTTGATAGAGATGATCTGATGATCATCTTCCCTAAAAGTCTGTTGAATTTGATTTCTTCTAATATTAGGATACAGTTTTGGTTTGTTTTGGGCGTTTTGATTTAGACTTGCTTCAGCTCTCTCTAGATACATTTTCTTCATCATTTCTTCATGCATTCTTTCCATCTTTTGGTAAGTAGAAGGTGGATTCTCTCTAAAAGATGCCTATTTCAGCTTTCATCTGTGTCTCCATGAGTTAACTTCAGAAGGCCTCTTTTTTTTTATATCTTCGGGTTGCAGACTCTTTCTAGTTGAATTCATGTCATCTTTGGATCAAACCTTGGAGATTGTTTAGCTGAGCCACGAGGAGGTTTAGTTGGAAGATGCATTATACACCTTTGCTAAATGCGAGGTACAATAAGCCTTTTCCCAGGGTTCCTATGAATTCAATTATAGTATTTGAAGGGACTTGGAGGGATTTTCCATACTTCCCATTTGTTTAAGAATGTTTTTGATGGAAGTCTTGGAAGTCGTGTCTGCTGATTCAGCCTAGTATTTCTCCTCTCTCCCCAAACTGAGGCAAACGGTCGGTTTGCGGCAGACTCTGGCTATCAATTTCATTTTACGTAAGTAGTCATTCATCTTGATACATGCTGAATCTGTATATATTATTACTAGCATCTGTGATTTTGAACGTCTAGTCTGTGGAAGGTGGGCAGATTAATTCTGGGAAGGATGAGAACATACCATCTTGCCATGATATAGTGGGGGCAGTTCTGAGAGGGGGTGTGGGTTAGAAAGGTGATGCTGGATAATTGGATGAAGGATGAGAGAAGTGGATGGGGCAGTAGGTAGATTCTTGAGGCGATCTTGGATGAAAGACCTCCTAGATTATGTAAAATGTAAATCGGGGAGGTGTTGATTCTTTATTCCCCAAGTTTCCTTTGTTTGGAGATGAAAGTGGAAACAGAATCTAAGCGATCTAAATCACCAAATGACCTAGTCCCCAAATGGGTTAATCAGTCAATTGAAAAAAAGTGATTGCGAAGGAAGTGAAAGGATTTTCCCAGGGCAGATAAACTCTGAGATTAGTCCCCAGATGGTGAAAAAGTATCTTGAGACTTCCCTGGGATTCTTTTACGGATTCTCTTTATTTGGTGGATGAGTCGGGATGAGCTCTAGTGAATCTTTTGGAGCCACAATGTTTATATGTTCAGACTAACTAAACGAAAAGTTCAGCCGGATATGACAGTCTTTAGGAGGTTGTAATTTCTTTACAATATTTCCATTACAGTCCTCTAAGCGAGTTTGAATGATTTTAAATGGGACCTTGATTGAGTCTTAAGATTAGGTGTTCGGGATTGTGCCCAGGTCGCCCAGTGGGGGCAGTGGCTTTCCAAAGTCTCTGTCACCACGGTGTTTCCTTGGCTGTTACAAGCACTGAGGATATCCTCAAACACAACAAACTCTAACCCCGAGAGATTGAGGCAGGAGAGGTATTCTGGATATCACCCCTAAAGGAGGATGGAGACCGGGCTTCTGGCCCTTTCCGGACTCTGTCTAAGAGTATAGAATTAAAACACATCAAGTATGAGATATCAAACTGAATACTAACACCCAGTAAAATGTTTTAATTATTTTGAATTTCTTTTATTTGTAGTTGAAGAGATATCACAACTCCTTACAAACCTTTATACGATTATGAAACAAGATCCTAATCTTAACCATTGTGGCTTGATTTCAAGGTTAGATAAAACTCCAAAGTCTCAGGGTAGGCCCTGATTTATGTTGATTCATTAGGCTTCATCTTAATTACCTTTTCTTGGTAACTAAAAAAAATTTATTTTTGACTCTCGAGATATTTATAAGATTAGGTTGGTCCCCGAATTAAAGCGAATGTGATCTACCTTAACAAGCAAGATTAGCAAAGTCGATCCTGAGTTAACATCATTTCAACAAATTTGGGGTCCCAGGACTCAACCCTCTTTGAACCAGGAGAGATCTCTGTATAATACAGATGGATATTGTCTTTGAAGTTTGGGAGGTGATATTAGGCTGTTATGAAGACAGAGTTTTGTTTGGTTTCTCGGATGGTTGAACATAGTTGGTAGTAATAGGTGGTAACGTTAGAAAAACAATATGCCGACAAGGTTCAAAGTGAGAATTGAAACAAACACCGCGGTAAACGTTATAAAGAGATGATGCGTAAGTTTGATCCATTGGAGGCTATGATCGCAAGGGAATTTAATTGAAACATTGGAGTTCAAAAATTACAATCTATGGAGCAGATATCTTACCTAAGGATATATTTAAAGTTTGATTTATGATCGAGACGATACAATAAGAAGAAATAATATCGTCAAGAACAAGAAGCGAGGATAAATTGTCACTTTAGCTATGAACGACCCGAGCCATAAGAAAAACACATGAAACGACATGGGATCAGCAGTACTTTGGAAACTATCGATACTGATACACTTCAACAGAATACAAATTAAAAGCAGAGAAAACTTGGTAATATGACTGACCCAGTGGTACGTTCTACCACGATCCTACTGAAGTTCTTCTAACATGATTTTTCAAGACAATCACAAAGATAACGAATGGCTACAAGATCTGATAAGTGCTGAAACTATTGACTTTGACCCATACTGAAACAAATCAAATAGTTGAACCGTAGAAAGGACAAGACTAACAACACATTCCTGATTCATTCTTTACACAACATACATGAAAGTAACATTTAAAGCCAACATTGGTGAACAGCAAAGGATGAAGGCATGAAAACATCTATCTACTGCGTGATCAAATCATTTCTCAAATATACAATGAAGAAAACATTTAATAAGTTTCTCAGTAGAAGAAGTTCACAATATATATATGATCCTAACAACTGTTTAAGCTATTTCTGATGAAAATGAAACAAATTAGCTATAAACAAAATACAAGTTCACGAGTGAAATTAACATCACCGTAAACAGACCGGGGGTCCAAATCCGGCTTGATTTAGCTGAAACGGTTACAATCCCAGTCAATGTTTTAATCCTATCTCTCTACAGCCTAACCTACTCCGTTACAAACATTCGAAGCCATGAACCACCTTCTGATCAAAGTTTCATTGACTTGACTACAACATGACATTACATTGACGCCAACTAATCCAACCTCTCTCATCTTCGCCAAGATATGACTTATAGAAGGGTGAGGAGGTGGGAATCCCGATGAAAAGATCAAATACAATTAATGCGATTAATATCTTCTACACGGCCCTTGACCGATGAAGAAATCATCACGGGTGTTGCAGCACGTGTGTTTACACTTATGAAGTAAACAGGGAATTTTTTGACCTTTGAGGCTCTATACTGATATATTAGGGTTACTCTGCAACATTCATCGTGAATCGTGAAATGCTTCTTTAGCTGTTTTGAGCAATGCTCGATAATGTTCAATAAATTGACTCACGATTCGACATTTAAGGCAATAGGTAACGCTGTGGTGGTTGGGATGAACAAGCCTCAAAATATGGCGATTAGGCGGTGTATCCGTGAGACCTTTTGAGTTTCTGTAATCTATGTTTAGATGCAGTTAGGCTTTGTGCCGTCTTGCAATCTATCCTCATCCTTGTCCTAATACGGTTCATTTTGTCTTCATCAATTATAAGCCTAACTCGTCATTTCTTTGTGCTTTTATATCGGGCTGTGAAAGGTAGAAAGAAATAACCGTTAGAAACACCGATGAGACGTGAAAAAATGACGCTGAAGATTTGATTTCTATAGAAAGTGGAACATAAGTCTTCGCCCTCGAGTCGAGAACCCTGGTTTAAAAATACGAAAAAATGGCTTCTTCCCCAAATACAAAAGCAAGTGAAATCGGTTATAGGTCAATGCAGCTGGAGAGCGTCAGAAAATGGAGCAATGGGCGATGATATGTGCGATTAGCGATTGAGGGGAGTTCAAAGTCGCTGGAGGAGAAAGGTTTATGCGATGGAATCAGCGGTTGCATAGTTGTGGAATGCAACGATGGCGGTGAAGACTCATTTCGGCGGGGATGCGGTATACCGATCTGTTCTACGCCCGGGCAGGATGGCGGTCGCCAGCGTGGATGGGAGAGGCCTAATCCGGCGGCGGAGATGAATCCAACTGCGGTTTGGTCAATAGACAGTAGGCCGTCACGGAGGAGCCGGCCGGTTTTAGCGGTGGAAGTACGTGTCGTCCGGCGCCGTCGGCCCGGCGGCGGATAAACAACATGGGCATCAAGTGGTGGGATGAAACCATCGTTTGAAGATGCCGCGGTTTGGAAGAGATTTTTTGAGTTAAATTACTCACTGATGATATGGAGACGATAAACGGTTGATTTTATAATTTCTTTGGGCTTCTTGAAAAACCGTCGCAGCAATTTTGCGTTTTAAAGTTTTTCGATGTTTTTTGAAAAAATGTTAAAGTTTAAAAATATGATAATATACGTAGCTCTAGCATCAGGGCATATGGAAGATAAGGACTTAGCTGGGACTATTCATATATAACCATGTATTTTCTATGGTTTTTCAAAGAGAGATTCAGAAATATGATTAAAATGGAGTTAGAGCTTGTAGGTTTTAACCTTGGGGAGAAGGAAAAATAATGGAGGGATAAGGAATAACATGGTTTTGGTGGGTTTTATATGAATAAAGGGAAATGGAAAAACTGAAAGTAAAATGGAAGCAAAGGGAGAGGGAAAAGAAAGGGATGCGGCGAGTTTCGGCTTGGATTTTCCTTCGTCTCAGGAGGCGGGGGGAAAAGTATAGAAATTCTTAGTGGTTCTGATCTTATATGATTCCTTTAACCTTCAGAATTTGGGTGCATTCTCTTGAAAGTTATAAAATAACACAATGAATATATTCAGCATGATTATTTCACGGGTTGTCCCAAAGAATGAGCATGTGGAAAGACAGCTGCTGTACATTCGAGCAATGTAGTCAACCTTTTGGTGATAGAAGGTTTAGTGGGGGAGAGAGGAGTGATTAGTAGGATCAAAGTAATATAATATCAGAAAGTTAAATTCTGGTTGTCACATGCTTTTCATTAACTCCATGGTGGGTATCCTTCTTGATTTTATAGAATAATGAAAAATGACAACAGAAATGAAACAAAAAATAAGCGCCACTAAATGGCATCATATGAGACTTAGGTTAATTTTCCTTAATTAATTCGAAGAAAATTATTCATCTCAAGAGAGACTTGTTATTCTTGGTCGAGCTAAGTTAGCTTAGAAATTGGTGGAAGGTAAAGATGGAGGCATGTAGAGGATACCAACAATTGCACTTTATAGAGTGAAAGTCAGTGGCACATGATCAATTAATTAATATTGGGCAAGTTAAAACAATATCTAACTAGTTCTAGCTTTAAAGATATGACGAGAGATAAATTCATTGATTTAAATATGATTTATTACGATGACAATTAGTTTAACTGATCTTGCTATATCTTACATTTCATTTAGATGTAAAAGGAAAGTGCAATTGAGATTAGAGGTCAAGGGGATATCCTCTACAGCTATTACTATTAGAAAATTTAACACAAGTCATGCATAGAGGATATCAGGAAGGCCTTGAAGGATTTCACTATCATTGAATTGTATTTCTTGAATAATATGGAAATCGTCGCCAATAGATATTGTAAGGAAAGGAAGGTTAAGTGGAAAACGGGGTCAATATTGGATAAACTTTCTGATTACGGCGATTTGATCAGATTTAGAGCAGTTAGAGGTTTTCTCGTTCAAGATAGATTTAATTTTTCTGATCTTGGTTATAGATATAGAGATAGATGGTTTTATTAGTTTATACTCTATATACACTCTTGGCTGTATTTATTTTCTTTCTCTTTATATTTATGTGATGTCGATCAATTTTCATTTCTCAAATTGCTGGAAAGATCAAACCTTGTTTAATTAATGTTGTTAGATAATGCTCTGGAACAACATTGTTATATTTTCTTGCGTTACTAAGAGCACAAAAATCACAATAGAGAGATAAGTTGAGTTTTTTTTTAACATAATAAATTGTGTTTGTTCTTCAGAAGGATCTGAGGTATTCAGATGTCTTCCTAAATGTCTTGGAGACTCAAATATGCCCTTGGAAATTTAGGACTGTCATGGAAGGGTAGGATGGAGGTAGTGCTAGGACAACAGTGGAATTCATAGAAAGTGATATTTGATAGCCACAGCTACCATATGTTTCAGCATATTGATGGAGAAGGATGTAGAAGAGACAGTGTGTGAGAAGTCAAGACAATGCTGTCAATCATGGAAGGACTCTGTATTCACCACTCTGTGGCCTTGTCTTTGTTAGAATAACAACGAGCACAACAACTTGTTATTTGAAGGAAAAGCTTCAGAAGATCAATATGGAGGAGGGTGAAGGATGATACAGATGGCAGGAAAATTCCTCAATCTCAAGATGAGCTGAGTGTTGGTGTAATGACAGCCATGATGATTGGGTGACCTACAGCTCTTCTATGCCTTCCCAGGTGGCATAGTTACCAGTGCACAATGTGAGGAGAATACAGACTAGAAGGAGACATGGAGCCAGACTTGTTAACAATTCTGTAGTGGAGCAAAGATAGGACCTCAAGAAGAAGGAGCTGGTTTTGTGGTTCAAAGGAAGGAAAAGGAAATGCATCCCGACTGAAGAGGGCAAGAGAACACTAAGTTTCATTGCTCATGACACCTTTTACCTCAGACCTCCTTAGAAAAAGGCAAACAGAAGGAATCTGCCATTTGCGATTGGTTAGACGCCACCTTCACAGTTTGAGCTTTATTTTACTCTCAATGCCTTATGTAAAAACTACAATGGGATGCATGGTATCTAAGTGGTGACTCATTTGATATGATGGGGAACAGAGTCATGTATGGCTTGGAGAAGGACCTCCATGAGTATGAGGTGGATATGTGGGAGGGCTACTCTTGACAACATGGTGACCTACCTTTCAAGGGAGAGGTGGGTCCCCTCTCAAACTCATAGGTCACACATGTTCGGGACCAAGAATGAGTTTTGTGCTGATAGATGCATGGACATGATGTATATGCAGGAAATGAATGTGTTCCTTAGACACATCTCCCCTTTGGATGGGTAAACGAATTCGGTGTAGGAATCAAGAATACAACCTCTCTAGGTGGAATGCATGCAAAGTTTGGGGATATGACGGGGGACTGATGACTTGGTGGTTGATCTGAGGCAAGTACCTCTCAGCAAACACATCCCGGTCTTAGAGGTTGTAGAGCAGCCAAGTGAATAGAAAAAAATTAGACATAAATTGAAATCCACTCAGAAATTTTCTGAAAGGAGATTTTAGCCATGCCAGCAACATAGGGATCCACACATGCAGCCATACCTCCGGAGTGAAGTGGAAGTGAAGTCTAGACTATAATCAGAGAATAAATTTGGAGATCACGATATGAAGCATCTACCATGGATGGTTACAGCTATGAATTCAAAGTTCTTGTGTGGAAGGGATGAGTAGGATTGATGCAAACAAATGTCGAGAAGATATAAGTAGGTAGAAAATGTTAGATAATGGGCTTAGATAGAGTTGGCAGCAATGCGGAGGAAGATAAGAAGATTCAACGATAACAGAGAGACTTAATTAGAAAATGTAGTGATGAACACTATTTAGATACTTTGATGATAGATGAATCATAAAGATACGTATTTTGGCAGACTATTGGTTTGGGGGAGTGAGGAAAACAACACTAGTAGTGTTGTAAGGATAACACTCAAGGTATCGTATTAGGATAGATTGAACTAACAATGTGGTAGTGTTGAAATTTACAACAAAAGACAATGAAAATAGAAACTAGAAATGAAACAGAAAAATATGGCAGAAATTCTTCCTAAGACCTTCTCATTTAATTTTTCCCTTAGTGAAATTGGAAGAAAATTATGTTGCTCTAAAAATTGTATTATTAGTTAAATACGTGGAAGACTTAATTGGCATGGGAAATTAGATATTAAAAGGATGAGGATACTCTTGAGGATTTTTTTATTTTTAGAGTCTAATTCTAGGACCTTTGGCCAATTCTAATTAGTTAACTCAAATTAATTGAGCTAAAATAAAATTAACTAGCTCCAAAAAAGAGATGAATGTAATGATAGGTTAGATTAGACAATATGATTCTAATTCCTAGAAGTAGAAAATCAATCAATGGATTAACTAGTGCTATAAATAGTTTTTGCATGTCACTTCTAAAGGAGAGAATGATTGGAGACTTAGGTTAAGGAAGATATCTATCGGTTGTACTATTAAAGAATTCTTATAGGTGATCATGCATGAGTCATTGGGAAGGCCTTGGAGGACTACATTCAAATATTTATTTTCTTTATTAATAGGGCGTTAATTGGCACAGAATGCATAAAATCGAGAGGCAAACAACAGTTAAATATTGGACCAAATTCTTGGAAATTTGCAACTATGTTCATTGCAGTCCAATTAAAGATGATCAACATAGTACAAGGACTCGGCGCAGACATCATTTTATGGTTCTTATCTTGAATTTATTTAATATAGAGATGGAGGATAGTTTTAGGAGTTTCTTTTTATTATTATTGTGTTTGTGATTGATTATTTATATTCTATTTCCGTTATATTGCTTAGTGATCAATTATTTTCTAAAATGTATTAGGATTCAATATCTTGTTTTAGTACATTGCAATTGGATTGAATCCATTTCTATAACCTCACAATAATTCTCAATCCAAGCAACTTGAACATGCAAAAAAGAATATCATATGGCCAGTTCTTGATCAAATTCAGGTGCAAGAGGAAAAGTCAAAATTTAATGGTGAGGTAAATTAGCTCATGGCACCAGCTATCAGCCCGTCATGTTATGAAAAAAATTCAAAATAAATAAAATATATCCACTGTACCAAATCACCCTCCTATGAGGTAGCCTCCTTTACATTACATAAATGAACAATTCTTGGATGATTGAATGGAAAAACCTGCTTTGTATATATAAGTCAGTCACCATATAATGAGATGGAAACTATAGAAATTATAATGTAAGATTTTAAAAATAACAATAGTGGGCTTCTATGGGAGAGCAAATGTGAAATATAGGACTACATGGGCACACCTGAAGAATAATAACTCAGTCAGATCTTTATTCTGGCTAAGGGATATCTTGTAATATTATAGGGATTCTAACATGCCTCTACTTCAAAGTTTGTCTCAATTCTTGATGATTCTGGATGCTACATGCAATATATCTCATGCAAATCAATCATTCGGTATGTTCTTACACTTGATGAAGCTATGGAATGGTCAGTTTTTAGTCTTCACTTTCTTGTTTATATAATTCTTCGGTTTCTAAGATGATTTTTCCTTCGTCGGAAATTCAGGAAATGATAATTTTGACTAGATATTTCACTATGTTCGTATTTAGAAGCATAGCAACAGATGGATCTCAGGGAGGAATCTGATCTCCAAATTCTATACCGTACCAATATTTTTATACCTTGGGATATGATGCTTTCGTTGATGATTTATACAAATTCTTAGCTGCTTGAAGACATTTTTATATGATGATTGTAGGCTGTAAATACTAATTACATACATCAAACCATTGTGATCTTGATTTTCATGTTGTGTCATTCAATTTGTACTTAATTAAAGGTTATACTGAACAACTGATGTTTGTGAATATAATCATCCATTTACTTCAGACCTCTTTTCTCTTAGAAGATGATGTGATCTATTTAACACTCCTGGAGTTAACAGAGAAATTTTGAAAAAAAATAAAAAAATTCTCTGAATACATTACAATAACTAATCCTGCATTGCAGTTGAGGCCTCTCTTTGAATCACATCAAGATATTGGATCATAAAATTATTTTGGCTAGATATGCATATTAGAGATTTCTTGATTTTGAGATTTTGTATTTGGATAGTGAATTAGGTCTAGGAGGACAAGGCGAAGGCTATGAAAATCATATTTTTCATAGATATATACATTTCAGACGACACAAGATTTAGTACTTTGAGGTATCTTGGTGAATGATTAGATTATTGAGGATGCAAAATGAGCATGAATATCATGAATTCATTTATATTAGAATAAAATGAAAATAGAAAATCATAGAAAGGTCCTCCAAAGCAGATATCAAATCAACAGATTATGTTTATGAACTTGAAATACTTTATATAAGTCATGTAATGAGAGCGGAAGGTATAATGCATTCAAACATATGATGATCCTGAAGAAGAAAAACTACAAAGCACATACCACATGAATCCACCACAATAAATTTGGAAATTTTGTCTAGTATTTCCTTCCAAATTCTAATTACACTAGTGTCAAGGCTACTGAATTCCACAACATCCAACCCTTTGAAAATGATTAAAAAGTTCCTCACATAGCCACTAAGATTAAATCCTCCACATGAGGTGGAATTTACAACAAGAAAACTCGAATACATGCACCTATCAAAATTACGCTGCAATAGGAGGTTAATCTAGCAGATTCATCCTTTTTCTAGTTGCCATGAGACATATCATAAGCACATTAAATGGAGTATAGAACACCTTGTTGACGAAGGATCCTTAAGATTGAAGAAGCTTGTTGGTTGAAGTTGTTAATATTTTCATAATTCTAAGTAGTCACACTATGATATGAAGGTTCAAGAGGCTTTGCGGCGGGTCGATATGCCATGAGTTGTAATGTGGTTGATGGGAAAAATAGTGTCTCAAACAAGAGGACCATATTATGAGCGCAAGAAGAAGGTATAAGTAGAATTATAGATCGATCAAATAATTCAATTTTATAGAAGTTAATGTAAGTATTATTGAGCTACGTAAATATTTGTAAGTGTCTATACAAAGGCTCTGTTAGCTCTGTGCACAAAAAGACCTTAGCCTAGATGTGTGCGACCATATTGGATGTGTGCGTGGGTAGATCTAAAGTGCAACAAGGTTTTCTATAGGTTTGTAAAAGGAAACCTCTAGAGCATTTAAGGAAACCTTGAGTACTAAATGCATTTATAATTTGTTTAGTCATTTCTCATATGGTTTCTATTTCTGCATATGATTTATGTACATGAGTTGGATCAGTTGCATACTTGTTTTGCAATCAACATGAATGTTAATTGCATAGATGTAATAAGAACTGAAATATCACATTTGCTAGAAGTTAAAGGATTGTAGATCTATTTCTTGCATAGGGTTAGCAGTAGAGTTGAAACCTTATTCTGGTTAGGGTTTAGTTTTGATACGACCAAGTGAGATCTGGTGATAAGCTGGCTGTCTCTCGGGACAACGGTCTAGTTCCTTTGCATCTTGCTTTGGGTGGGACTTTGAAAACATTTCATTGGTCATTTCCAAATGGCAGTGTGGAGGTTTTTGATAGTTCTTGCTGCTGCCGAACTTGGGTCAACCTGAATCGGCAGACTGGATGCATTTGGGGGGACGGGATGTTTAAGGAGATTAGGTGATGTAAATAAAAATGGAACTACAAGACTTTTGAAAAACATGAAATTTTCCATAAAACAAAGCGAGAAGTAAGAGAAACATACTTGAAGGTGGAAACGCAAATTAATATTTTCCACAGGTTCACAAAATATTCTTTTTTAACTTTTCTGACAAGATCCAGGTTGATGCTAGGACAACTCATTTTGAACCCCTTTCTAGCTGGAAGGACGATAAATCACTCGTATTCGTCACAAGTTGATCTAAAAGTTAGAAAAAGCGATAACATCACCATTGTAGACCATTAGGGTTGACAACATTTTGGGTGGATTTGTGGCCGAGTTTGTAATTGATCAGTTTGTCATATGAATTAGAAAGAATGTTTTGGAGAGGATCGAGAGGTTAAGATGCAGCTCATAATTTGTTGATTAAATGTTGTTGTGTGAAAAAGTTTGTGAAGTCACACTAAGTGAATGTCCACAAAGAGTTTGAGAAGAGAATTACACATAGCGAGGAAGTACTTCCCACGTTAACAAAATCATGATTAGTGTACAACCTAGAAATCTTCTGACAGTATTCTATAAATTGGTGAAGCTACACACACATGGGGAGAAATCCTCCTAGCACACTTGATCGAACTCGTGCATGGATAGGTCATCTCTTTCTCCAACTCCCATACCCGGGAGGTGATATGGCTACACATATGATTTCACAGCAAGAGAGGTGTGACTGAATGAAGACATGGAAAGGTTATGGTTTGTTTCAAATGTAGTATGAATTTGCACAGAACTTTACCACAGATGTACCTCAGATGCAAACATTATGAATTCCCAGTTGATCTTGGACAGTTTTATAGGATATCTAAACTCAACATAGGCCAATTATTGATGAGATATAGAAGGTTTTGATGAAGAAATTCAGAAAACCAGAAGTGCTACTATAATGTAGCCCATAAATAAAAGAAATCAAAAAGACCAAATGAATTTATCAAAGGAGGCCAGTCCGTAGATGGAGGTGCACTATAGGTGACGGGGATTTGGAACAGTCGGCCCACAAGAGTGGTTTATTGACATTCTCCTACATTTGCATAGCCCTTGAATCAACAAAGTTATTCCCTCAAGCTAAAGCTCATGAAGTTCCCATGCAGCTGGAAGTTACTTCTCTGACTCTTCAGCTCAATTTGAATACCAAATCTAAGAATGGGTCCAACAATGCATCAAAAAATTTAGAACCACGCAATGATGAAGGAAGCACGCGAGAGGTATAGTGTATATGTTGTAAATTTTCGGTCCCTGTCCTCAGTCATCCCTTGCTCAGGATTCTGCCATGGAGGAGAAATCATTGGGGACCAGTCTTGGGATGGTAATTACCCCCACACTCTGGTGCAAGCAATATACTGCTCAGTCAACATGGAAACAAACTGTACCCTCGATTAGCAAGTTTATGTTCCCAGGCAGAGGACTGATTGTGTAGGTTCTATTTATTAGAGTTTAATACTCAGTGACTCATTGCCACACATTTGATTTGATGATGGACAATTCCAATATCTATAAGAGTACATTCACCCATCCTCACCCCCAATTTTTGCATGGGTAAGGATCTCTCAGACTTGGAGGAGGGAGAGGTGGAAGAGAGTGTGGAGATGTTGAGAAGGAAATTGATGCTATAAGCATGGAGATGTTGGGCACTATAGGTGCGAATGTCCAAACCATGAGGATAGTATTGTATGCAGTATTGTAAAATGAGTTTGATCATGTCATTTAATATTTTATTATTTTGATTTTCAAATCACGAGAGAACCCATAGACACCTATACGAATACAGATTTTTAAATGAGCTAGAAGGATCCAGTGAAAAAGCATAGTTAAATGGAAAGTGGGGTGCTACCAATGGTGAGATGAGAAGAAGGCATTTAAAACTGCAGTCCGGAAGAGTTGTGACAAGAAGGAAAGTTCAACCCGTAAAAGGAGAAAGAGAGGTTTATAGAGGATAGAAAGGATTTTGACCCTCGAGGTGCATCAGATCCAAACAAAATCTTGATAAAGATAAATGATGAAGTTAAGCCCTTCTTGAAATCATTATCAAACTACATTTCATAACTAGAAAATGTCGACAACCTTCAATCCAAATAGATAATTGTACTGAAATAGGATAGTCAGGTGAAGATGTACATGACCATGCGGAAGTGTAGATATCGAATGGATCGTCATTCCAGACTTGGATCTGATGTGAATGTTCTACTTGGAACAAGCGGATGGGCAAACTAAAGGCTGGAAGTCAACATTCGGTAGCATGGCCAATCAATAGAGAATTCTTCCATTGGAAGACTCTCACGGTTATAGTGATGATACTGGAATCAAGGTATGCACGGGCACAATTAATACAAATTCATTGATACATATATACTAGGACCCATATTGGGCTATGGACATGGGGTATCAACAACGACGCCGGAGTATGGCCTTGGTAATGATTACGGTTGCTGATTCCTTTGGACCAGATAGAAGGGGTCAAAGAAGTCCTAAAGCCTCTATTCAGAGGAATGATTTGGGCCACTACAGATGGACTTCACATGATGAGGATTGGATCAATGACTGCTAATGTGATGTTAGTTGGAAAAGCATGATCATTTCCTATTTGAATGGGAAATAGAAATGGAAAGATCACATATATTTCTTAACATCTTACTGCATTCCTCAAGTTACTAAGAATATATGATGCATATCTCTACTGAGAAGTAAGAGAATTTTCTTTTGTTATAATAATGTTGTTTTTAATTTTGGAGAAATAATGCTTGTCTTTGAAGAATGAAGGTTAATAGACCTCTGAAATGGGTAAATACTTTGCTCCAACATGTGGGTGTGTACAGAAATTCTAGGATTGGAGGAATGGAGTAGATGATGTAGGTTATAACAAACATTCCTGCAGCCAAACCAGGAAGTTCGGCTGGTTTGGTGATCCATAAACACTTGGATAGCTGGATGGAGGTTTGGGATAAAGAGGATAAGTAAATGGGTTCAAATGTCTATCTGGGTGGTACAGGCCTATTGTGTGGTACTTGAAACAGAGTTGCATTAGTGCCTCTCAATTTGGGTTACAATGTTAAAGCTCATTTAACCTTTGTAATTGATGGATGAAGAGTTTAGACGAAATACACCAAGATATAGAGGCAGTTGTATTTGGTAATTCCCAACCTCAAATAAATTTCTCTTCCAGCATAGGAGGCTGTTACCGAGGATATAGTCATGTGTCCATGATATAAACATAACAATTAGGATCCAAGATATTAATAACTCTACAGAGTTTGAGGCAGGTAGTTGGAAGGCTGTTGTGAGTGGATGGTATCCTTTATAAAACTCAAGGAGATCCTTTGGGATGGAGGAACAAACCAGTTGGCCTGGAAATAGGAGACTCTTGGGATGATGAGAGAGTGGAAGCTTGTAAAGCGCTAACGAATGTCAGGATCCTTCCCTAAAGACACAGCTAAAATGATGGCAAGACTTGGAGGTTATGAAAATCACTCAAAACCATATGTACATCTGTCAAACAACTACCATACCATTAAATCCAAAATATAAAGAAGAAAGTAAAGGAAAAAATTTGAGAAAATGGTTGTTACAACAATCCATTGAGCCGTCATTCATTGATTAGGTAAGCTCGATGATTTTTCGAAGGAAGGACTAAGGGAGAAATAAATATACGTATGAGACCTTGCATAATCTAAATGATGCATGTATTAGGAATGCCATAAGTTCTTTGACTGCGGAAAAGATGGTTATTGTGCCTATTTTAAAATGATTCCTAACTAGTCTAAAAAGATTGTCCATGTTGCTGTATTTGGCATTTAGACTTGATTTCTACAGGTATTGAGAGGAGATGATCCCTTGCTGAAACTTCAAAGAAACTCTCCTTCTGACGCAACTATTAAACCATGAAGGAAGGTTTGGCTGTAGTCCTACCTCTCGGAAATTATAGGCATTATCGCTAAAGAGGGTACTAAGATGTTCACTAACCCTCTGCTGAAATCGTGGTTAAAAAGCCTATGTTGGAGGAGGAAATGTGCTGACTTAGAATGGTTCTTGTCTTCAAGAATCCTGATTTTGAAATCATTTTGCAGCATTAGATTGATCTTGGACCTGGTCACTTTATTAGACGTGAGAATGAGGAGGCATTGATGTAGGTGATGGGTGCAATCTAGATCTTTTCACATTAGTGGTCGATGAACATTCTGCAAATATCATTCACTTTCTAACTTCTACTAGAGATGAACTTTCAGATCTTCTCCTTTTACAAGAGAAGAAGGATGATTTCGTGGTGATTTACATTGATCAGTTTATCAATTGTAATAATTTGGTGGTGGTTTAAAGGAAGGTATTTAACCCCAGGGCTGAAGACAACTTCAATCATCGTAGAAGCTCATGGGTGAAAATGGCTGAGTGAATATCGGAAAGGCTACTTTGTAAATTTTTTGCATGGAAGTTTATGGTGTCTAGCGTACAGCCAATGCACATAAATACTGACACTGATCTGAAACCAAAGAAAACCATGCGTAGAATGAGGTGTCATTGTGGCCTCATGGATACTGCTTTGATAAACGGGCCATTATTGGGACTTACACCAATATTCCTTTTTTGACCTTGTTTTCCTATCATTCCCTCTTTTTTACAGTATTTTTCTTCAAACTATCTTCTCTCTTTTCAGCCAATCTTCCAAAGGTATATAACATTCTTATTTTTTATTATATGTTTAATTTGTTTTACATGTAATTTGCTACACTTCATATTTAATCATTAATCGAAAATATATAGTTGTTAGAGGCAGTTTGAACTGAGTTAATTCATCATGGCTGTTTGAAGACGTTGTTGAAACATTCCAGCATGATGCATAGAATCCCGTTCTTTGAAACAACCTGATTTGTGATTTGAAGTAGCATTTGGTGATAGAAAGCGAAGAACGGTAAGGAAGAACATTTACAGCCACTAACAAGCACTGTGGGTTTAGTACCATCATAACCATTAGAACAACATTTTTCTATGGAAGAACATAATGTCTATTTTAGTGTAGAAGATCAATTGGGTTAAGAATAGGATAGTATACATGAGATAGCAATCCATTGTAATATATTTATCCTGCTAAGAGAGGTATCGATATTGAGGAGACGATTCTGAGTTGATTAGAAAGTTAGAAGGTCAATCCTTTTAAATATGTTACTTTTCTACAGATGAATTGCCATTAAACATTTCATTTTGTTCAACACCAAATCTTGTGGGAAGGAAGACCTGTTCAAGGTTCTCCATTTGTATGTAGTTTTTAAGCATTGTTTTCATTAATGCCTTGTTAAACTCTATTTGCTAAGAATCATTTTTGCAGTATTGGAATCAACTCTTTATCTATTGCTTTCAAACTCTATTTCCATTACTTGTTGCATTGTTTTTCTCTGGAAATCATTCCTAGGTAATTGTGGATTATTTAATTGGTAATCTTATTTCTGAATGATTTTGTGAAGATTGTGTCGAAACTTGGGTGTTGAAGATTTCTACTTGGGAATAGGTCTTATTCTGCATTGCCTTTAGTGGTCTCTCCTTCTCTGGTCGTTTCTTTCCTGGGTGTTGTCTTTTTAATACTGTCCAGTATTCTGTTGATTGTCTATTAGAAATATTTCCTTCTCTTGCTATTCGACGTTTCCAGTTTATTGAAGCAAGGTGTGATTAGTGTATTTTTACTACAACATTTCTCATTGCTTTTGAGATTGAGCATATATGAATTGTGTGATTTCTTTGAAATAATAAACCACTGATTGTTGTTATATTTCTTGATTTTTTAAATTAATAAGAAATTAAAATTGATAAACATTTTTGTATGGTGCGGAAAATTATAGATTTCAAGACATTGATGTTTTCTTTTTAGATGTAAATTTTTTTGAAGATTGCGGAATACTAGAAACTAACCCTACTAGGTGTAGGGAAAAGGAGGAGGAAGAAAGACCTTTATTGACAAGATCATCGAAAACTGGATACCAAATTCAGCTCTCTCGAAGGCCAAACACCTCACTCTCAAATTGAACTACAAAACAAAAGAAATTGTAGACTAACAATATTTGAAACCATGAAACCCGATAGAAAACCTTGACAGTAAGCTTTGAAGAATATGAAAACATTGAACAATGAAAACGTGAAGAACAGAAGAAAACATTGATGAGCTGATAGAAAACGTGAGGATTAGGCAAGTGTAGTAGGAGATCAAGAAATGGAGGGTAACAATAATGGATTCTTGACAAGAGTGGCTGAATCTGAAGGAGAGGGGAAAGATTAGAACTATCTCCTGTAGGATTTATATTGAGATCTTCCTAGGAAAATACAAGAATATCACACAAATTACAACTTACATGGTTTATCTTTTGAATATCATGATTAGTTTCTTTTCAAGAGTTTGATATATTATGCGAAGTTATGATTACGTTACTGTGCTCAAAAGTAGAGCTTCTTCATTAATATTGAAATGCATTAAGGTGGTTCATGAGTCTTGGAGGCCATGTAATCACAACATGGAATTCATCAAAACATAAGTTTTATGCAAATATCAGACCTCTTCTTTGAAAGAGAGAAAGAGGAACTATTTAATATGGTACAAAAGGGCAGAAATGGAGGGACTTCAATGGATGAGCCAAACCCAACAGATCCGTCATCTTGATGTAAGTAGGATATTCTTAAAACAATGGCAAATAAAAGTTAGAGGATGGCTGAAATACAAGATTACTAGAAATACAACAAACGTGGGGATATATCTACGAATCATATGATGCAGTGTAACTTCTTGCAAAGATGTTCAAAAAGTTCAGACGGAGTCAAACAACGGGGATACCACAAAGTCAAATCAACCGGTGGAGGAGCAAGAAGAGCTGAAATGAGTAATTTACTTGAGAATTCAAAAGCTGAAATATTAAGTTCTTTTGCATCACGGTCAGCCTTGTAGGTTAAGAAGAAACAAGATGAAGTGACGGCTTTGCTCTGCTTTTGCCCCAAAATGCGAGATAAAACCCACTATTTTAGTGAATCACCCATTGGATATGCCAATTTCACCGCCATGAAGGATATGACAACAAATACTGCTCCTTACGAATAAAGCGTACAATATTTGAAGAGGAAAATTTGAAGCAATCTATTTTTTTGACACAAAGTAAATGGCAAAAATCTGAGGACAAAGTATGAACTCTAGCTATTCCAACAAACAACAATGATTGGACTTAATTTATCTTCTTTAGTTAAACAGACCACCCTCCTTTAATCAAATGAATTACCTACCTTTAATCAAATGAATTACCCACCCATGCAACGAAAACCCTCCCTTTTTAGACCCTACAATGTAGTTTCAGCCCTTCTAACCAACAATCTACTTTTAACTTGATAGATTCAATTGGAGGGTCAAAACTCCGTTCCAATCTGATTTCCTCGATTTCAACAACCACTTCCTCTGAATTCTCCACCAAACAATCGTTGGTAAATTTAACTACATTGACAAATACTAACCCCAATAATTTAATACGAGTTATTGATATTCAAAATAGGCCTATATTTCTTTTTCCTGCAAAATAATATTGATATTCATTTGGTCCCGGAAAATAGTTGAACCATTATCGATGATGTACCTCACCAGATTCTAATAAGAGGCGAAAACAGTTCATAAGGAACACCAACACCCTCTAATAAAGTTGCTAAACGATGAACCACCCATTCTTTTGACCATTGTTTTTAATTCGATACTTTGAGCCACCTGCTTGTCTACAGAGTTACAATCCACGTATGTTAAAATTCTACTTTTACAAGCTACTAAGAGATGTACCATTCTCTCCCAGTTGATGAGAGATATTTGTGTTGTAAACCCGGTGATAGGAAGCTAAGATCCTGCAGGTCATGTGTGCCAGGTGATATATTTCCATTAAATTACAGTGATAAAGCTCCTGTGGATTAGAATATGGTGACCTGTCATCCTACTATGATAGTCCAATTGAGAAAAATAATAATCCCTCAGTTCTACATTCGGTCGATGAAAACTTTATTCCTACCTTTAATGTCAATCTTGAAAACTACAGCGTGGCCTAAAGAACATGTCAATTTACCAATGGCTATAGGGATTATACAGTGCGATCAAGCCCAGGAAGGAGTTGTGAAGACCTAGTTATCTGATTGATCTGGAATTACCAGTGATTTTGTGAGTATTTAAGACTAAAAAATGGTTAGGGGGACATCTCCTAATTCTTGGAAGGCCACAGTTATGCTTCGATGCCTTTATGGCTATAGATGCAGTTCAGTAGAGAAATTTCCAATGGGTATGAAACTAAGCATCTCACTCTCTACACACTACACCCCATGATTAATAATTATAATTTTTATGGATGGTCTGTGATCATGATATTCAACCTATTTTGACTATGAATGAAAGCACTGTACCAAAGATACCTTGAGGATAAATTCAATTATGTTTGTTTACGGAGCACTCTCTGTGATTCAAAACACATAATCAGTTGGCTACCTTACCCAAATTAGATATCAAGAAAATATTAAACCAGAAGATCTTCCTCAAACATAAACTCATGTCTAAGAGCATAAAAATAGAAGTGAACCTAGCAAAACAAAACTTGAATATAAACCCCAATTTGACGAGTTGTGAAACACAACAATTAATGAGACACTTATTCAAAATAAGGAAACTGTGCTGGGGTAATAAGATATGAAGGGGAATCTCTCATGAATTATGTACTTACATTATCTATATCAAGGAAGGTTATTAATGGTCCCCACATGGAAACCCCAGCGATGAATGAACCTATTTTGAGAGAAATTATTAAAGGAACTTCAAAAATTTCTTAATGCGAGGTTTATACCCTACCTCATTAGGTGATGGGTTCCCATTGTTATCGTTCACAATAATCAATGGAGAGTGTGTGGATTACAGAGGCCCTTAATGTTGCTCAAAGTCACTTTCCTTTTACAGGTGGGTGATCCAATTGGATGTTTTTAGGAAAGAAGTCCTTCTCCACCTACTTTAGATGGGATGAGTGGGGATAACCAAATCAGAACTCACTGGTCAGTGCTCACTTCAAGCTGCAGGAGCGTTTTCCTATAGAGTTCTCAGCAGACTATGTAATGAACCAACAACAGAAGTTATAGGAATCTTCTTAACTCTTGAATAATGACTCTATGGAAATATTTATGCATGACTTTACCCCTTATGGTGTATCTTTTTGAAGATGCATTACAAATATAGAAAATTACTTAAGCATTATCTAAAACTCACCTCTCACATAGTACCAGAAAAATGTCATAGAGTGATGAGATGGAAGGGTAGTGCTGGAACATTTATTTCATCTCAAAGGATTAATTAGATCCATTGAAAATCTAGACCATTAGAACTTTCCCATTCTGAAACCTGAAAACGGATGTAGAAGTTTTGGACATTTTGGATATGGAAAGGTTATTAAATTTTTCAAATATCTTCTCCTTTGTGCATGTGCTTATGAAAATCTTCGGGCCCAGAGTGGACTATAACGCAGGAAAATTTGCTGAACTCAAACATCAATTATCTGACTCCTATTGCAAGGACACGATTGGGCACTTCCACTACATATATCCTCGATGCCGGATCAAAGTACCAGGCTATCTTGGAACCAAGAGAAAAACCATCTTCCCTTATGCTATATACTTTATTGGCAGAATATGACTCCTTTAAAACGATACATAGTTACCAAAATTTTATTAGTATTTTATGCGTAATAAGTCCAACATTATTACGAATTTTCTTTTTCCCATAAAATTACTTTTCTGTGTTGTACAATGAATTATTATCAATACAATGCAGATATATGATGGTTATTTTTATTACAAGAGTTTGATATTACTGATGCTGATCCTTCAGTTAAAGAAAATATAGTTACTAATTTCTTACAACGTTAAAATTTGATGATAATACTCTAGTAGATGATTCCTTTCCTAATAGTATTTATTTAAATATACGCTCACTCCTACGGTATCTGGGCATTACCAATTATTTAGTTGGAGTTATACACCTATCACACATTCAAGCAAGTATTGTTGACTGGATAAATTTGATTGAGTGCTCACCTATGAGGTTGAATAAATCAAAGATGATGCATTAGAAGATGGGAGCACATGATACTACAAAAACTGCTGGTGTGCAAATTTCTTGATAAAGCGACGCCAAGTTAACGGATGGGTTATTCATTGGCCCTCATCACTTTTAATGCCAAAGAAATATCAGCTCGAACTGGTAACAGGAAAACAGGCCAACCGTGAAGATGAAATTCCATTAACCCTAGGCCATTAGCAGACAAACAGAAAGATGGGCATGAACTGTAGGTTATTCGTCTCCATCCAACAAAGGTTATATGATGCGGACTACATCATCGGTGGAGAGCTAAGGCATTCTACTCATTCAACGAAGGTATCCCAACATATTTAAAGAAATCTTTGTTCTTGGAGTTCGAAATTAGTTACGGATAAGGACCTCCCTTCACTTCTCATGTTCCAGTACTACTCCGACTCACATTCATCATACTAGTGACTACCATACCACCCCCAAGGCGGTGGTAGGGTGGTACAATAAGTGTAGAAGCCATTCTAACCAAAATGAAGACTGACGGAAAATTACAATCTGAAAGGCTCCACTACGAGCAGCTAATGGGCTTAATTAGTGTCGTAGGTCCCTATAGTACTAGTATAGTCCATATTTTTATTGTTGTATTCCCTTATTGTTATTGTAACATGTAACCCCCATTTTGTGTGGCCCATAATTATTATTGTTAGGTGGCTGGTTACATTTAATATATGCACTAGGATTACATTGTACTGTTATGGACTCCTATGAAAGGTTTGTAAATTATTAAATGTCAAATTGATGATAGTATTGGAGGTTTCCCGCTCGAAGTGGCTCATTTCTAAGGCGTGATCTCACTACTCTCTTTGGTAGTTACACAACATTTAGTATGGGCTTTGGGGTCCAGGGTTTAGTATTAGCGGTCACTGGAATTTCGCTATAAATTTTGTTCTCACGAGCTTTCAAAACTTGGAAATCATTTTGGTCGGCTGAAGAATCTTGAGGAAGGTTGTCTAAAAATTTCAGATCTTAGTTCGCAATATTTGAGGAAGATGTCCTTGATTAGATTGTTGTTGACTCATAAACAGGTCATCGTGGCATTTGCGCTGCACCAGTACCTGCGGAAGAGATTGATCTAGAATTCCTTATAGATGCAGCTGAAATCTGAAATTGTCAATTCAGAACTTGGTTCGCAATATTTTTGGAGATTATGATCTGGAAGGTAGTGCTGTTTCAAAGGCTCCTGAATTGCATCTCAAAAAAGTGATCATTGAGGAAAAATTCAATACTCTCTCTGACCTCAGATTGAAGTCTTCTCGATAGTCGCAAGTACAGACTGCAAAGTTCTGAACTATGCTTCAGAGACAAAGGACAAAACAGTGACACGTGGCAAGTCGTACAAGTTCGGCTCTACTGAACGGTCAAGAATTGATCATTGTGAAGGAGGTAGACACAGTTGTCTTGGAGAATCAAATCAGGTCAGACTAGCAGCTAAGATGAGTGGAGGGCTACTTCCATACTGAATTTAGTTAAATCTGGAAATGTGAGATAGCAATTTATTATCGACTCCTCAAGGCAGTAAGGTCTGTATTTTTCCCACGGGTACAGTGTTTGAATCAGAGGTGAATTAGTTCAAGGACATCTTATTAAAATTGAATCCAATGACAGTTCTAGTGACTGCAAAATAATTCAGCACCCATCAAACCTCAGAAATATACCGCTGACTCATGAAGATGAAGAACTGCAACATGACCATAAAGATTCGAGAACAAGTGCAACACAAATTTCCTCTGTAAACTGGCAAAAAAATGAAATGGTTTGAAGAAATGTGTGGATGAAGATGGATGGTTTGAAGAAAGGCATGGAAGCTAGAATGGATGGCTGGAAGTGAAGATGGAGGTTTGAAAGAGACGTGGAAGATAAGATGGATGGTGCCAAAAGCCAAGATGGATGGCGTGGAAACTAGATGAATGGCATGGAAGCTAAGATGGATGGCATGGAAGTGACATGGGAAGCTGAGATGGATGGCTGAAAGGCCAACATAAACATGAAAGATGATCTAAAACATGCATGGAAAACAGTAAAACCAGCAATGATTCAATAGGCGGAAATATAGGAAAGACCTCATGATGAGAAAAATAAATGTCGGTTCTGCAGCCAGTGTGGTGGAGGAATACCTTTTAATGGATGGGGAGGTTGATGGAAAGGATCATGGATACCTATGGATGAACAATGTTTGATCTCATAAAGACACAAAACACACAAAAGTACATGCAACTTCATTTAGAACAAAATACATTTGTAGGTATAGATGAAACATTTCTAGTAAAAAATTTATCAACAGTCCAGGCACTGGGAGAAATGATAACACATTATGAGGATACAGAACAGCACCTTCTTGCAATTGATAAATCTCAAACAAAAGGGTTTAGTGGGGCAGCACATTGAGAACTGGGAATTGAGGTATAGGGTGGCGGTATTTGAGAGGGACCGAGTTGAATCTCTTTACTAGGCGTTCAAGGATAACATTTAACATAAAGTTAAATGATACGGAACCTGATTCATTAGAGAAGGCATTGAGTTGGCAAAAGAAAAGTTGGAGAAATACAAAATTATGCTTAACAAGGAAGTCTACTCAGACCTATAAAGAAGGAAGTGTGGCTTCCTCTAGATTTCCACAGCCCTCTGAGGTTGACACTTCCTAGCAATTGGAAAAAAAAGAGCAAGAGACTTACTCTGATTTGATAACAGAAATACTAAAGTCCATGAAGTGTCTTTGAGAAAGAGAATTAACATGATTGTTGAAGAAGAGGAAAAAAATAAAACGAAGAGGATTTGAGATTATTGAAGGAAAAATAGTCTGACATGACCTGGCTGCTGTGAGATGCCACTCCTCAGACTCAGATGAGACAGATAAAGAAAAAGGTAGTAATTTGGTCAGTTAAGACACTTTTAATTTGCTCATTGTAAGGTAGCCAGAATTCATTGTTCCTATACCAGCCTACAGTCAATTGTGGTTACAAATGGAGACCTAGAATTACAACTGCAGAGAAAATGTATATATAGAAACTATGCAGAATATGTTGACTAGACCAAATGTCTTCCATTCCTATGGGAGGTGTTGATGTTGTATAAAGTACAATGGTTACAATCTTTGGGGGCCAGGTAAACACCATTTTCAGACTTTTCTTGAAATTTAACTGAGAAGGAAAGGAAGTGATTCTGGTGGAAGCCAGGAAGGATAATAAAAACAATGGCATAGCCAGCTTTTAAAGAAAAAAGAACAAGCAGTATTACTGGTATGCTCACTAAAGTTCAACATCAAAATCATCTATTCTGCAGATCTCCAGCAAGTCTGGACAATCATTCCAAAGTGTTGACTCCCAAAGGACTCCCACCTATGCATTGATCATGATCATGCTATTCACGCTGAATGGGAACAATTCCTCCAAACCTTCCATTCCTTATCAGATATCCTTGCTTCCAAGAAAGTTGAGCATGATTTAGCATTGTTAGAAGAGGCGTTATAATTCTAGCTAGTCAATTCTTTCTCACTCAGTAACCCAATTCTGAAAAGGATGGATCTCGTAAATACTGTCCGTTATAGGAACTCAATCGCTCACCGTAAAATCAAATTTCCAAACTACTATTGATTGATGATGGATGGGTATGGGCAATTTATTTTACTAGGATTTGGATCTTAGATTCGGATATCATCAAATAGAATAGGGCGAAGATATTCAAAAACAACATTTTGGAAACCATAGAAGTCCTTCATGAATTTTTGGTCATGCCTTTTTAGCTCTGATACCTTCTACATTTCGAGATTTGGTAATTCATTTCAAAACCTTCTGTTATTGCTAGTATTTTTAATGATACAATCACAAGTCTGAAGGATATGAACATGTTGGCCGAGTGCTCAAACTATTGCGGGAAAACAATTATATGAAAAAGCATCCAATGTTCCTTTTAGATGCAAGAGGTGGGGCTAATAAGTTAAATATACCGAGGGTGTTAAAGTAGACCCTAAGACAAACAACAAAGTCTAGTGTAGTAGTCTAGATGATAAAGGTTAGAAGTTACCGAGGTTGCAGACATTATTATGGATTTGTTAAAATTATGGAAGAACTGTACTTCCTCTAACTGCCATGAAGATGCATTTCATGGACTTCTGACAGCCAAAATTGCTGGAAACATCTTAAAGAGGCAATGTACTGTAAGATGTCATGAGACTTAAAAACGCTGTTGTGAATGCTGATGCACCAGTGAATTGAATGCGTTTTATCGGAAGGAAGACCATTCGCATACTTTTGAAATTCGTCCAATCAAGGAAAATATTTATGACTATTATGAAGGAAATGTGCCAATACGCATCACTAAAAAACAGCAGACACCTAATAGACAACTAGATAACGTCATAGTCAATCAAAACACTTTTTGAACAAAGACTATCATGGAAAACAACAAATGAATTAAATTCTTAGGATGCGGCTTTAGAAAATAATCTACAAGAAAGCTTAATGTTGTTTCTGGAATATCAAGACGATGAAGGTGACATTGCTTTGTACCATTTCTAATATCACCAATTCGATTAACTTGGCCAGAATTGATGAAGGAAAAAGATATATGGAACACTCATTCAAAAGTTGCGGCGAAGATATTATTGCAATTATTTGATTGGAAAAATGATTCCTTATGGTACAAGATGGCCTCTCTTAATTCCCAACAGATAAAGATTCTTAGAATTACCGCTACTAACCAGATTTTCAAGGACACACAAAACTCACAGAATTTGAAGAAGATTTTTTAGGATGGCCTTCCATCAATGTCAAATTTTGTACTTGAATGTTTGGTTTGGCATTCGTGGAGACAATTAAGACCGGGACTACAACTATATTCCAACATTAGGTGGGGAGGAGATTTCAATTTTATCCTGAGTTTACCTAAATCTAAAGGAAGATATATATGGTAGTTGATAGACTTACCAAATATGCACATTGCTTATCTATCCATTTAAATAAATCTGATTTACTACATTTCAATGGACAATTCCAAAACCCTTGGAAGCCCAAGGGTTGTGTGGCCAACGGAGATCCAATTTCTGAGGAAATTTTGGAGCAGAGTTATTTTCTTGTTTGGGTACTAAATTAGCTCACCATCATCTTATCATCTGATACAGTGAATTGGCTTGAGATAGTAAATAAATGTTTGGAAGGATATCATGATTGTTTTTATTATCATTAAACAAACACAATGGAGTGAAGTGGTTACCTCTCGGCCCGGATGGTGAAGTACATAACGCCCTTCCATACTAGGCTAAAACCATTTGTTATGGCACTTTATGGATATCATCCTATGATCACACATGTCTGAAATTCGAAGTTCATGATGCCAGAAGATATTAGACAATAAGTTCTCAAACTCTACAAGAGATTCTTTGATTTGGCACAAAATCGAATGAAATAGCAGTCTGCTAACTGGCCAAGAGAATTTTTGGTATGGAGATTGGGTATTACTATGGCTACAACTAACAAATACAAATATCCCTCCAAGCGAAGAGCTAAGAAGGATAATAAATTATAAGCCAAAATTTTCTAGGTCAGCTAAGTGTTAAAGATTGATACTATGGCACAAATTGGAGCTTCTACCTTTGCTTGAGGAAGGTACATCCGGTTTCATGTTTCATGCTTAGAAGTTTATAGTGAAAATCCCCGATTGGAAACAATATTCTTGAACTTTGATAGAAGAGCATCATGGAACGGGCGGTCATGGAAACGAACTTCTAGAGTATCGGAATCGATCATTGGTATCTCTCAAGTGGAAAGAACTTACCCAGATTCTTGTGGGAGGATGATGAATTTTATCAGAAGCTGAAGAACACTCAAGCGTGGGGATAACCTTTTTGAAGGAGAGGGAGCATGTTAGGTCCTATATTGCTAGTATAGTCCTTATTTTGTTAGTGTAACCCCTTATTTGTTATTGTACTTATATAATACCATTTTGTTATTATTAACCCTTAAATTGTGGTAGGTGGCCCAAGTTACCTTATTTGCAAGGATTTATTCCTTTTGGACTCTATATATGAAAGGTTTTATAATTGTATCATCCAAAATTTAATTGTTCATGTAATGTATTGGAGGTTGCCCCCTGAAGTGGCTCATTTCTAAGGCTGGTGATATATCTTTTCTTCTCTTGAAGTAGTTACAATAAATGCAATGTATATGAATGGTTTATGGTAAAGTGTTGTTTTCTGTAGATTTGATAAAACCTCAAGGATTACTTTAACTATTAACAGTTGTTGGTAGATACATGGGTAAAACTGGAACACAGCAACTTCATGAATTGGATGAAAATGTGATGCCATTCATCAAACTATGATCCAACAACCAAGAACAAGATAGCAATCGCTCATCAAGCATAAAAACAGTTCAAAAAAGATAAATTTAGACGCATTATGATTCTTGGTTCAAAAATTCGGAAAACTTATGTACAAGATGGATGGGACAACTAAAATAGATCACATTTTTATTATAGACGATGAGCTCTTAACAGTTAATTGACTCTACATTACACTATTAGTAAATGGTCATCAACTAACTGCAGTAGCCTATTTTCCAAATAGATTTTAAGGCCACTTGCATGAATCCTATTATCCCTTTTGGAGACATGCACTCCTCGTTCGTTTGATTGCTACCCATTGTTTATTGATTAGTTTATTAATAATGAAATCCTGTCGAGAGACTGGCGTATTTCGGTGATCATTTTAACGGACTCTTCGATTAAGGAAAGACACCAGGACAGCATTTCTATGAAGATCAAGCTTTCATTTTGAAACGTGCTTCCCTCACTTCAACTCATTTCCCATCTTCTAGTAACATTTATCTTCATGCCTTCATTTCTTTTTCCATATCATTTCTACATTTTTTTCCATTCGAAACTACCATTCTTGACAAATATCTTCCCATTTTCATATTCTTTGGCTACCATTCCTCGACAAATATTTTCTATTTTCCCCTTTGCCTAGCTTATCACTCTCAACACTTTTCTTTCCATTTCTAAAACCTACTTTCAACAGCATTTCATCCATTTTTCCCGATAACGAACAATAACATACCAAAGAAGACACCTTAATATACAACATTTTCTGTCATGAAATCATCTTCTTGATTTCATTCATTTGTATTTCTTTTTTCCTTATACTCTCTGTCCTTTCTTTGTCTTCTCCTATGATAAAAACAGTCTCTAATATAATCTCCCTCATGTTTCAAAACATTCTAATGTTCCTTCCATGACTATTATTCATTATAACAATACTACTCTTTTGAAGTACAAAATCAAAGATAACATGAGGTAACATTGTATATATAGTGAATTATTATGAGTTAATGAAGATTTTGTTTATTATGTTATGAATATCCACGCCCAAAGTTTATAATTTCAATAGTATTTGGAGACAGAGTACCCATCATTTCTACAATAGTCATTTCCTACATTTCGCCTCTTCACGGCTTCCTCATATTCTCATTAATTTACTCTGTCGGAGATCCGTGCTGTAGCTCTTCTTTGCTGTTCTTAAAAAGTTGGATTCACTATGGGAGGACTGCTATTCCCGGGCAGGCAATGTTCTGCTTTGAATTATTCTGGTGTATCATATTTTCGCTGAAATGAGGAAAACGAAAATATCGATTATAAGGGGCTACGTAGTAAACATTGTACAATGTTGTGAAAGCATGGGATATAAAGTGGATTGGGATCCCAAGTAGGACATCTACAAGCGTCAAAGAAAACTATACTAAAGAACGTGCGGAAGCACGACAATCCTAACACCAACAGAGTGTAACATATTCAATATGATGAACTGCTAAGATGCAATTTCAAATACTCAACCAAGTAAGTGTTCTATTCTGAAAAACCAAAATCAAAAAATTTAGAATATACAAAAATTATATAAAGAAAAATCAAAGATGAAAAAAAATGAGTCAAGAAAATGAAACAAATGAACCCCAGCAAAAAATAGACCAAGAAGAGATGGCTAATCAAAATACCCTTTATTTCTTGTTAACAATAATCAATTGTATAGGCACCTATTCTGAATAAATCGCTGTTTTAAACGTAGTCATATTTCAATTTCATGTTATAATTAGAATAAATATCTAGCCAACCTTGATTTTAATCTTATGAGATAAGTAGCTAGTAAATTAATAAAAATTTTCAACGGTTGTCGAGCCTTGGATATAACTAAGAACAGATTAAATAGATTTACCATATAAAAAAAAAAGATTGAAAAGGTTGCAATTAAAATGCCTAATAAAGAAGAGAAAATGGTAGTGTCAACATTGATAGGGTAGGCAATTGGTGCTTATTTAGTATAAGACAGATAGATCGCCTTTACTTTATGTTGGTTAATCATTTACTTTCATTCATTCTGGCGGGGAAATACCTTTGGAAAATCCATAATTAAGCGAAAGTCAAATTCATTAACCTCCACTCATCATTTTCCCCTGAGAATTTTACTAATTCCCAAATGTCAGGTGTTGCTAGAATCTAAAGGCTCAGGCATTTCCTTGACTTGGAGGAATGGACTACATTTCCAATGATCAAGACCCAAGGCATAAGAGATAATTCATCTATTTATTCTTCATCTTTAACTTCTTCACTAGTAAATCTATACACTTGAAGAAATGAAATCTGGCATTCTATAAAATTCCTCAGCTAACAATGACTATAGTTCCCAAATGTTAGAATAAAGATATTTTATGTTAACCTACAGTTATCATTTCTTAGATGTACAAAGTGTTTGAAGTTTTCAACAGCTCTTTCATATACATTTGATTTTACTACTATTAGTCCCTGGTAAATCCTGCCTCTAAGTATATAACTCCCTTTTCTAATAAATATCCCCAAAACCTCTTATAATAACAAATTATTCCCTTGTTAATCAAAATAAAACACATAAACCCTTTGGTGGAAATATATACGTTAGCATTAATCCCTTCTATATTTAGTCATGATTATATATTAATGATTATTTACATATATGTAAATATATATAAAGCGTTAGACATGCATTATGTGTGTTATACCAAAAACAGGATAAAACTTAAACCGGAGTCTTCATTACCGTGGATTGTCTGACAATACATAAACCACCATAGCTTAGTTTCACTTACACACTGGGGTCAGTAATTAAATGAGTTAAATTAATAACTTCCTTCTCAGGGCACCCAGAGTGTGCGTTAATAGTTATTTAAAACCCTGTCCAGGCCAGCAATAGCATTCAGCTATATTTCATTTTCTTGGCAGTAGGATGGCTCTGTGAGATGGCCTTTCTGATAATCTCTTGCCCATCCTTGGTAGGCACTGCTCTCGGAAATAGTGAATAAACGATTCATCATCCGTTCTCATATCGCGAATGCGCCGTTGTTCAGCAACTTTTACTGCATGTGCGGGCTCTAGCTTACCACCTCTGCTCTCCAGCGACCCCATCCCCGTCACTGATACGTCCGATAGCGTCATCACATAACTTAATAAAAAAACCCTTTTTGACTTATTTATTAAATATTTTGAATTTTGTTCTTCTAGTTTAAAAAGTAAAATCAACTACGATTTCCATTCTTGCAAATACAATTTACTCCAAGATTATTGCGCGTAAAAAAACAGTTCCTCCCATTGCCTTTGTTAGAAATGATTTCGTCTAGTCATCACTCGCCCCGACACTAGCTAAACTCAGTTCCTTTGTTTTAATTTGAAAAGTGGTTAAAAATCTTGAGTCCTCCTGGTGCAAGCACGAGCAATTGCTCCCGAACACTGCCAATTGTTCAATTCGCTGTTCAAATCATACGGCCACTGAAAACAAAATAACCATTTGAATCCACAGACAAATGGAAGTCGTAACTCTTAATATCACTCCATTGAATGCTCTCAGTAGATAGTTCTTACTGATAGATGAGGTTCAATTAATTTTCACATTTGATGAAATCCCTATTGACTATTATTATTTCTGCAGAAACGAATACTCAAGGGAGCAGATCTTATAAGGTTATTGTTCAATCTCCCAATTATCTATCCCTAGGTCATTATTTCCAATTGCTCCATTATGCCATTCTAACTATGATCCAACTCAAAGAAGCGGTAATTTCCCTAACCAGATGTTTACTTTAATTCACTTTTCGAGTCTAACTCCTGATAAAGAACAATCAAAAAATTCTCAGTGTTAAAAATTAATAAATTGATTAAATCTTCAATTAGTGGTGAAAGTAAATGAAGTTACAATGAGTCAAAATTATGATAAAAATGAGCAGAACAAAACGTGAGTAAGAAAATACTTTCACAGCATTGATTTATCACAAAATGAAAATTAAAGCGAGTCGAAGGAACAATTGAAGATGAAATACAGAAGGGCATTTTTGCGAAATTGCATATTTTAGTTAGTTTTTCGAAACTGCTTAGTCAATAAAAGATGAATTTCTCTGAAACAGAGGACATGTTCAACTAAGGACCATATACAAGCCTCTCACTTTTCTAACAATATAGTTTAAAATGTAAGTTGGAAAGCACTTTTTGAAAATTACGGTCAAGTCATCATTTTGCAAAGAAGTGAAATTGACAGTGAAATATTTCAGCTGAAGGAGGAGTTTTTTGTTTCAAGACATCTACAGCATCAGGTTTTCTGATGGTTTGTAATGAAGATACATGCACATCTTTGATATTGCTGAATGCGTAAAAATGTTTACATTTTCTGAAATGTTGTCTTTTTTTTTGAGCTGAAGAAATTTTCAAGAACGATGAAAAGTTTATCTCACTTATTTCATATTTATCACAATAAACCATCTTTCTTTACATCTACTCCTCTATAGGTTAAATCTGAAGATAATTAATTCAGTTCTGTAGTCGACGGAAACAGAGTTGCACGAAATGATTCGTGGCTTTGGATGCATAATAATCAAATAAGGTGGATCCAGTGGAATTCTCCCTCTTTGTCTAATACTTATCATCATCGATTTTCAAACAGTTTAGTGTCCTTTACTTTAGTTCTATTTATATAAATAGTTGAAGATTGTGAACCATTTTGATATTTGTTTCGAATCTTGAATTTGTAAATTTCGCCTCATCTCTCTTGGAAACATTTAGGGTGGATTCTATTACTCAATTTATTATTTATTAGTTTTGAATAAAAGCTTTGAACCAAATTTACTTCAATTACGGACAGTATTTTGAAACACTTGGACATTTAGGTTAAGCGTATTTGGACGGTTCAATGGAAAACTTCAACCACTATGTTTGAATTTTATATTAATTTAATACTTATCATCACTATCATTTGAATAGTTTATAAGGATGAAACAGTTTTACTAAATACTCTTTTCAAATGCGTTATTCTCATTCTTTTCTGCGTTAATTCTAGCATGATTCTTTAATTAACTCATGTTTTCTTTGATTCAATATTGTTGATTAAATAACAAAGATGCTATTGCTCATATGCAATCATTTCTCTTCAATATGAATTCTGTTGAAGATTCTTGATTCTGCTGTATACCTTCAAGTATACTCACTAGAGTTTAAGTTGTTCTCGTCTAAACTCATCGCCTTAACATGACTTTTTATCCATTTGAAAAAAGAAATCTGATAAACCATCCTTAGACTCCATAATACAATCAATTGTGAAAACCACTAACCAACATGATTTGTGGATACTTCTACCACCATTTCAGCTCCTTTGCATCCAACTAAACTGAAATCATTAAAACAAAGATAAATCATAAAGAGGCCATCTGGATGAATTATTAGATTAAAAACAAAGTCGTTTGTATTCCTGGATACTGCTCATACACAACTGGAAAGCAGGTGATAACATGGTAGAAGATTATCTTGGGGATCTGAATCATTTTTGTTTATTCATTATTTCATTCTCAACCTGGAAGTCGGTAAGTAGAGCATGAAATTACTTTTGACACATTCTGAAAGATAAAATATAAATGCTATACTTCATTTAGTCTATCTCCGTTTGGCTTATCTTGACCCTTAGTTTCAAATCTTCAATGGGCTCTACTAGTTTAATAGATGTACGGGAAAGTACTACATTAAACTAGAAGTTTAAGAATACTTTCAAGTTCTTTGAAAATTCTTAAAAACAAAACAATCATAAATACTCAATTTAGTTTCTGGAAGACTACTTTCTTCAAAGTTGTTTCAAGTTTAGATGAGTCTGATGGTGGAACAAGGACTCCGGAACACCACCAGAAAATTCTAAATCATCCACAGCGTGACTCCGATCAATTCCGCAATCAAGGCTACTCCTTGGAATACGACCTCAAAGGACAATATGGAAGATAAGGCTTTCAACAGGATCTGTCCAGACTGCTATGTTACACTCAATGAAATTCAACAAATGCCATTATATTTTATAGAATCTTAGATTGATTTTAGATTATTTTTCCTTTGAGATTCGCCAATAATAATTTGCTGGACATCTCAAACATTTCTTTACTGAATCTAATAGTATTGGCGCTATTAAACCTCATCAATCAATCTGATCTTACAATCCACAGCCTTTTGCCATCACTGCCATATAAAGTTCGGACAGTAGCCTTATTCCTGCTTTACTCCTTGATTTTCTGAAAATACTACAGTATCTTCCTAGATTTGATGGAGAAAATGGCTATCTTGCCAAATATTCAAGGTTTGAAATTATTTGGATTTATTTGGAATTAGTAGAAGATGATGTTAGTTAAATGAACTTTTATATTTCTTGCAAAATAGAATAAAGGTTAGTTCAAAAAATTTGCCACAATGCTAGCATCTCGAACCAACGAGTTTATCAACTTTTCCTTGATAGATGGATAATCAAAGTTAATCATTTTGTGATCATGGAAGAATATAATCAATTACTTTGATACAAATAAGCGATATAATAATTTTGTGATTTAAAACCAAGTTTATGTCAATGCCAGAAGAATATTAGACATATATGATTGACTCTCTTGCATTATCAAGTGCTTTGATGAAAATGATTTAGGTTAAGAAAAGAATCTACATCTATAATACGAATAGAATATTGATTGATGTGGAAGTTAAATCGCCAAATCAGCGAAATGTTGAAAGAAGAGAAGACATTAGAAGAACAAAACTCAATGCTGGTAAGTAAACTAGACGAAAACATCTGAAGATCACTATGAAGAAGAAGATTTTTTATTCAAAATCACAAGAAGAAATAGAAGGTTGATATGTAGAACAATTCTCTTAATTCAAATTATCATAAATCAGAAAATGAATTCTAGAACAAGTACTGAAAAAGATACGTTGAATTTACAAATATTATGTTGATGACATTCCTTATTTTGATGATTTGCCTATTTATGATCATTATGATGATAGTTATGTTCTCAAGTTAAACAACTTTAGAATTCAACTGAAGCAGTTTGGAGGATGAAAATGCGGTTCAATGATTGAAGGCGATGATTCAAGCCAATGCAGTTAACCCATGAGAGTGAGGAATGAAAGGCGGAAAATGTGGAAACAAGTGAAGATTCTTTACCTCTTTGTTTTGCTTCATTTGAGTTCATGAGAAAACAACAATATGAATAATAGACGATAAGGAATTGTGATTGACATAAGGAATAATGAAACCTTAATGATTTTAGTTCTAGTGCAGTTATCGATTCCCATTGAAATAAATGATCAAATGACGAAAGTTCCATACCACTATTTTGCAGACCATTTCAGCTTTTAAAGGAAATGTGGTATAACATGCAAAGAAAATAATGGAAACATTTGAACATGAAGTCCCATGGAATTTTATATGTCATAGGTTCAAGCAATTTTCCCAAGATTTTCGGGATCGATATACATACATGTTGAATATTGAAGGCATTCAAGCATTCCTCTATTAACTAACTATGTTCAGAATCAAGATGATAAAGGATTCAATGCCGGACATTTTCAATCGGTAGAATATCATCACAAATCTTATGCGAAAGTTTACGAGTAAAGATGAAAATAGCACTTCGTGGAGGCCATCGGAGACAAATATACAGTTATTGGAATCAGTTAAACTTGCTCGATTATACATATATTTTGGAAGATCTTTTTAATACGGTTTCTAGAGTCAATAAAAGAAATCAAGTGTTTCCTTATCCTCTCATTTTGACAGTAAATTTCTAATAGGTTAGAAGTAGAACTTTGATAATCAACAAGAAAATGCAACAAAATCTATCAAAGTACATAATGTGAATGCTTTATTGCTTCTTTCATTTTCTTATTAGCGGTTGGTGAGTAGATTGAGTAGATGATGATACTGTCTTCAGAATTTTGAGCATTTTTTGGATTTTCAATTTACAACTAGTTTTTTCATTAAGTTGGTTTGAAAATTTTTTTTTGTGTGTTGTTTTATAGTTTTCGATTAGATTTGGGTTGAAAAAAGGACTATTCAATTCAATATTTTATTTGCAACAATACATCAGTTTTTAATTGGATGAATTTGACTTCTTGAAGTTGAAGCCCAGTGAAATTTCAGCTTCAAGTTCACTATATCATATGCAATCAGCTTCTGAAGGAGGAAGATTTCATACTTACCGGTTGAAGACATTTTAGACATCGTCTACTTTGTTCTTGACAAGAAAAAGCCATCCCCAAATGGGCTTGGATGTGGAGCTCACCATACCCCTATTAGGTAATCATTTTTCATGATTATGCGTTGAACCTTGATATGTTCAAACTTTCTTGAGCAAGGTGTTCCATATTCTTGAAAAACCAAAAATCAAAGAATTTGAAAATGTAAAGGGTATACACAAGAAAATCAAAGGTAGAAAAAAATTGGTCAAACAAATAGACCCCAAAGCAAAAAATGAATGGCAAGGAAAGTGTGCAAATCCAAATACTTTACTATTTCCCTTTGATTGTAATGAAATCAATTTGTTAATGCAAACCCTTACAGATTGAATAAATCGGCATTTTAAGCCCAGGCCCAGTCATATTTCAATTTCATGTGCAAGATTAGAATGAAATATCCTTAAGCGAGTTTTAATCTTGTGAGATGGTAACTAGGTAGAGTGAATAAAAGGTGCTCGCGGTTTAATGCAGGCCTTGGATAATAAAATTTAGATTTAGATAGATTTTCCATGTAAAAGATTGAAAGGGTTTGCAAGTCTAAATGCACCCTAATAAAGAGAAAATGGTAGTGTCAAGTAGATAGGACAGTTGATAGTCTTTCTGAAGTGTTATATGATGAATGGTCTTTGCTACATGTTACGGTTAATCATTTACTTTCTCATCAAGATATTCACATGGAAATAGAAAATCCTGACAAGCAAAGTCATCCATTAGCCTCCCTCATCGGCACCTCGAGTTTTAATTTTACAAAGTATTAAGGTATTTGGGATCAAGGGCTCAAAGGCATTTCACTGACTACGGAGGACGGGACCCACCGGCCTAATGATGAAGACCTAAGCGCGAGATAATTCCATCATTGTTATCTTCCATCTTTGCTTGCTTCTTCCTGTCGAAGTAAAATCTATTTGCCAAGGCCAATCTAACAATTCAAATTCCTCAAATAACTTGTTATTAAAGTTTAAAGTGTTAGAGATAAAATGTATTGCAATTTACTTCATAGGTTATAAACTTTTCTTGATGTACAAAGATGTTTTGATTTTCCTTTTTCATTAACGTTTGATTTTACTACTTATTCAATCCCTAATTAAATCCACTATAAATTATATGCTCCCTTTTCTAAATATCCCCAGAAAAATACTATTATAATCTTTTTTTACCAAAAAATTTTCTTCTGTACATTGAAAGACATTTTTTATAAACCAACTGGTGAAATATATCGTTATACCATTAATCCCTTTATAATTTGAATTAGTTGTATTGATTGTTACCATGTAAAATATAAAGCGTTAGACACATGCAATATGTGTGTAACACCAAAAATACGGATAAAAACTAGTCTTGGACCACCGTGGATTGTCCACATGACATTCCACTAGACTTATGTGACGTTTCTTACACACTTTCGGGATTAATTGAGTCATCGGGATAATTAATAGCCAGCCTATCGGCCAGGGAAGTTAATAGCGTTAATAGTATTTTAAAACCATCAAGTTGTACGTCACTAATAAACCATATTCTTCTTTGACCGTCGGATCAGCTCCTCTCGCAGTCATTTGCTCCGTCAATCCTGTACCCATCCTTAGTAAGAACTTTAACTTGTGAAATAGTAGTATGACGTTCATCATCCAGTATCACACATCAAACGGAATGTGGCTTGCGGTCGTTTAAAGCGACTTTTGCACAAAAGCTGAAGTTGAGACTCCCCTTTAAGCCTACACGCCAGCCTCCCGCCACGTCTGCGTCACGTCAAATGGCGTCATCACCTCGAAAGCGACAAAACCCTTTTTAGCTTGTTAAACCGGCGTTTTTGATTATTTTAGTTTGAAAAGTAAAATAAATACATTTCAAATTTGTAAAATGCAATTTACTCCAAGATTCATTGCGCCCACGTCTTGGAAAATCGTTCCTCCATTTTGTTACACGATTTAAACGGTTCCGTCTAAAGACGGTATTTATCCTTCTTATTTGCCATGCTTCGGTTTCCTTTGTTTTCATTTTGAAAAGTGGTTAAAAATCATCCTTTGAGTCCTCCCTGGAATTTTAAACACAATAAATTGCTCCCGGACACCAAGGAAATTGTTCAATTTATTCATTTCCAGAATCCATACGGCCCATGAAGAAAACCAAAACCTTCATTTGAATCCACAAGAATAAAATAGAGTTCTGGCGACTCTTAATATCCTCCATTGAATGCTCCTCACCAGTGAATTAGGACTTCTTTATTTTGATAGATGAGGATTTCCAAATTAAAGACACCGCGTTTTGATGCTGAAAGTCCCCTATTGAGCTATTATGCATTTGCCCAGTGAATACTCCAGAGGGCAAGATCTATGCGGGGTTGTGGGAATCCAATCTCCCAAGGTATCTCATCCCCTCCAGTCCATTCTATTTTCCAGAGAAATTGTCCACTATTGCCATTCTAACTACAGTCAACTCGAAAATAGTGACTCACAACAGAATATTTTTCCCCATTCTGCTCAGTCCCCAACCATTAAAGAACAATCAAAGAGTATCGGGATTAAAGAGTATCGGTGGTTAAAGTGTATCGGGTAAAAGTCAGTGAAGTAAAAATGGGGGATACAGACGGTGAGGTAAAGCATTAAAAGTAATTGCAAGGGAAATGGGTAAAGTAAAAGGAGTAAATACTTTCACCAACATTGAAGTTTTATCTAAAGTGAAAGTAAATTAAAAGGAACAAAAAAGTGAAAAGATGAAAAATACAACAAAGAGAAGGAACATTTTTGCGGAAGTTGCATATTTTAGTCATAGTTTGCAGAAACTTATTGTGATCAATAAAAAGATGAATTTTACAAAACTGGAAGAGGTTTATGTTCTTAGGAAGGTATCTAGAAAACCTCTCTCAGTACTCTACAACAGCTATTATGGTTTTGGAAATATTAAACAAAGTGGAGCACTTTTTGCAGAAAATTACAGTCAAAGTCATCATTTTGTGAGAAGACAACAATGGCCAATTAGAAATGCATTTTTAAACATAGTTTTGATTACAAAGTTATCTACAAAAACCTATCTCAGTTTTGGCACGGTGGTTTTATAATAGAGAGTACATGCAGATACTCTGGGCATTTTGAACTACTTGGCTTCTGTTTTATAACACCTCTGAAGAGGTATACAGCTGGAGAGGAATTTGCAAGGGAGAACTGAAGAGGTTTATCTCACCAAAATATTTATCCACAATAACCTCTTTCACTTTTTACATCCTCTATTACGGATTGAGAAATCACGAATATAGTGGACTAGTTTGCAGAATTGTTAGACAGATTGCACAAAGAAAGGCGGCTAGTGACTTGGATGCCTCATCATCAAATAAGATTTGGATCAAATTGAATTCTCCTCTTTGTCATGCTTACATCCATCAAAAATAGTGCAAATAGTTTGAGTGTCCTTCTTTGATTTTATTTGTAAATAGTTGGAGAGATTTATGAATTGAATTTTGATATTTCATTTCAAAGGATATTTTGATTTTGAATTTGTATAAATACTCTTCTTAAGAGCATTTGGGATTGATTCTATTACTTTCAGTATAACATTGAGGTTTTGAATAAAGCTTTTGGACAAATTACTTGTAGCTTCTTGGGATGATGTTTCAATGCGGACTTGTTGCGAGGATTCATGTGTTGGACAGTTCAATAAGTTTTCCAACCCTTGTGTTTAAATTTTATATTAGTTTATGCTATCATCTTATCCATTTCTGAATGATTTGCAAAGGATTAATGGAGATTTGCTAGTATTTTCAACAAATCATGATTCATTACCGTCTTTTCTTCTGGATTAGTTATAAGCATGAATTCTTAATTGTAATGTTTTCTTGATTCAATATTGTTGATTACTGTAACAAGAAATCTTCATTGCTCTTTGCTTGTAATCATTTCTCTTCTTCCTCTTGAATATGAGTGAAAGATTCTTAAGTTATTTCATCCTAGTATCATCTACTTTAAATTTTAGGATTGTTCTCTGTCTAGCTATCTTGCCACTATTAATACCATCTTGTGTTGGAAAAGAAATCAGTCAGCCATCCTTAGACTCCATAGCCCAATGGGCCGAAAGCCCTCAACCTTACCCTTAGTTTGTGGATTCCACCATTTCCCAAAACAAACTTTGCATCTATAGCAACCTAAAATTATTCAAAAACAAGAACAAATCACTAAAGAAGGCCACTCTTGGTCTTGGTCAGCTGGTCTGCATCTAAAAAGGTGGTTGTGGTTACCATAGAGATTATGCTTTCCTCTTACACAGCTTCTAGGAAAACTGAGTGATATAGAGGCCTTAAATTTCAGAAAAAGTTAGTACAGTTACTATCTCTTTGCATCTGTTAAGTTTACAAGAGTTCATTATTATTTCTAATCTAGGTATACCTCGGCCTACCTTTTTAATCTTGAAACACAAAGCCAGACCATGGGATGAGCTGATAATGAACAAGTGGAGGAAGAATATGGCATTTAATAGCTATATAAAACCTTCGTTTACACTGACACAAATTAGTTTATGGATGATATATATTTCAAACTAGAGATCTTGGAGCAACCTCGAGAAATCTAGAATTCATAGAAGAATAAAGAGCTAAAAGGAAGATACAATCCTAATGTTAGTAGTAAAATTATTGTTACTAAAGAAAACCATCACAAGATTACTCTATGTTGTTCTCATATAACACAGGTCTTGTTTATTTTCAGTTGAAAGCAATTAAAGATGGAATACCCCATGAGGTGCTTACATCCGAACAATCTTTGAAAATATTTGCAGAAGCCTCTACCACTGATCAGCACTTATTATGTGAATTGTATCTTCACAATGAAGCCATTCCTGAAAATAGAAAGCTTAATATCAATCCACTTGTTGAAGATATTCAGATCAGGGCATTTGTCTCTTTTCTTGCTAATCAGATTACATGGCAGACTACTTCTCTTGCAGCCAGGCAAAACGAAGATAATTGTCTTCTCTGGATAAGGCCAAAACCATAGAACCTTTCCATATTTGTGCCATAATATTATCAATTTTTGAATAAACCAGGGATGACTGAACATATATGGAAATTACAGGCTTCAGTACTTCAAGACTGTCAATACTTTATCAGGGCCAAAGAAACTGCTGCTTTAAGAGCAAACACTATGTTTTTGCAACAATATTCTAAGGAAAAGCAGGAGTATAATCCTTTCAGTCTTATTAATCTTGAAACTGCAATCTCAAGAGTACCAGATTACATAAAGTGTGTTCAACAATGTGCTGAAAAATGGATAGGGTACCACTTTCATTTTCATATTTTGTGGATGCCAACAGAGGAATATCATGCTCATCATAGGTTTGCTAGGAAAGATGAAGCAAAAACTTTGCAAAAGTTGAAAAATGTGCAAGGATTCAGAACATCAATAGACAACACTTTCCATAGCTACTGCCTAAGTAATTTGCATGCCAAAAGCTAGTACCCGGACTCTAACTCAGACTAAAGTTGCCTGAGGACATGCAACCCTTTTAGTTGGGGGGGAAGTTAGGACCCCATAATGTACATTTTTGAGCTTGCATTTTTCTATGATTCAACTCTTTTCCAGTCCATAATTAAAGCCTATATTATCACTTTCATCCATTCTTCCAAAGGTATATAACATTATTCTCTTTACTATATGTTTAATTTGTTTTACATGTAATTTTACATTACTTTCATATTTAATCATTAATCGAATATATATAGTTGCTGAGACAGTTTGAAGACTACTGTTAATTCATCATGGCTGTTTGAAGGCTGCATTGCTGAAACAATCAACCTAGTACGCAAATCCCGTTGCTGAAACAACCCGTGATTTGCGATTTTGAAGCAGCATTTGAGGCACGATAGCAACAGGAAAAGACAAGTAAGGAAGTTGTTACAGTGTCGATAACAAATGCACCTCGAGATCAGTACCATCATAACCATTGTAACAACATTTTGCTATGGAAGAACAAAATATTCTATTTTAGTGTAGAAAGATCAGATCGGGTTAAGAATAGGATATTCTATGATTTAATCAATTGTGTAATAGATGTCTCCTCTTTAAAAGGAGGAGACATCAGCATTAGAGGGGAAAGACTACGAGAGGTTGATTCTAAAAGAGACGTACAGAGAAGGACGTAAATCCTTTGTAATATGTTACTGTTGACATATGAATAAAAACTTGTTCTGAACATTTCATTTTAGTTCCTTCTCCTGGGGAATCTTGTGAGAAGGAAAGGGCCCACCTCACTCACAAGATTCACCCATTTATTTCCGTAGTTTGTTAACTGTTCTTTTCATTTATTCCTTGTTAAACTCTGTTTGCTGAAATTATTTATGCAGTATTGGAACTTTGTTATCTATTGTTGAAACTCTGTTTCCATTACTTGTCACATTGTTTTCATACAAATCATTCCTAGGTAATTGTGGATTATTTTAATTGGTAATATTGTTTACAGAATGATTTTGTGAAAGCTTGGTAATCAGAAACAAGTGTTGAAGATTCCTACTTGGGGAATAGGGTCCTTTTCTCTCTTATAGAATAATTCATCTTTCCTTCTGTAGATTGGTTTCCTTTCCTAGATTGTTGTCTTTTTAATGTAATCCAGGATTCTTTTGGTGATTTTCTAGAATAGAAAGATTTTCTTTGCTGTAACTCAAGTAGAATTTAGTTTGTTGAAGCAAGGTATGATTAGTGTAATTTTTACTACAACATTTCATTTCTTTTGTGATTGAGCATATAAAGTGTGTGATTCCCTTTGAAATAAACAGACTTCCCTAGGTTGACAATTTATGTAGCACTTGATTGTTTAAATTAATAAGAAATTAAAGTGACCAACAGCCATATACTTTGTTGGAATTATTAATCCTCCTGGGAAAAAGACTGGCACATGCTACATCATCACTGCAACAAACTATGTCACAAGATGGGAAGAAGATACACATGTCAATGATTATACTGCAGACACTGTTGCGAACATTATTTTTGAAAATATCATGACTAGATTTGGGTTCCCAGAGATATTGATGAGTGATCAGGGTACAGGCTTTGTTAAAGAAACTATTGAAGCTTTGACAAAGGAAATCAAAATACATCGCCAGAATAGTAACCCCTATCAACCTTGGGAAAATGGTGCCATAGAAGCCTTTAACAATATCATGGAGAATGCACTTACAAAGATCTACAACATTGATCGAAATGATTGGATTATGTGCATACCTGTTGTCTTATAGGCTTATCAGACCACACACAAGAATTTGACTGGTAAAACACCATTTAGACTAGTCTATGGTGAGGAAGATATCATGCCAATGGAATATGTCTTTCCAAGGTCACACATCGTGACACTAAATAACATAGCTGAACCAGACATCATGGAGGAACATCTGTCACAATAAGTTGCATTAGAGGAGGATCGGATTATAGCCAACTTACATGAGAAATTTCAAAAGGTGCACAAGAAGGCCTGGCATGATAGGCACATCCGAAAGAAGGCATTAAAGGAAGAAGATCTAGTTTTATTGTACGATTGTCAGTTTTTTCGCGACCCAGGAAAGTTTAGAAAACATTGGTTGGGGTTGTATATTGTGAAGGAGATCACTAATGGAGGTGTGGTTCGCTTGGCCACATTGTGCAGTGAGTGTCTCCGAGGGTATGTCAACGGAAGACACCTAAAGTCATAGAGGGATAACCTTGTTCCTACCAAATCAATATATGGCTAGAGAAAAGCAATCCACTTGTCTACGCACTACGCGGGCAAGATACTCAGGTAGGTGCGACATGAATCAAAAAGTTATGTGTAGTGGAGAAAAAAAGTTGTTGGAACACTAAATCTGGGTGAAAATTTGATTTACCATTGGTTGGAGTGGGTTTTCTTCCATTAATGAGGAGATATTACGTGATTTTTGACCATTTTTACAGGGATAAGGTGCCATTAATGAAGTTCCAACTGGTTTTACCATGGATCGCCTATAAAGATGAGGATGTGGGTCGCATTCTGTTCCTTTGTTGTTTGAGTGAATTACTCTATAAAATTATTAGTGTGCAATGTATTTATAGCTATGAAACCCCTGCATTCAATGTGAGGAATCCCAAGTTTATCTTCAAGCCCAGAATGATGACATCCAACCCCGCTGCCAAGGGTGAGCAATTTGAGGGGCACTTTCTGCCAATTACAACGTATATTGAGCAAGGCTCTAATGAAGTCCGCAAAATTTTCCATGAGGTCCATGAACTTAATTCCATGCCTGCCAAAGTGAAGAGTAAGGGAACTATGTTTCTGACGTTGAATCCACAGACATACCCTAGAAAAATTACATCCCCGTGCCAAGCGAAGAAGGACAGGTCCCCTATGGGTGACCTAATAAAGAGAGCTATGTCAAATACTGAGGAGGCTGCTCTCTTTTTCGAGCCCAACTCGTGGCTGCTAAAGTATGTAAAGCCATGCATATCCTCCGTCATATCCCCAAAGTATTTAGATATAGTGCGTCACTACCTGCAAATGCCATTGATCCCTCAAGTGATCACATTGAAGGGGGAGAGGTTTGGGAAGATCCCTTTGTTGAATTTTGATCACTGGGATCTCGTTAATGAGAAAACCTTCCAAGAGTGTTACACCAATTTTTGGTCATCTAACCACTTACTATTAGATGGAATAAAGTACACCATGTAAGATCAATTTTACCATAAGTAAAATAGCTTTCTCTATGAAAAATAGCCTAGTAATCCATAATTTATTAAGTTGTTTATGGTCTAAATAGGAAACCCCATGAGGAATAATTAAATAAATCCTTATTTTTTTATTTTCCTCACGGGATAATGAGTTAAACAACAATTTGTTTAATATTCTTGGTCATATTTAACCTAAAACAGTAAACTTAATTAGATAAATCACTATTTATCTTATTTTTTTCGAGGAATAATTATGTGAAACATTATTTAAACAATATTCCTTGTTTAATTTGACGAAATCATTTATAAATAATTCCATAAATCACTATTTATTTAATTATTACTCTACCATATTAATAAAATAATAAATAATTCATTTATTTATTTATTTTTTACAAATAAAGGGATTTGACCGAATTCAAATTCTTTTTCCCAACAACAAAAATAATAAAATATTCCATAAAATTTGGACCTCTATTTGGTCAATAACATTTTAATTATGCACAAATATCTAGACTAAATCAATATTTTGTTATAAATAGAAGTGTTACACAGTAATTTGTCACCGTGCCTACCATTCCCCGTCCCGCACAATGGAGGACCCATTTTGTGACCTGTGAACAATGTCATGCCTTGAAACCGTTATCATTGCATTCCTCTAAACATGAGCTTCAATTGCCCTAAAGACATCTCCTTGCAAAAAACCATAAAAGCATCCCTTTTTGCATTAGCGCGGGTATCCAGTTCATCACTCACGCTAATGAGGAATATCCTACAAAGAGGCCGCGCCAACTGGCGCTCTGTCCCAGAGTCGCAGTCACGCCAGCCAATTTAAGGAGTGTTTTTTAAATAAGAAAGGTGGAAGTTTTGTTTCAACAAACTTAGAAACTGCTATCTATCTTGAGTTGGGAGGTTTGGCTCCGGGAGTTCCATGGAAGGGAAGTGGTTTGCCACCTCTCATGGAAGCTTCCTTGATGATAGGGCCAATCCCACAATTATAGGGATCCCAACTCCCCTTCCTCCTTCTATAAAAGCTTGCCCATTGCCATTGCAAGCTAGTCTTGAAGTGCCTAAGCTTTGAATCTCCAAATTCCAAAGAGCCTTCATGCTGCAAGAGCCCTCATTCTTCCCTTAAGGCCGACTCAAGCAAGGAGACTATCGTCGAGAGACTCTAGAGAGGCTTGTCCCTTCCCTGGCGAGCTTTGCGAGACGTGAACGACTGGAGACCCTTCCGAAGGAGACCACAGCATTAGAACATTGGTTCTACTCTCTTTCGATTGTTTATTAATGAATGACTACTGGTTATGGTTCCACTCTGTTTTTCACTTATGATAATAATGAGTTATATCCTTTCTGACTGATATATAGTTGCGTATTCTGGATTTTATGCTTGTATTCATGTTGTTTCTTGCATGTGCAGGTGTCAATTCATGGAGATCGTGGGGATCGTGATCTGCCGAGGCTGAGGAACGGGAAAGCTGTCTCTTCTACGGATCATAGCATTGGACTCCAGGTAGGCCTCCATCGTTGGTATATTTATTCGCAATTAGGAACCTGCGCTGTAGAATTTGATGATTTTTTCTAGACCCCTGCTGGGCTAGTAGGGATCGCCTCTGTCCGCAGAGGGGATTTACCTCCTCAACAATTTAGCGACTCTGCTGGGGATCGTCTAGTTTTGGTTGTCTCATTTTGATTGTTTTATGATTTTCCTTGCTTGGTTAGCCTTCTGGGCTGGGTTCTTTTGCTGTTTTTGCTTCTTGGTTTGCTTGGTTATCATTGATCTGCTTCTGGAGTAGTTCTTTTTTATTTTTGGCTGAGAAACTTGGCTGGCGTGCTTTTTAGCTCAACAGTCGCGCCAATTGGCGCATGTTTCTTTTGTATTGCCCGCGCCAATTGCTTTCTGGCACCAGTTGCAACCTCACAATCACGCCACTCCTGTGAGGCATTAGGGTTTGCTCAGTTTTGATCTCTCTGAGTCTGGTCAGTGTTTTTCTTCTTGGTTTTTCGAATACCTAAGTTTGTTGGAGTCCTGTTTGACTAGGAATTTGCCTTCGTCCTTTGGTTGTTTGATTTTCTCCATTTATTTCACGTTTTAAGCCCTAGGGCATCTAGTGGCTTTGTGTATCAAGCCCTCCTTAGGAGTTTTGGTGTCTTGTTGGTCCAGTCAATTCTCTGATTGCTCCTCCGCATTCTCTTAGTAGTTGTTCACCATTTTGTTGCGATTTTTGGGTGATTTCTCTTTTCTTCGTTCGAATTTCGTTTGGTCTTGCTTTGGGCCTAGATCACACGGTCCATTGGAGCCTTTGAGTCCTTTTCTTGGTTTTGAGAGACTTTGGTCGATTTGAGATCTGATTGTTTGTGCCATTGAGTGAAATTTGTTCTTTTTTCTCTCTCAATATTGTTTCTCAAGTTGCTTCTCTTTTATTTTCAGTTTGTTTAGTGCATCTAGCTATCAAACATTGAAAATTACAAAAAAAAATCTCTTTTCCTTTTGGTTGATTAGTGAAAATTGAAATGTTTTCGATTTTACTAGTAATTAGTGATTTGAATGAAAAAATTTTCAATTTCATTAGTTGCATTAGAGATATCATCGATTGTCTTCCGATCATTTTGTTTGTGTAAAAAATCTCAACTCTTCTGTAGCTAGTTTTCATCAAACGAAATGATGTACTATGGCATGTAATTTTTCATTTAGGACTTTTTACAACACATTCGTTAGAGCCTGAAAACTGAAAAATAGTTGAAGATCAAATTTAAAATCTACTCAATTTACACTAAGGCAAAATTGAAATCTAACGAAACATATTTAGAGGTCTAGGCTAGAGACGTGCTCCGGCGTCTTTAAACCTAGTAGCTGTCATTCGCCTTTTGGCTTTAGACAATGCTAGTATGGACTTGTGCTCCCCGTACCATCGTGTATATAAAGGGAGACCCCCCTAGGTTTCAATCCTTTATCCATAGGAAGTCGAGTCTGCTACCCTATACCCGTGATACACCGAACACAGCATTCGGGGAGATTGCCTGCACGTACGGAAAGTCCTTGGTTGATTTCTTTTTCATTATTAAAACCAAGGTGTATATTGCAGTTCACGGTTATTTGGTACACCCTTTTTGCCTAGTATTCCCGAGCAGTCATTTGGTCTTTTCTGACTCCCTAAATTTGAAAAGATCGCCAAGCGCTTGTCCTTTCATGCTTGTGTCAAATATGAAAGAGATAGAGTCATCTTTTATCGTTTCTCGACTCTTAAAACATGAAATGGTGAAGTTTCTTATTTTTCAATGTGGTAAAAATTAATCACCCACGATTACACGCCCTGTTAGATTTTTCTTGTTGACCATTTGATCGTGTGTCTTGACTCTTTTTCAGCCCGTGTGTGTGTTTTATCTTTTCTCTTGTTGTTTTTGCCACAGTGGCAGAACCATCGGTTTCGTCTACTGGTAGTCCTTACACGGATGATTCATCAGAGGTTTCCCAATCCTCTGCTGAACCACAGCAGCCCAGTGTCTCTGAGTTTCCTAACGGAGGACTGGTTCTTTCTGAGCAACCCTTTGCGGGACCAGTTGAGTTCAATTGGCCCTTTACAGACCCTGTGTCTGAATTGAGATTAGGAGCTGATTTCCTTTCTCTTACATCAGGCTCGCCTTTTGTTGCTGTTGTTTTTCCTCCTAGTCCTCGCCGTCTCTTACGAGATCTAACGGCATGATCAACCATGAGTGATTCTAGTGAGAAAATCCCAACATTTGGTGAAGGCTATCAGCTCTTCCCACGAAGATTGTTTCCGGGAGACAACTCTGAACTGGCTGACATGTTAACAACCAGTCCCTCTTTACCGCAGGGATACAGATCTTTGGGTCAGATCATTTCTGCCGCAGCCTCTATGGGAGTGTCAGCTCCTTCTCCGAGGCCAGCTTCTACTACGCCTGGGGTGTCTCCTTAGACACCCGTTACTTCTGTAC